>CABPRJ010000989.1:0-110729 GCA_902439185.1 Cinara cedri | reverse complement strand
TACTCGTTTTCATATTTTTTTTTTTTTTTTTTTTTTTTTTTTTTTAATACGAAAAACGTATCGAAAAATAAACGATTATCGATCGACGATGGATTTGAACCTTTGTAGAGTGAACTCGATAAAGGTGTAAAAAAAAATTGTATTCTCGAATGAAATGATAATCAGCCAACAAGTACTTTGAAAATTAAGTTTTCGATAAATAAAAAAAAATAAATAAATAACAATTAAAGTTTTGATAAAATGCACCATATGGGTATGATATGTATCTATACAATTTAGGTAAGAAAAAATACGCGTAATTAACGAATTTGTTTTTTTAATTTTTTTTTTTTGCTATCCGTGATATTTCTTTATAAATTAATGCAATATAAATTATGGGAGTTTCAATATTTATATACAGGGTGATTTTCACGCTTTATTTACTTGGGTACGCGAACGCCAGAGCTCTGTAACCCCCGCCCGCCCCCCGCCCACTCCATCCCGCCCGAATTTCGGCGAAATCACGCCCGACGGTCGCCGTAATAACGACAAATAATAATATTTCACACGGGGTTGTCGAACGCCGTCATAATGTTATCGGCATTTTGTCGCGGGAAGTCGTCCAATTCTGGACGTTTGTCGCGGCGGGAAGCCGTCCAATATTCGGCCGATCGCGGCGCGCGACACACGTTATCGAAATCGGCGCCGTTGTCGTCGTGATAAATCACCACAATAGCGCCGCACCAGTCGCGTGTAGGCATTGCGATTACAACGAACGATTGCGATTATACATTATTTGCGTGCATACGGATAGCCGTCGATGTGTCGAGACTACGCTGAGCCGCGGCCTGTAGTGCGGGTTCCCGTCGACGGATTCAATAACGAAAAAACGAAAAAAAATAATGAAAAGAAATTGTAAATAAAAGGAAAAAAAAAAAATCCCCCCCCCGCCCGTATTGTACGCAGAGTGGTGTTATATAATAATAATAATATTATTATTATTATAGCCGAGCTTACGACGTACGAGCTATCGATTCGTCCTCTCCTCCGGACCCCTATCCCTGCTCTTCCCTGCCCCCCCCGCCCGTCGAGAGTTACACGCGGTACGTATTATATAATAATAACAATAATACGTATTATTATACACGGTATTATAATACGCTTCGCGTTATTTATGAAAAAAAAAAAAAATACTTAAAATAACAACGGCCTTTGCTGCGTCGTCGTCGTCGCGGTACGTGAATATATCCCGTAAGTGGGCGGCGCTCGCCCGCGCGTTTGTATTATAACGCGAAAATAACGGGTAAAATAAAAAAAAACCCGAACAAAATAAATAAAAAAAAAAAAAACGAAAAAAATAAAAATACTATAGTAATGAATACTATATACGTCGTCGTCGTCGGTAAATCAACTCGCTCGTCATTGTACGTATATAACATAATATGTATACGCCATTATTATCGCGAGAAACGTTTCGACTTACGACGCGCCATTACAATAAAAACTATTATCATTATTATTATCATAAAACCATAAAACCGTTTAACGACTATATTATAATATTATACGCCGCGGCCGAGCGCAATAATGATTCGAAACGTTATTTTTACTCTTGATAAAAAAAAAAAAAAACTAGTATTCTATACACACACACACACACACACATATACATTACGGTCTCGCCGATAACGCGCTATAAGCCGATATCGGCTGTATAGTAGTACGTATTATACGCGCATAGCGACTACGTAATATATTATAAAAAAAAAAAAAAAAAACGGTCGTTTCATAAATCGCAGTTTCAGCCCGGAAAACCGTATTATTATTATTATTATTATTATTGTTGTTGTAACGAATGGCCGACGTCGGACTGTAAAATATTATAGGCGAAAGAGAATTGTTTTTTATTTTTTTTTATTTTTTTTTTTTTTCGCAAAACAATTATTGTATACCTAATACTATAATATACCTACACAAATACCTACCGACTGCGATGATGACGTACACGGAGTATTAAAACATTACGGGTGTACGATATAGTTCCACGCGTGAATTCCACGTGGCTAATAACTCCGAATTTATTAAATGCCCCTCTGAAAACTATTGAAAAATTAAAACAAAATAAAGACAGACATACTTTACACACGTGGTTGCAGCCTCTATTGTAGTTGAGATGGTAGGGTACAGACGGGAATTTAATGTATATCTGTGAGTAACGGTAAACCTTTCTTAACGAAAAAACGATTCTGAGCTAAATTCAGTTGATAGTGATACTTTTTCGACAATATCAATATAAATTAGATTTAGTTTTCTTATATAAATTACTTAATAATTTAATTGAATGACCTGATTAGTTTTAAGATTACTAAAATGAATTTAAGAAATATCAGTTTGTTTTATTTGTCTTTAACAAATAATCAATTAGAATAATAATAATCAATTCATAGTTTAATGAATATATCTAATTGGTACAAAATCGATCCTTCTGTTAATAGTTTTTGTGAATTTAAAATTAATGTGTATTTCGCTCTTAACTGCCAATAGTAAGAAAAAAATATTTTAGTAGATTTTCAAAATGTTTATAGTTGAGAAGAAGTCGTCTTGTTTTTCTTCTCGGGGATTTTTAGGTCTCTAAGGACCATTTCTTCAAACACCCGATCCTCCGCCTTTTTCTATTTATGCATTTTGGTTGTATTGCATCTTCCCGACTCGTCCTGATCCTTCGCAGGGTCTTTTACCATTGATATTCCTCGCCATCGTCGGCTGCTTTTTTTTTTAACTCAGTCTGACTACTTGCTATACGTCTTGTACTTGGAAACGCTATAATAATCGACGTCTACCGTTTGCAGTCCCGAAATTCGCGTTATGAACGGTTTCTCGTGCAATTTTCGACAGTTCGACATTTAATATACAGGATCGTCGGACGAATCGTTGCGATTGTAAAAAAAAAAACGATATACAACGACGACGTCATCATATTATATAATCGATTTTTTTTTTTTTTTTTTTTATAAGTCTTTTGATCAGCGATCGGAACCCTTTGGATATTTTTCGGCCATGCCGTAAACTCTGCGGTACACGTCGGATAACGCCGAAAACACAACGATCGCTGTGATACTAATCGAACGCGGTGCAACAGTCACGGGAGCTACGGGCGCGACGTTTTCTCTATTCGAAAACGATTTAATTTTATACGGGCGTGTTTTTTATTCGTGCGAATCGCAATATTTATATAATATTATACACGATCCGGCGAATACTATTATACGTTAGTTCAGAAACCGATTTGCGGCACGTCATGTGATTCATAGCGCGTATTAGAATAATATGGTCCGTACATGATATTATAATAATAATAATAATAATAATATATATATATATAGAAGATATCGTATAATATTGTTATTGTGACCCGGGCCGTGCCGCGCAACAATCGTAAATTCGTATTTTAAATGGTTTATGTGTCAGCCCCGTTAAGATAATATATTATATTATTATAATGCGAGTACACACACACACACACACACACACACACACACACACGCGCGTACATACGCACACACACGCATATCACGCACGCGTAATATGTAACGATGAGGCCAAATCCATGGCTATGTCCCCATTATAATAACATATACACAAACCGAAAACATTATAAACGCGTATAATTTATGCTAAATATCGGTTAGTATTACTGGCTCGTATATTGCGCATAAAATATTTATTTTTTTTTTTTTTTTTATTCGAATTCAAATCCGTCGTTGGCACGTTTTTAAAACATAATAACATACGATAATTATGACGACATATTAATACATAATATACCGCCGCCGGTCGTAAAAAAAAAAAAACCATATCCATTCTGTTGGCATCGTAGTCGCGGAGCGGCAATATAATATTACGAGACGAACGGACATGATATCGATGACAGTATGGTCTGCTAGTTCGGGCCGCGGTAGTGAAGTAATCCGCGGCAAAAGAATCGTATACAACGGATATTTGACTCGCAGCACACGCCAATGAAACGAGTCCAAGCGGATATATTAGACCTTGCACTGTTAGACGGTAGCCTCGAACATCAAACCGGCTACGCAGCGAAACTTGACGTTAGGGTTTACAAAATATTATCGCGTCGGAATCAGAAAATAATCGCGTAGCGTCTTATCGAGAATTCGCCTCGACGTCTGCAATGCAGTTTTTATGTTTTCAAACTTGTTACGATTTTTTTTTTATATATATATATTTTTCTAATGAATCTGCATTTTTGATATTGTCTAACATACTTGTATGTAACCTACAACGCGTTGATTGAGTTCCAATGTCCAAAACACGCAAATTTTAATTGTTAAAAATAATTACTAAAAACGACATAAACTTATAACCCTCAGGGTGTATGATAATTTATTACACATTAGACAAAATAACAGTAATTGTATTATCGTGCATCAATCACTGTCCAGTCACTAAAAAACGCCCTCTGTAGCCGTGGAAAAAAATGTGCATGGATCATTTATTATTATGAGGTCGATGAGTATAACTATAGGGCCCGTGACATGTGCAAGACTGCAGTTTATCAATCCGTTTTTCCCTTTGATCATTTGATATTTATAAATATTTTACGAACTGATAATGTTTTTATCTACGGTAAAATTAAAATCTGTGTATAAATGAAAAAAATGACCGCGTGCATCACTATGGTCCTATAGTTTTGTCACTTTCACAAATTTTACGAATAATTCTATCATTGTATATGATTTAAATATCGTTATCAGTTATCATAATAATTATAATGGTATCATTTATCATTAATATCCGAAACCTCCGATAAACTGCGATTGCACTGCGCGATATTTATGTTTTCTAACTGCGTGCACTTTATTGAATTCATGCGAATTCCGAGCGCAGCATCAAAAAATGAGATATTCGTGTGTTGGTTGTCTGTTGTATCGCAGTGACTAATTTTCTGGTTGGTGAAAAATCCTTCGAAAATTTCACGCTGCCGACACGGCTTAAATTTTAGACATTTAGAATGTTATTTTTGTTTTTTCTATTTTCTGGCTTTTTAAAGTAAACGGTGAAACCACAACTTTATAATTAATCACTGCATTATTAGGTCCCGCCTGAGGAGGTTTTTGTTGTGTATGCCATGTTGATATGTTTACAATAATTTGCATATTTATAATAACACTACACTAATATACTGATATTGAAAACTGATGTTATAAGCCCCAGGGCTTGAAAAAGTTTATAAAACGTTATACTTGTCGAAAAATAAAAATATTTTAGAGAATTTTCGGAGTTTTTAGATCTAACATTTCAATTTGAAATTGTCTTTTAAGATTTTTACACGCTATAACATGATTTTTATAAAAAAAACATAACAAATTATTAAGTAGATACTCGCATTTTATAACACGAACAATGTATATAACGCCAATACCTAAATTTAAATGAAACAGATAAATTATAAGGCGAAATCAACGTGGTATTTTTAGAGTCGATAGATGTTCTGTTTGATACAAATATTGTGTAAGAGCGATAAAATCAAATGCTTCGGTCAGTACGAGTTTTGTGTTGAAAGCGAATTTATCATATTATACTTATATCGGAATTATTAAAAATAATCACATTTTCAATCGCGTTCTTTTAATGCCATTTTTTAGGAATATATAAGACATTACACATCCCCATCACTAGCTATTAGCTCACGAAAATAAAAAAAATATCCACGTTAAAATGAGTTAGACGACACAAATTGAGAGTTTAAATTGAATTTTGTACAATATATTGACTGGAAAATCGCACAACGTTTTTAATCGAAATACGGTAAAATTAATATTTTTCTTCTTCGAACGCACGGCCCGAATCAATATCGCCCGCACGTTCTAGGTGTTTAAACGTATTTCGCGTATCCGAGGATCTATCTCGGAATGTATTTCGAAATCCACATTCGGTGGGTATATCATTGTTATTATTGTTGTTAGAAATCCCGAACGTTTTCGGAACGAACTTTGTAAAGCGCGCTTTAGAAACGGATTTGAACGTAAATTTGTTCGTTATAGTTAACCGTGCGTCGGTTCGGTAGCGTTTTTCATTTTTATTTTCTTTTAAATTTTAATTCGGTTAAACTCTCTGCGGGCCTTGTATTACATGATAATATTACTGTACACAGGCACTCAATCGTATTGCATTTAATGCTCGCCTAGCGAACATCACTGTGAGCGAAATCGCGTCTGACGGTCTACAATATTATCGGATTTTTTGAATAATCATCCGTGCGGTGTCCCCGCCGTTATGGTCACAATCGTCGTAATCGCCTAACCCTCATCGCCGTGACGATATCGCAGCGTATACGACAGGTGGACGGGATAAAATCAAAACCGAGACGGAACGTAAATATTTAAAAGTTTTATCGCGCTTATCGTTGTTGTTGTTGTTGTTATTATAATCTTCGAACGGTAGTCGGTTTAATCGTAATAAACACGCTAATCCGGATATTATTATTATTATTATTTATACGCACAGCGCGTACTTATAGAAAGCTGCTGAACACACTTAAAACATCAATATATTGTATTACGCCCCCGTATAAATGCGTGTGTTATACGAAAACTTATAATTATTATTATTTACGCGCGGAAACGTTATAACAATATCCGTGTTTGCGTACCATGCGACTTCGACGGCATTCGAGTTTAAAACGTTCACCCGCCGCCCGTACACCGTGTATGTACGGCGCGCGCAGAATAATAATTTCGGCGCAAGTATAAAATACAATAACGGCATGATAATTCGGTAATGTTATTGCCGCGTCCCGCTATATTGCCATCGGTGTCGCTATGTTGTAACGGTAAAACCGTCTATTTTGAAATTTTTAATCCGACTTAAAGCCGCCGGAATCGTGCGCAAACGTTTAAATATCGTTTCGTTTCTCGCGTTTTCTTTAAACGTTTTACTTTGTAAAATCATTACGGCGTAAACGTTCCGAACGAGTTTAAATCAGACGGTCCCCACGAAACGGTTTTACACGCGGCAGTCGGCACAGACATTCGTCGTTTTCTCGTCGGGTTAATGATCATGGTTTACGAATAAGACACGCGTACAATATATATATATGTATAATTACGAGTTTAAACGGTCGGTACTCGCACCGCGCGATATTCTAAATAAAATTATCGTCGTTGTAATGATAATCTACACATTTATGTTATAATATTTTAAGAGGCTGTTGTGAACGTCGATAACGTACAAGTGATGATAACCTCGATGAAATTTACGTACTAAAATAGCATCTGATATTATTTACCCCGCGGCGGCGATTTAAGGATAATTGTATTTTTTAATATATATATATATATATATATGTATTAAATAATACGGCCCGATTCTTAAACTCCGGGAAGGCGAATTTGCGTTTGCGATGTTTGCAATAATACGGTATCCTTGTCGGCATAAACTTATTAAAAAAGAAGATAAAAGGCCGATATTGGAGACTGTCGTCAATAGGAAAACTGGAAAATAGGATACGTAAAGTCGTTTGATTTGAAACTGTGTACGCAACGATAAACGGTCGTTAGCGAAAAACGATTCCGCGCAAAGTTCGGGAGTGCAAATTTTCAAATGTCGTCATTTTTACGATGATCGTAAACTTTTTTGTTTTTATATGCTTGTAAAAAAAAAAAAAAAAAAAACTATTAAAGTACGCATAACTATTTATTTATTTATTTTTGTTACCCACTAAGTTGAACTAATAACGAACTTCGAATTAAATTTTTCAAGTTTTTCGGTTCGGCCAAACGATTTTAAATAAAACCAAAAAAAAAAAACTAAATTTAAAATAATTATTTCTTTCTACGTTCTTTTTCAATCAATAATACAATTGTTTTGAATTTAAATTTGTACACAATATGTGTTTAGATAATAATTACATTGGCTTTGTATAGACGTGGTAAATTTTCATTGAATTGTCATTTATAAACATTTAAATTGTACAAGTATTTTACGTAATTCTTATTCGGTAGGTACATTGCGTGGATATAATTATTAGATCAAATAGAATGCTTGGAAATTTAATAGGAGATTCATTATAAGTCGTACTTTGTGATAAAAAAAAAAAAAAAAAAAAAAAAACAACAAATTGATTTTAACGTAGAATTTTTTTTTTACGAATTTTAATATCAAATTTTAACGAAAATCATAAATATTCCGACCTTAAAATGTACGAGTACGTAAATCGAAACTCCACTCAAAATCGTTATTCGTTAGTCACCTATAGTTTGAATATTATCTGTCTTTTTTTTAAAATAATTAAATTGGTTGGTTTTAATAAATAAAAACGTTCCGCGGAAGAACAAGATGGTTCAATATAATATGACAACGAGTTAAACCGGAGTGTATGAGAAAATAACATATTTTAAAGATCATGAAAAAAATTAATATTGCTTGGAAATGTACCTACAATAAAAAAAAAAAAAAAAACCCACTACTGTACGAGCAGTATCGGAACATAATTGCACAAGGAAAAGACGGTTCGGGAGGCAGTCGACGAGGCTTGAACACGACGTGTATAAATAAATAAAAGTAAAAACGCCATCGTTTTAAATAAATAAAAATAATACGCCATCGTTTTAGGAGATAAACGGAATGTAAAGATTTGTTTGTTGGACAGAGGTTAACCGGAGGTCTCGGAGGTCCAGAATTAACCGAAATTTTTTTTTAGTAATATAATAGCTTCGGTTTTATCTACGGTAAAAAAACCGCAAAAACACTTTTTTATTCGCACCGTAACGCGAATAAAAAAAATATCCGCGCAGTCTGGGCCGTCACCCAGAGTACATTAGATACATATGGAAATATTTTTCAGATTTCCGACAGTGATTCACAAAAAAAAAAAAAAACAATACGAAAAACAAATTACGCCGTGAAATCGTAATCCTTAATTTATTATCGTTGTCCTATGGTATAATAATAAAAACGATGCGAACACAAGACCAACAACACCGACCGGGACCAATCACAATAACGATTATAATGATATTATTATTATTAATTATTATGAAAGTTTTATACCGTTAATCAACCGCGCAACAGAACCGCGAGACCCGTAATATTATAATATCGCGTCGGCCGGGGACATTATTCCGTTGATAAACAAAACGGCGAGGGAATTTCGTATATAATATAACGTGGTTATTAAAACGTTCGGAAACGCAATACATTTAATGAGACGGCGGGAAAAATTAAATTACTTTTTTGTACGCCGCCGCCCATTGTACGGGAAGTAATTATTTTCTTACGCGAGCTTAATTCGAATGATTACACTATACGCGCGTGTACCGTTTCCGGTTGCAATATTTAATTAAGTATTTTTTTTTTTTTCAAAAATAAACCATCAACGGATCCCATATAAACGCGTGTCTCATCTCGGTAACAATTCCAATAAGAACTCGGTTGAAATAATAATAATTATTACTAGTATCGTATAGAATTACTATAATGTCTTTGGTTTCGGGGAAGAATGGTACATCTGGGTTGTGTATGTTTTCGGTACACATTGAAAATTGCTAAATGATGTCCGTGCAAAGCCCAATGTAAATTCTTTGAAAAAATCAGTTAAAAATACAGAAAAAAAAATATATATATATTTTTATAAAAACTGAAAATTACACAAAAACTTATATTAAATAAAATACACAAAGCCTCATAGAGAATTCCAATTTTAACGTCCATTTTCCAACATTCAAAAAATGTGGTAGTGGCGCGTCTTGCAAAGACGTCAGATGTAATGGCTATAATTTATAATTGTTAAAAAGCCGTTACGAATCGGTGAAGTCGGATAAACACGAACGATTCGTGACTTTTCGGTCAATCAAATACGTTGGAGCGATTTAGGATATTTTGATTTTCAATAAAAATGTTTTATATACAGTATTGAATGTACGAAACATTCTCGGTTGAATCACATCTATTTAACCTTTTTATCTTGATTGTTCGACAAATTTTGTTTAGCTTTTTTTTCGGACAAATATATGGTTAAATATTTTTGAATGCCTTTTTTATCACTTGGTAAAATTGATATTTTGTATATTTTAAAATAAAATAAATAATGTTAAAAAAAAAATCTGGAAGAAAAGTCGTTTACAAACATTTTTTTTTTTTTTTTTTTTTTTGTTTTTGGCCCGCCCTGTCTTTCAGACAGATATGCGTGTTTTAGTTCCTGATTTCACCAAAAACAAATTAACATAAATAACTGATAGGAATTGATAAAAAAAATTATTTAAAAAAACACTTCAATTGTACAAGTTGAAGAAAGTGATACAAATTTCAAAAAATTCCAGACTTCATGGTAGATTTTATTTTCATAAGACCAATACAAGTCTCAACGTTTATTTTCTAATACTCTAACCTCCGATGAGGAAGTATCTTTTAAAAATAATTTTAATTTTATTCATCTACTTGTAATACATTGAATATTTAAGACTCGTAAAATAAACGATTGAGGTTACACAGCGCAATTGCCAGTTCCATCGCGAGCGTTTCTTAAACGGCGTTGCCACTTTAATACGGTACACGTTAATTCACAATATTAATTACGCGCGTTACTCGCATAGAGGCGCCCACGTAGCTATCGCGGCGAAATGGGAATCGTCTGTGCGGGAGACCGCGGAGGGCATAATTACGCCGCGCACGTCACCCGAAGAACTGTACAACAGTAATTGCAGATACCAAAGGCGGGCCGCTGTATTCGGTTCTCTCTATTCTATATATCTGGAAATCGTGCTTATTGTCACTATTGTTTTACCATAGATTGTGTTTATCTCTTAAAAAAACCATATATAATATTCTGGTGCGTAGACGGCTATACACATCCCGAAAAGCGGTTATCGGTTCGCCTGAAAACGAACAGGATGACATATTTTGCACTTTGCACTTATAAGAGCCAAACACCATTGGCCAGATTGCTGTACACATATCATTAACCGGTTGTGAAAATTGACGCGGTTGTAAGTGCCGACGTCTAACTCTCGTTCACCTTCCATGGGACGGTTGTCTATACGCTTAGACAGGGCGGTGAAGAAAATACAATTCTCGCTATTACTCACATTGTCTGTACACCTATTTGCCGAGTTTTAAGCCGAAGGCAAAAAAAAAAATAGGGTATTCACACGTCTATTGGGTACCTAACGAGGTGTATACATTTCAACGATACTTATACGCCATTAAATCCTACTCTTAATATTTTGAGCAACGAACTTCCTGCGAACTTCAAGCAGATAACTCAAGGTAAGTTATACATGTCGTATTTACGTAGTAGAATATTAATAGGAATAAAATAGGTAGAAGAGAAGTAATAACTTCCTACGACGGGCAATAGCCTAAAAGTCAATAAATATTATTGGTACGTGTTTCTATCTACACAATTTAAGTATACTTACATATATTATAATGCAATCCGTACGACCGCAACACACACACGTACATAGAACCATTTACTAGAACACTATACCGATTTCGTCAACGTATTACGCTGCGAGTCTATTCAAGATTACATCTGACCGATTGCGCGTGGTGGTCTGCTGTCGATCATCATATCGACAGATAAATCGCCGCCCGCTCGCGTTATACGTCATACGTACGAGTTTTAATATACATATACTCCTTTCCTTCCTCTCCTTTCTTTTTTTCCACCTTTCCCCATTTATCTACTTTAAATTTATTTTTATTCTACTAAACACTTTTCATCTGAATAATTCAATTGCCGAATCCGAATTGTGAAATTTTATCTCATTTTATACAAGTAAACCAGAAAGAATGTTTTCTAGCATTAAAAAAAAATATTAAAACTTATCTCTTAAACATTATGTCCAAAGGTAACTACAATAGTTATTCTAGACGAAATTAACTTTCATAATACCTAATACGTAAAATTGTCTTGAATTTGTTCGTAGAAACGATTAATGGCCCGGCAGTGTTAACTATACATTGTGATAATATTATCACACATAAAAGTCTCGGATGATATTTTCATGTAACCTAGGAATCTAGACATATCACTATGAAATTGTAGTATGTACAAAAATCAGTTTAGTTAAATGTAATTTGTAACACGGAAGTATTGAATTGATTTGTGTCGATTAATTAAATGTAGGTAAGGGCATCCTTAACCCTCCCCCCAGGTATGGGAGCCAAAGCCATCCACCCTGAGATTGATATGATGGTTTATTTTGGTATACCTCTCCGAATAAAATTTTCTCAATTACGCCACTGAGTATATGGTGACGGCATGTTCGGGCGATGTACAAAAAAGGTTATGACAAAATGACGCGGCGCTCTATGTAGGCGATTTCACTACACGGATGCAAATAAAACCTACGACCTGTATTATTTTATCTATAATGTACATTACATGCATTAAAAAAATATTCTCACGAGAATCCGCGCACGTGGTGTTTTTGGCCGTACATTGAAATATTTCAATTAAAACTCGATAAAAAGAAAGAATCACTATTTTATTGCTCTTAAAAAAATACAAATGTTCAATTATTTTTAATGATAATGTAAACAAATACAATTTTAATATAAATTTAATTACATATTAGGTTTTATTAATTATAATATTATGCAATAATGTACTCTATGCTCAATGATTTATCTGTACGTGTAATATAGTTACACACAGTATGGCAAACCAGTGGCAACCAACAACAATCTCGCCAGTCATAATGAAAATAAAATAGCGATTAATAAACATTTATGGCCAAAAATTATTAGGAAACACACTTTAAAAAATAAGCCAGAATTGTGGTTTCATAAAATAAAATAATTTATAAATGCTACAGTATAGCACGCACACGATTTTAAATATCGTAATTTAATAGATAATGAACTTTGAACTTTTCTATAGTACAGATAACGGATCGCATACAGCGGGAGTTTTGTGTAATTCAATTTTATCACCTAGTTTCAAGATACCTAGCTGAATTAATATTTCGTATTTTTGAAACAATGAACAAAATTCTAAAAGCCCGGCCTTTTAAACAGTGAAGCGTGTGTTTTAAGGCTACACTCGATATCAACGCCTAGACGAGATATTCCATTTAAATTGTTTACATCAATATAGTATAATACTCAATCGGTTTATGGAATTTTTAGTATGGGTTATCTTTTGAAAATCAAAATTAGGTAATGCCCAAAAAAGTGATAAAACAAATATTAATGTTAAATCTTTGTTCTTTGAATAATTGTACAAAATAAAAACGTTTGCGAAAAAAGTGAATGCTTTTTAAAATGTCGAATGTAACTACTTAAATGTATCACCTGGTATATATTTTGCTTTTTTATTAACATTCAATTATGCCTACTATTACTGATGTTTTTTTTTTCGCCCGACAGTATTATAATATATGCAAAATAACAATCGTGCCGTTTGAATTTGTGAAGGCCGAAAAAAAAAACAAACAATCGATCGGATTACAGGATTGAAAAAGGGTCAAAAGTGAATACGAAATAATATATTGTATTAAAATTTCCAACCAAGCCGAAAAATATCGGGGAAAAATATACTTATAACAATTATAATTGTCGAAATAATATTTCATATACCATATATTTTCGATTAAAATTAAATTAATTTTATTAACAAAATCACATGTTCGTAGCCTCAGCTTTAGTTTATTAGTTTTATTAGTCCTTATTACTTATTGTTAAATTGTGTCTTTACTATTTATACCGGAGCCATATGCTAATAATATATAAGTGTTTGGTTTCAATTTATTCGCAAAGAAAAAAAAAAAAAAATGTAATTGTCGATTAATTTCGCAGTTGCGATACAATTATTCATATAGCAAAAAAAAGAGATACATCTGTGAATAGCGACAATTCAAAGGTAGGATATTATCCAATAATAATAGTATGACTATGAAGATATTCTGCAGTGTATTCGAAGTGATGCGTTTATAAAAGACGGACATAATTCGCATGGGGGTGGACAACTCTTGTAGGTGAGAAAACGGGAAGCTATAGAAGAAATGTATTGTATATCTGTATGCAACGATTAATCAATGCTAACGAAAAACGATTCTGAGTAGAATTCAGTTAATAGTGTTGCTTTTTCAACAATATATATGGTATAATATGGTAAAATAGTTACATATTAAATGCATTATACATTTTTTTAAACAACATTTGTTAAATATTGTAACTATTTTTCCATTTTTTTTTCCATTTACAATGAAAAAGGCTGGAAATATCAAAAAATGACCTCCCTTAAGTATTACCCAAGTCAGATTTCCTATTATAAATGTGCAATAATTAAAAATCGGAGCGAAATTGCTGGTGGAAAAGTTGTTTGCAAGAAAAAAATGCCGTAATATTTTTTTACTTATACCTACATATCGTACATTTTCCAGCGTTTCCTCCGATTTTTCATCGTTCCGCACAAAATCTAAAAATTCAACAATTTGGCTCTTCTGTGTGTGATAAATATATCGAATTATCCACTGGATTAGTTAAAGTTGATAACGTGAAAAGCTTATTCTGTTCTTATTAAGAAGGTACATTTACGAAAAATTATTCTCGAAAAGAAATTTTACATACCAAAAAAACAGCGAACATAAAAACGGCCATTAAAAGGAGACCGACCAAGAAGAGATCTAGAAAACAACCAAAATAGCGTTGAGTCATAAATGAAAAAGGTAAAATAAAAAATAGAGAAAGGTTAGGTGTAATAAATTTATAAGAGAGAGAAAAAAATCGCTTTAAGGAAAATGCAAAGTATACCGGTAAGAAAAAATAAATTATTTCTATACGTTTTTAGCATTAAAAGAATGAGAATTTCTGTATCCTTTAAGTAATAAAATAAACTTTAAGCAAGTTAATAATTTGATATAAAGAAAAATGATAATAATTTATTTTTAGTGCATTGAATCCTCCGAATAGTAGATAATTCGGGTCAACGAAATTCCGTTCGCTATACAAAGGAAGTAAATTGTTAACATATATACAAATTATTGTATAAAATGAGAAAAATTTCGCTAGGTTAAATTATCATATTAGTTTTGAAATTATTTAATACTAATTGTGAAGATTGAACGGTTTTTAAGGGTATCAATCATCAATATAGTTGAATTCAATAAATTATTGTTACATAAAAAACAATAATGCATTTATAAGATGCATAAATATTCTGATTGGCGAGAAAAAATTGTTACTCTGGTTTGTCAATTTCATTTTTATCTGACATAATATTCACGATTGGAATTTTTCTATTTTGAAACTTTTCTGCGAACGTTTGTACAAGACAACTATGTTTCCGTTGTTTTGGCGAAAATCAAGAATTTACATTTTTTTAAACCCATCTTGTCAAAAACCAGTCACTATCTAAAAAAGCAGACGAAGCTTTTGCTGTCAAGATATCGATATTTCCGTCATAATCTTCGCAATTCTTCGTAATTTGATCGTTTTAATTCGATAACGAGTTTTTTAAACGAATTCGTTATCGTTATATCTAGTGTGAGCGCATTTTGCTGTCACCGTTTGGTCATTGTTTTCCAATTAATATTAATACAGGTGTTCGCAATTCGGAAAATTTTGCGTTGAAAAGCTGTGAAAACGTCCCAGTTCCAAAGAAAAAAAAACGTCGGCTTTAGGAGATGCACTTTATGGGAGATTTTACGTTGTAATAGATTTTAAAAATCACGGCGTTCTCTTTTTCGATTATATTTCGTGTGGTTATTATTATTATGCGCACATTGCGGTCATTAATTTGTAAAAAAGCAATATAGGCTTTTAGCTCATGTCACAGTATTTAAAGTCACTCTGTATTCTTTCATAATATTATTATTAAGATAATTTTAGAGTTTTAAAATTAATGAAATTTACAGTTTTTGTAGCGTTGATTTGTATAGAAATATTATAAAAGAGTTTTAGATTATTGACTAAGGAAATAAAGCTAACGACCGCATTCGGAATAAGTTTCCATGTTAGTAAACCAACAAGAAATAGTAGCTCTTACTTTTATTTTCAATCAGTTTTCCCCAGAAAACCATCACATTTTATGTTACATAGATTTGTTCGGAATAAAACTAAGACGCGACGTGACGATCATATAAAACCAGAATATTTACGATTAGATCGCTGCGGACTTAACCGATTTTTCGGTTCGCCATGTGTTATGTATTACTATTGAAAAAATTAAAAATGAGCATAAAAATAAAGATAAAAAAAAAAGTTTCAGGACAAACAATGAGTATCTCGTTTATCCGCGGTCGTCCGGTAATGGAAATGAATGGCGGAGCGTGGTATAGCTAAGCCAACACAATGAAAATTCGCACGATAAAAACGATCACTAAGGAAGGGAGGGAGGGTGAAGGATTCAGCGCTCTGATATCGTTTTCTAGAGGAAGCCGACACATTTTGTCACCATCCATCGGCCTTAACTGTGCAGTTTTCACATCAAGTGCTTTTTTTCCGCTTTTCACCGCTAATTATTAAAATCGTTATATGTCTTCTTTTGGATTTGAAATTTTGGCAAGTTCTTTTTTACAAAAAAAAAAATAATACGTGGATGGAATAATTTAATTTAATTTAAAAGGTGGTCGAAAAAAAAGTAAAAATATATTGCATGTTAATGTTAAAACGAGCATTAGACTATTTTCGATTTAAAGAAGACTAAATGCTGTCTAACAGTCGTGTAATGGCTTGTTTTACATTCAATACGTTATTAACGAATAACAAATCTAAGAAAAAAACGCATTTTGTTTAAGAATCGTATATTTATAACGATATGTATGTGACGTCATGTCGCTCATCACTGATATATAATCTTGTAACGGCCCCACGCCCATTAGACGCGAGAAAAATCTTTCAAAATAAACGAACGGTAAGTGTTAGAAAATAAAAATATCCGTTATTGCTGACGGGTTTTTCGCAGCTGTAAGTGAAAATTTGGAAAGGTCAGCTATAATATAGGATTTATTTTAATTTATATCTGTACACAATAATAAATCATTGCTTTCAAAAGACGATTCTGAGCGCGATTCGGTTCAAAAACGTTTAAAACGCTTTGACTTATACGATTTATGTCGAATTTTAAAATTAAAGAGGTTATTATAAAATAAATTATGATTTCATGCCCAACTTTTGTTTTTTAACCACTATACCACACAGTACAACGTATAAAAAACCAAGTGTTCAACTGGTGAGCGTATATCGCTGCCATTATTGCGTAATTTGTTTTGTTTTTCCTTAGGTTTTCTCAATTATTAAAAAAAACCTATGTCTCACCTAACATACCACGTTGACAAAATTCCTTTTTAGAAAACACGCTACACTTGATGAACGGAACAAGATTTCTTGTAGATAAGTTGTTTACAGTCACGAAAAAAAAAAACAAATTATAGTAAACAAATCATTCCTCTCTACGCTCGGAATTTTAAAGCATTTACTTTGATATATTAAACACTAAAATACTGACGTGCAACGTTAGTTGTTTTCTTCTTTCCATTTTAAAGAACCGTTCGATTTTTATAAGATTTATACAGTTTATAAGATCTATAGGCAAACACTGTAGAACCGAAATTCTTGTTCTTTTTTGTTGTTTTTATTAATTTTCAAGGACGATTCATTTTAACCGAATTGGAGTTCTAACGGCTTAAAAAAACACAATATTTACACACGCGACGAAACATTCGGTCGGCTTATGCAAATTATCGATCCGTTTATTTCATGCTGGGAAAATGCGCTTGCCCCGGTTACCGTTGTCCGTACACTTTCTTTTTTCGTAGGAGAATTATAATATATTATTTGAAAATCGTATAATTGCAGAACTATTCAAATACTTTGCGAGACACAAAAAAAAAATAATAACTGAAATACCGTGCATTATACGAATTAAATAAATAAACGACACACAAAACACATTATACAAATATATATGAAAACCTGCTCGAATTATAATTTTTATCGCTGTATAGAACAGAATATTCCGGTTTCTAAATATGAAAACATATTTATTTTTCTTAATGTAAACAAGTTTAAACAGTTCTCCAGTTCTCACGATAAGTAATGGAGGGCGAATTCGTATATTGAAAGCGATATCGGAATTTCAATATTAAAATCAAAATAAACCCTACTATTTGTTAATCCGATCCCGTATCATGCATGATGGTAATCTAGCAAATATATTCGAGTATCTACTCAAACCTATACAAGATAGTTTGTAAATTCGTTTCACCCCATCTATTATTGTCTCAAAGTACGTGACAACAGATTGTACATTGCGATACATTGCAACGTGGCTGTGGCCAACGGCAACGGCGGGGTCCTAAACCATATACCATAGTATTGTTTTATAATAATATCAAACTCGGGAATTAGTGTTGGCCAAAACGACAATAAACCAACTCAGGGTACAATATTTTCGAAATTTCTGAAAACGGATGCGAGAGAAAAGGGAAAAATTGTTGAGCTATTATCGAAAAATCAGATAAAGCTGCAAATTTAAAGCGTCAACGGTATTGTCGGTTAGATTGAAATATCGCAAATGGAATACAGCTGATATTTTTGAAAGGAAAAATATACTCAGAAGAATATACGAGCGTGTCTCTTGCGTTAACACCTACTCAGGAAAACGGAAGAAAAGACAGAACGATATGAGAACTTTTTCAAAAGTCGGATATTATGATATACGGTACCGATGGACCAGAAGAAGAAGAAGTGGTATGTACATTTTTAAGAGAAAAAAAAATACAAATTAAGAACATATCTGTTGCTACCAATGCGATACTAACTGAAATGGTGGAACAAACGAGAAAATCTGAGAGGTTATGTGACGGCGGTCAGCGAAGTGGTTGAAATTACGGGTGGTTTTAGCGCCGAGCTGAAATCGAGAGGCGAACGGGGAAGAGGAGCTCGGATATGGAGGCACCCGAGTGTGGTTACGACAAGGGAAAAAAGAGCACGGGCTCCTCCGGGTTGGGTCAGGTTAGTGTCGCCTCGAAATCGTCACAAAACCAGGTCATTACCGTGAGTACGTCCCCCAAGCGCGGCCCGCACATATTATTAGCAGGTGCCTATATTATTTAAAACGGGCACGTTGAGTACCGTGTTTATATTAGTACGTTGCACGTCGCCGCCGTTTAAGAAAACGCTATCGATCGCGAGACTCGTACGCGTGTGTCGCTTTGGTGTTTTTTTTTTTTTTTTTTTTTAGAAAAAAGGCTCGTTTAAATAATTGGTCAAAGGGAACGCGGTATACCGAAGAAGATGATCAGAAAGAGGCGACTCAAGAGTGGGACGGTAACCCGGAGTCGTCGTTTAGTCGGTTGCCACTTCTTCTCCGGGGTAACCGAATGACGAGTATATATTTTTTTGTCGTGACACGACATCACCCCGGCAGTCTAATACCGTTGAAATAAATGGTTCGAACACGGCGGAGAATAACGCGCGCGAGTAATTTTTTTGAATATATCGTTTGACGATTTGATTCCGTTATTACAAACCGTGGGACGTTACGGCGAATTTTCGGTCCACATACCGGTGCAACGGCATACGCCCACGACTACTATACGGCGACGAGTCAATTGCTTCAATACTTTTTTATAAATAAAAATGTTAAAAACGAGTTTAAAAATAATGTATACCGTATGTATAGTGTCGTGACGACATTTACGGTGCCCGTGATATTGTGTAAAACTGCCCGGTAAACCGGTCACATGCAGGGAAAAAAAACTCGTATCCCGAATATTATTATACCGAAATTAAACCTAACCTAACCGAAATTAACTCGCGTGCAAAATTACAGTTGTTTATATACTATACTATGCACCGCGGCACGTCCGTTATAGAACTCACTAATCGCGAATGAAAAAAAATTGCGGTCCGAAACTGTAAATAACCGCCACCGCAATACGCTATAAAATTTAATAATAATAATAATAATAAAAAAAAAAAAAAAACATGTCTGCGCGGGCGTACGTACAAATTATACGTTATTGCCCGTATTCTACCCGTCAAACGAGCGGCAAAATCAACGATACGCCTCTTCGATAAGCATCGCGTAACATACGGTTTAGTAATGTTTTATCGATGGTTATCGACTAGAATAGTAGCAATACGTACGAATATTGTAATAATAGGTGTGCGAATTAACATATAAAAGCCAATAGAACACTTTTGTTGTTATTGTTATGTTATTATAGTACTGGCCGCCACCAGGTGGCGGATTATTGACGATACTGCCCCGTAAACGGCCGTAATAATAATTGATACTGCAGTGAACGACGTCGATGGTCGATTTTTTTTGATTTGCGGCATAATATCAAAAAAGACGGACATACTTTGCACGTGAGTGTAAGCCACTGTTGTAGGTGGGAAGTTGGTAAGATAGGATACAGACAGAAATTCAATGCATACCTGTAAGCAACGATAAACCGTTGCTAACGAAAAAACGATTCTGAACCGAGCTCAGTTGATAGTGTTGCTTTATCAACAACGGATATTATGTTATATTATGGTAAAATGATTACAACAATGTAGGTTTACTTGATAAAAATGATTGATTGAAAATGATTAGCATAATAAAAACTTAATAATAACAAAAATAAAAACGATTATTAGCAAACTCATTTTTAATATTTTAATCTTTCTTAAACTAAAGAACCAGGTTTTCTTCACTATCTCGAATATTAATGAAAATTTCAAAAAATTACCTCTCTAAAGTATCACCCAGAGAACATTTGCTTTCATAAAAGGTGCTATGCTCGATATATGAAGCGTAATTTCTTGGTGAAAATAGTGTTAACATAATAAAAAAAAATAAATAAATATCTTTGTTATACCAGTATATCCCTCACTCCACTCAGAATCTAAAAGGGGTTGCTTTGATACTGCGAGGTTATTTTGATAATGCATGTTTTTTCGTACAAACATTGATGATAATAGTTGATAATGTGTACAAATTGTCGTTTCTAACATTTAGTTGTTTAATACAATATTATTGGTCAATAACCCAAACACGTAATTTTCTTATGGTCAATGGTCGTTTGTTATCTGCCGTTCTTTCGTATAATTATGAACTGATACTATTTTAGAACAAATTTCCTTTGCTGTAATTCGTTAAACATAAGTTATAACCATGGATATTTCGTTGTATAAAATATGTACGGAAAATGTAATTGAAAATTTTTTTCCGTTATAATAAAGATTATTATTATTATTATTATACGTTAAATTAACTATAACAGTGGCTGCACCACCCGTCCCCATTATCCTAGAACAGCTTATTAATATTATTATTTTTTTTTTTTTTTCCATAAAATAAGCGCCAAGAAATTAACGAAAAGAAAAAAAAACCGAGTATCGTTCGTCACAAAAAGCGTCGGGCAAAAAAAAAAAAAATAAAAAAATAATGCGAATTCGCGTCGTCGAAATCAGAGCTCCGACGTCCGCGCTCCCCTGTAATAGTACGCGCGCACCGGGCTTATGACGATACAACGATACCGTCGGTATTAAAACGTCAACCGCACCACCGTATCTAAATAATATATTATTCGCGTGTTATACGATCCTATCCCGTGATATTATTAATGTGTGTGTGTGTGTGCTCGCGCGCGGTGCGCCGTCCGGCAAAATGTTACAATACCCATTAAGAACGTATGTACAGGATGTTCCGCGAAGATACACCCCTCGAATATCTCCGGAGATAATAGAGATAGGCGAATTTTGGATTTTTTTTTTTTTTTCTTATTTCACTCGCCGGGACGAGAACTACAAAATATATTTATAGGTTATGTTATTCTCTAGATAAAATCGGTTTTCGCGCGGTGTAACAGAATTTAAAACGGCTGTTACATAGAGACTGTTCATCGATAAATGCGTGGTACATTCCGGTCTTTAGTAAAATAAACTCTGCATAATAGCCGTTTTAAGATTTTCCGAAAATAATAAAATAAAAAAAAATCAATCCAATAATAATTATTTGTAATTCTCGTCTCTGCGAGTACCGTAACAAAATCGACATTTGATTATCTTTATCATCTCCGTAAATATTCAAAAGGTTTATCTCCGTGGGATAGCCTGTATACGAGACTGTTGTGACGACTAGGACGGCGGCGACGACGGTGCGAACTTCAAACGCTTTACGCGCCGTATTATACAGAGGTTTATAGCGGTTTAATACCCGGGTGACTGTACACTCGAGTCGGAAGACCCGCCAAAAGGGGACCGTCGTCGTCGCGCGTACGGTATTATCATCATTATTATAAATAATGCGTATCGTATAATCAGTTTATCGTGGACGACGACGGATTAAAAACAGCCCGGTGTTATATCAATAATACAATACGGGATGATCAGTTCGATCGGCAAGACACTCGTCATCTCGAAAGCGTTCAGTTTTTTCGGAATCTGTATCGTAGAACGCTTAAGAGACGAGCGGCTCTGCGGTTTTACATTTTTTCGTCGCCCGTATTTTCGGACGGTAATTTCGATTTTCAAATGGCAGCCTAGTGGTTTTACGTTCGAAAATAATGCAAATGTAAATGTATAATTGTAGAGCCGCGTGCTTCTTAAGTGTCGCATAAAACAAATTCTGAAAAAAAGTAAATACTTTCCGAGATAATGAGGTTCTTACGATCGATTGATTATCCTGTATATACCAGTGTAATATATAAGGCATTCTCGCGCGTTAATTGTTTCGGTGTGACACGGTCGTGTACGGAGACGGCATGCGTTTCGAAATACCTACGTACTTACGTATATTACGTATACACGACAAGAGATAACCGACGGAATAATATTATCACTGTTATAATACGAAATCGATATCTAAAAAAGATTTATCTGAAATAATGGATCAGGCAAATTATTTATCGTGTATCTAGATAAGATACCGGTATAACTCTCCAGATAAAACATAATACACGACACACAAACCGATCTACGAACACGTTTAGTGTAAATTTTATATATTTTCGCATTTTCTTCCGTAGACCGGTAAACGAAGTGACTTGTTTAGACTGTGTTTTCGTATATCTAACCTTAATCCGTTAGAACGTATACTATCACTAGGTATTGATTTTCGAAAGTATGGCAGTCCATGTTTTAAAAAACTCCGAATACTTTCTACAAGTTTCGATCGATTTATACCAGCTAAATAAACATCGTCGTTCTCGGTTTAAATTTTTAAAGGTTCTAACTCATAATCCGAAATATTATTTTTTTTTCGAATGTGAGTTTAAGCATGCGGGTTGATACTTTAAAATCAAAAGTTGACAGAATAAGAGTAAAGTGTTCGAAATATTGCAAAATTGATCGTCGTAACGACTATCCATATTGAATAAATAATAAAATCAAAATCCAATTCACTCAAAATATAAGTGAATAATCGCCGGTTCGTCATAAAAAAATCAAATCGTCGATAAAACATTATGACATAAAAATATATGTTGGCGTAAAATCACGGAACAGTTATAATAATTTGCAAAACGATTGAGGTCGTAAAGTAACAAAATGTCAAGCGGAATGATTTTCTACCGAGTATAAAAGTAAATGTGAAAGCGAAATGACAATAGTATAATGCTTTTTATTAAAGTGTTTAAGACTAGTTTAATTATTGATTTATCGTTATTGTGTATAAAAAAATAAACACAATTTTAGAAAACGTCTATTATGAGTTAGATTTTTCCTTTTTAAATATTTTTCATTTTCTCCTATCGAGATCCTGTCTTTCGATTAATCTATGTAACAGTGACGTATAAATAGATCCTTTAATTAAGTTAATTTAATTAATTAAATCCTTTAATCGTATTATTATTCTTTTTATTATAACTAACGGAACATCCCTAAATCTGTAATCTGTAAGGTAGTGACATATCGATATTAATACGTCTATAATAATAATTGAATATTGACCGAAATTTGTTTTAAACTGTTATTCTGTGTGTCTGGATTATACAGTAATAACAACAACAAAAAAAAAAAAGGACCATTCCGTCGAAGCCGGGTAAAATACGCGCTAGTACTGTAGAATAATGTAGAAAGTTCACGGGTATACGAAATACGCTGAGTAATGAACTATTTCCGACAAAAAACGATAAGGAATTTCGTCGTGTGTTTTGCGATCGAAGAGAAGACTAAATGGACTGGCTTTGCTCTCTTACAGCAAAGAAATCGATAAAACTACAGATGAAGTTATCAGTGATTTGTGTATAAAAACATGAAATTAAATTTATTTTATAAATTACAGTGAAATTGAATATCATTATTAATATGTGCATTGTTATCAAACGCCTTTTGTAAAAACTAAACCCAATTTTTGTTCGTGATGAAAAAACTATTTATGGCTGGGTGTTGATCGTTCAGTGATCATTAAACATTTTTGTGGGACTATTATTATTTTCGGTGAATTCGTTATCCCCTAAAGACTTTGAAAACTATCATGGTTTAGGAAAAAATTTAACACCCAACAAATTATTTCATATTCTTCTTTTCAAGAAAATCTTATATATGCCGCTGTTATTTGATATCATAAAACTATAAAAAAAAAAAACTTCCATTAAGCTAATATTTCAACTAATGTATACGAATATAATACCCCATATGAACAAGCAACATAAGGGATTTTCATTCAGCAGGGACAAATGTATTATTATGTAGAAAGTTATATTGTTACATTCTCAGTACACATACGTCGGACTTTTTCAATATTGTAAATTTAATTATAATTAACGAGATAAAATATAGATGATTATTTAAATTGCGGTTTTTCACATAACATATTATCTTACCTAAAAGTTTAAAAAAAAAATCGTAAACGTTACGACATTTTAAAACGTGATTAACTGAATTTTACTTTTGAAACATTTTTCATTAGCAATGGTTTATTGTACCGTACAGATATAAATAAAACAGCTTTTATGTATCTTACCTTTCCAACTTCCCGTTATTTTATTTGTTACGATGAATTACAATCTAATACGATGAATCTTGTGTAATATTTTTAAACATTTTCACTCGACCCAAGATATTTTATCCACATAAAACCAAATTAAAAATTTAAGATAACTCAATAAAATAGTTCAAAAATCTTCAGAATATCTTGAAAATTGTACGGCTTCTACATAAGATCATTTTTTATATTCTGTAAAATTTGCTGTTCTCTTGGTAATGAGTATTTTTAATTGACAACAACGAAACTGAATCGAAAATAATGAAACCGTTATTTCCGTAAACATTCCCGTCTTTACTACGTGTTATTACGTGTATTTTTATTTTTTAGTTATTCGGAACACCACAAGATAACTGAATACATGGCCGCCTCGATTCACCAACTAAACACAATTTGTTTTCACGAAAGATGCTTCGCTTGAAAGTCTAAGCATTATTTTTGATATTATACAAATGTTGTCAACAAACACAAAAAAAAAACAGCAGCGCACAACGTATTTTAGAGCTACCACCTGATTATTCGGAGATTTAGCATCACTGAAGTATGAAAACCTATCTATCGCATATTATTATATCTTTTGTTGAAAAAATTTTGATTATTATTTATAATATCAGTTTTTTTTTTTTTTTTTTAATAGATTACTTCTTTTTTATACTTTTTTCAGCGGTCACATTATAGAAATATTAAAAAAAATATAGGTCCGCATTTATTTTGCAAGATTTATTACACGGGTGACCTACCGACTCAGGGACGAACAATTTGCTATAATAATAAACCGGAGGTCACACCCATCCGGGCGTACTATTAACACTCCATAAGTCTCACCATAATCTACCGGGTCGTAATATTATTATCATCGCCTCGTTTTATCATTTTATTCTCTAAATAGAATCAAAACGTTTTCGAATTTCAAACCCACAGACCACCGCAGTCTTCGTTTGAAAATAGTAGTGTATATAATCCGCATTAATTTGGCGAATTAAAAGAATTTTAGAGGATTGATTAGGTACCGATATTTTCTTTCTTTCGTTATCGGACCATTCTTTTAAATTTGATGTTCGGGTTTTTTTTTCACTTTTACACTTTTAAAATCTTGAAATCATATTTTTTTTTTTTTTTGTAAATTTAGAATTAAAAGTTGAAAAACTGATCTGATAGATCTCTTGTGTGTTTTCCGCTGAATTCGAATGTGCTTTAAGAATAATTCCTTAAGAATCCCCACATTGATCCGACTGATTTTCAGATAGTCGGTTTAAATTGATGCGCACCTTATACGTTAGACAAAGGTAGACATCGGTATTCAATTATTTTAAACGAACATCGTGTGCTATTATTAATTTATCATACGGTGGTTATTCATTTATTATATTTTTTAATTTAAAAAAAACGTATACTTGTTTGTTTTTTTTTTCAGACTAACTTGAGTTTTCGAACAATAATTATTTTACTCGCGATATAAAATTAAATATTTTACTAAGCGTATTATATTATACGTAATATATTTTTGTACTTTCTACTGCTACAAACTTGTTAAAAATAATATTAATTTTGTGATTATCTTTATTATTATATTATATATATATATATAGGTACATATCGGTTGTTTTATGAATATTTAATAGCGAACAAATATTTTTTTTCCACAACACAAACTTACTATTATTAGTATTATTTATAATTGAAAATTATTATTATTATTATTATTGTTTTGTATACACTTAGAAAAAAACAAATTAGGTAACTAAATATGAATTTAAAATCTTTATTTCTGGAAAAACTAGGGCGACGAGACACTTAACAACAAAATAAACTACTTTTTTATTACATTTTTTTTTTTTTTTTTTATACCTACCCGTCGTATAAACGAGTGACATGAACCTCCCATACAGATATCTTTTTAAGGTTTATTATTGAACCTCGCATTACACATATACACATTTTCTTATAATGGAATGATGGAAAAAATGTGTTGGTTTTGTTATAGCGTGCGCTATATAATAACGTTTTAATGCGTGGAAGTTAATAATGTGACATTGTGAGTCTGTCCCGTATGCAATAACGTGAGCTTTCCATGCAAAATCTCCATGGGTCCTTAATGGGACTTGCACATTTTAATTTTTGTGTTTTAATAAAATTGACTTCATTAAACGTTAAGTATTTATTAAGACCGGAACGATATAGAAATAATTGATAAGCCTGTGAGAGTATTATAATACTTGACTTCACATAGTACTTTAATTGTAGCAATATTATTATTGTTTATCCCATAGAGAAATCACATACACTTGTAATGTAAACCTGTAATCTGTATGCCCTTTTCACCATCGTCGGGTATTTTAACGGTATGCGATGCCACAGTGTGATATAACTTAGCTTATATAATTTAACCTAGAATAAATATATATATAGACACAAATAACCCAAATGGATTTGGGGAAAAAACCTAAATCTCCAATCGATGATGTTCACTTAAAATACTTATTGCGGACTTGATTTGGAAGGGTCTTTGCTACCCTCAGCGCTCTCACCGCAAACACCCCCAGCTTATTCCCTAAAATTCTGCAAGTTCATTGAAGGGCCTTTTGCCTACCTTAAATCCACCACTGTTCGCTGTAGCTGGAGGTATAAATTCCTACTAGTGCACCAGATTAGTATACAGAATTGTATGGAAGTCGGCGAATGCGACTATTATCCGATATTCTAAATGTTATCATCATTCATTTTTAATTGATAAAACGTCGTCGTAGGGGAAAAAAATGTTTTCGTTTCTTCTGGTTGATATTATTTGCTTCATTATTGATATTATAGGTGTCAATTGTACCAGGTAGAAATATCTCAAGTAAAAAATATCTTCAGTTAAAAATTTATCTTAGACAGAATATCTTCTGTAAAATTTTTGTCTGTATTAGTTTTAAACAAAATTTATATTTTCATAGAATTTTTCCCGATAAATGGAAAAAAACACAGGAAAACCGCAAGACAATTGGTACAATATTAAAGAATTATTGTTAAAGAAAATATGTATTACATATGTAATTATACGATAATATGACATATATATTGTTGACGGAGCAACGCTATCAACTGAACACTACTTAGAACCGTTCTTTCGTTAGAATTGGTTTATCTTCGCACACAGATATACTTTAAATTTCTCCTCTATAACCTTCCTAAATTTTTACCTACGACAGTGGTTAACCCATGTGCGAATTTACCCGCCTTTTTTTTTTTATATGCGTCTAATTTTATTATGAATTACCTATATTTCATTGTTATAAATAATTTTTAACATGTATAGGTTACTTACATTCAATTATAAATAAATAAATAAAACGTACATATATTAACATTAAAAAAAAAATAAATATATATTAATATTAACCATGGATTTTTTTTATTTTTTTAGAGGTGATTTAATTTTGTATTTAATATTTATCATATGGGATATTTTTTACTGATAACATTTTTGCGAAAATATTTTCAACACTATCATCCGGGAGGGAATAATCAACCAAGATCTATTTTTCATTATCTTATTCAACTCCCGACCTCAGACGCTAGTTATAATTGCGAGTTGTCGTCAAATATAGAGCCGTTTAATAAAGTTTAAAACTACGCGCCGCCGGTTTTTCTTGAATATAAAGTAATCGTCTGTATGGATTTACGAGAATCAAACGCAATTTAAATTAGTAGGTACTCGGTGCGATTAAAAATTTAACGAACTTATAGTTTATAATTAAAAGTTTCTTCATCGTTTGTCAGTCGCATTATTAAATAATAATAATATAATTTAAACGAAATAATAATAATAACAAATTAACTAAAACTACCTACTACTAAAACAACTTGGTAAGAAATACTAAATTACGCTTTTTTTTTTTTATTTTCTGCGGACCACTGATGCACATTATATTATATTATTTTCGAGCATTTTTGTCGGACCATAACAATTTCATCCGCATAAATCAGATTAAAAAATAAAAAAACGCGACAGCAAACAATTTAATAACTCGAAAACCGACTTAGAAAATCATTCCGCATTCAAAAACGGCCAGTATAATACGTATTTGGTAAAAAGTTCAGGTCTTGGACGAATATTGCTAACAGAACTAGAACAGAAGAAAATAAACTGTTTTCTCGTATTTCCGACGTTTTTTTTTGAAAATCAGGAGGGAATTAAAAAAAAAAAAAAAATGACTTTCTAAACACGTCAATAAAACGATATGTTCTACCGAAAACTAACCGGTTAGGTAACATGTTGACGGTCGGTGCGAAATTTCTCGTAGAAAAGTCGTTCTGACCATCATCGACAGACGACACAAAGCGCTCGAAAAAGTTTGCGCATTAATTTTCTTTCCGACTTCTGATTTCTCGGGCCGAGTTACAATGAGGAAAAGTGGGCTTTTTCGTTTTGGCGTCGAGCCTCATAGCAATGCACGGTGGGCATAATATCCAATGCGTCCCGCGCAATTTCGCTCAGAAACTAATACGCGGCGATTTCGTCCGAATACAATAACGTATTATTGTATCAATGCGAAACTTTGATGTTTGATCGTTACGTAAGTATACACATGCACGTACTTATAATATGTAAATGATATAATACGCATATACATATACGCCCGGCGTTGCCGAAGCGACCACGGCGACGGCGGCTAATGGTGCGGGGGGGGGGGGGGGTGGTAGGGTAGAGTACGACATGAAAACTCGTGCAAAATTAATTACGCGTTTGCGCATCGCACAATCGTAACATTATAATACGGTACATTGCGACGGAATTATTTTGTATACGTGACAGTGATGTCCGACCAGGGCGGCGACGGAATTCGGGTAAGGAAAAGTGTAGGGATTTCGATACGTGGTCGTTGTTATACACGGTTTTGTTAATTTTCTCGAATTTGTATAAAATTTGAATTTTTTTTTTTTTTTTCCATACGCCTTACGACCGCCGAAGCCCGATATACGTTTAAGGTCAATGTGTATACTTACGGCCGTTTTTTACGGACAAATTTGAAATTTAAGACGGAATAAAAGCCGGAAAAATACCGTAGCTATTTATGCGAGTTACGTTTGACTGTGCTCAATCTGAAAAACCCATTGCGATTCTTTAAGTTTTTGTTTCTGAATGATAAGTTTTGATAACCCTATTAAACAAAACTCAAAATACTTCGTGAATATTTTTGACAGAATTTGTATAAAATTTGAATTTTTTTTTTTTTTTTACTTTAGACATAATTTTAGTAAAGAACTTAAAAGTCATAATCCGTTTTCAAAATTAAAATCTGTCAAAAATGATTCCTATTGCAGTTTTGTCTAGATCGAGGAAAGTATGCGTCGAGCCGTCACCAATCCCTTCAAGGAAATTCAAGTTCAAAAAGACTGACATACTTCACACGATGGGCGAGTCACTGTTGTAGGATAGTTAGGAAGGTAGGTTATATAGCGGAATTTAGTGTATATGTCTACGTAACAATAAACCATTGATATCGAAAAACGATTCGGAGTGAAGTTCGGTTACACATGATATGAAAGGAGGTGATATTTACGAATTATGTAAAAATTTAATATTAAAATTCTCATTAAAAAAAAAAAAAAAAAAACATTAAACTAAACCCTTTCGTATTATCCATTAAGTACAACTTAGAATGATTTTTCTGTTAAATGTTTAAGTATTTTGGTTTAGTCTAACAATTTTATCTACAGAGTATGTACTTAATATAAATTACGTAAAGACTGACAAAATTAAAATATCTGTAGAAAGCTCAAAAATTACTCGAATGTTTTGAAAATGCTACCACGTTTAGAAAAAGAAAATATGCGTTTTTGTAGAAATTTCAAGTCCCTACGGACATTTTAAACTGAATCATAACAAAAAAACAAAATTTAAAATAATAAAAATATGTTCGTTGACACTCCCGTTTTTCTTACATTTTTTCCTGTTTTTTTTTTTTTTTTTTTTTTTTTGTTTATTTGAAAACCACTAAGAACATCAAAAAATGATATCCTTATAATTAATAATTGTGTACAAATTAAGTAGAAAAATTTATTTAAAAAAATAAACATCATTATGAAATCAATACCAAATCAAAAAAATGATAAACTATATACTAATATATTCTAGTTATCTATTGAATAATCCTTTTGTATAAGGAGTAAAAAATATACCCCCTTCAAATCGACTACGTGGTCCATGGTCTATCGAAAGTCATCCGAGTGGTCCGTAAAGTATAAAAAAAAATAAGCCCATGTGAAACGCTGCAGATATATTTTATAAAGTGTGCCTATTATAAACTGCTGCTGCAGTGAAAACAGCCGTTTTTGATCAAGTGTCATGCGGAAATTACTGTCTTGAATTCGAGGACGGGACACAATGATTGTAATAATAATAATAATAATTAACAGAGCGTGATGATTAAAGATAATTAATTAGTACAAGATGAAGATAATACGGTGTCAGCACAAGACATCGTGAAGAGAATTGTGATTTTTTTATTTTCATTATTTTCATTATTATTATTTTTTTCTTTTGGTTTGAGAATTTAATCAATTCTGAATACTCTGTAAATTTCATATAAAAAAAAAAAGCTTTTATCTGAAACTACTGCTGACGTTAAGCTGATCCCACTGTTGTAGGTGAAAGTTTGAAAAGTTTGAGATATACAGTGGTTTAATTTATGTCTGTACGTAACGATCAATCATTACTTACGAAAAACGATTCTGAGCTGAGTGATTTGTACAATTTTCGTCCAACTCGGTATTTAATACGCTTTTAAAGTAAAACACTAGGAGTGTCTAGTATTTTTTTACCACTTTGTATAACCATTATGAAGAACCCCGTGTTAAATAATTACCGAGTGTTTGTAATTTTCCAAATATGAGTATTCGATGGAAGAACGTCTCTATTATTTTCAACTAGATAATAACACAGGAAGAACAAAAGTAATAAAATCAAGATTCAATGAAGGCCTTTCGGGAAACTTTTCTTTTTTTTTTCGCTAAATTTAAATTGACAATTTTCTTGGGTTGTATACTATTATAATAGTCGTCATCGCTTTCTGTGAGTTTCATCGAAATTTTAACTCAACATTAATTAATTAATTATAGTGAGTACCCTTTTTCCCCGAAAAAAAAAACCCCCCTCGTGATCTACATTTTATGCTACGAATTTTTTCGTCCTCCAACCAATAACGGTATTACACGTCCTTGCAAAGTATAGTGTAACGATTATAACATCATATCGTGTTTATTGTCTCATCCGATTTACGATGGTGTGTTTTTTTTTCTTAGCTTTTTATGCTCTTAGATTATATAAAACGAAACGTTTTATGATACGAGTATATTTTTTTTTTACGACTGCGCGATTAAGGCTAAAGGAACTCGAGTATACTATTATACTTTGTATGTATATTATTTCCAAGATATCATAATATATGATATTATATTCTGTAAGTTTAACTAATAAAATTAACCAAACCAGATGCATACTATGAATTCGGACTGGCAAAAATTATAATAAAAAATGTGAAAAAAGTTGATTAATTTATTAAAATTTAATAAAAACAATTGCGAATATCGAATTTAAATTCTTCGACTAACTGTTTAATTGTAAGTTTTTTCATAGGAATAAAAAATAACACGGTTATAATTTATATGCAACATAAACATAACTCCGCGGGCGAAGACGTTGAGTGGACGCCACTTTTGGCGAGGAGAATATTTTCGAGAGGTGTAAGAAGCTAAACAAAATGGCATACAAAAGAGTTACAGCTATACATTTTAGATTTTGTTTGTTTGTTTGTTTTTTTTTTTTTTTTTTTAATTGCTCTGACTTTTTCTTGGAACAATAAATTGTTTAACAAAAAGTTACGCACAGCCCTTAAAAATATCGTCCACTTTAAATTTTGTTATTTGTGTTTAAACTCCAATTCTAAACCTAAAAGCTACAAATTATGTTCTAATAATGTGTCCCAATTTCGTTGTATTATTATTATGCCCATTTAAATACGTGTATTATCTAATAATGATTAGATTTTATTTATATCTTATTTTTTTTTTTTATGAATTTAAAAAAAGATATATATTTATAAATAATATACATAAAATATCGAGAAAAGAGCAAAATTTGATTCATTACGAATTCATTCATACTATATAAATATTAAATGTGTATAATAAAAGGTTAAACGTGAGAATTGTAGCGTACGCCCCGCTGTCACCCTCAAATATTGAAAACTGTTGGGTCAGATAAGGTTGTTTTAAAAACACCACACAAATTCCGAGATTACAAATGCATAACTAATTAAATTCAAAATATCGGAATGGAAAAAAAAATACGACGGTTTCCAAACAAGAGATGGGAATAGTACGATCGTAGAAAGTGAAACACGACTTTTACATTCCATTTAATGAAACGTCGATTTATACCGCCACGCGTAACGTTACGCGTGGAACAAAGTCGAAATCCGTATAACCGATGATAATGGTTAGCCGCGGTATCGTTTAGTACCTGCAACGATCTCTGTTCGGGCGATGACCGGCCATCGGGGTCGACAAACGATCGCACGATACCGAGTTCCTATCGAATATCGTTAGCGGGCTATAATATAAAATAAATAAATATTATGACGCTCGTTAAACATCCCGTAATTCGCCCCGTTCCAAATACCGCGTATACAGAGCTCTGACGCGTTTTCCGAGAGCAATGTTATTATTTCATGTATAATACGTAAGTGCGGTGTGTAGGTTACGGATCCCGCGCGATTGGATTTATAAAACGTATACGCGAAATATCCCCCTTTCGCAGCGACCTTTTTTTTTTTTTTTTTTTGTTAAAAGCTGAAATATAATTAAATACGTACGTTCGTTCGTTAAATCCCATATTATATAATACTGCACAAACACGCGCAGTGCGTATGCACACGAATCCCGAATTATATCGTTTACCATATTGCCAGTCATTTGTACCGCAAGTATTTTAATTGCAAAGAATTTGTTTTACTTTTATTTTACTTTTTTTTTTTTTTTGCGCAATTATTTACATATAGACAACCACTAAATTAATAATGGTACAAAAAAGCGTTCATAATTTTGTAGCAATCGTATATATTATACGCGTCTCACGCTGCCGTCACGGGAAAAATGTTTTTTTCTCCAGTGTATCCAGAACGGTCAAAGTTTAATGAAATTTCCCATGGCCTTTCGGTCGAGCTAGATCGGTATTTTCTAGACCATTACGCATGGGTACATACCTGATTATGGTAACGTACTTTTTATCAATACTATACGTGACATTATATACCAAGCGTAAAATGATAATCTGATATGAATTATGATTTCCGCACGGGAAAAAAACCCGTGAGCAGCTATAGATTCAGACTCTAAAGTCAAATTGCCACCTCTCATCTGCGTATTTTATATAATAGACTCATTATTGGCAAAACGATAAATAAATGAACAATAATATTACAAATATTTATAAAACAGTACATATGACAATTCTATTTCCAGAAAAAATCATGAAACTTATTATAAAATTATAGAAATTCTTTGACATTTTAAACGTCTAATAGGCAAATCCTCGCACCGTGCATACATAAAATTGCATTCCCCTTGGCTTCATTCGGGAGTCTGTTGGGATGTACAAAACAAAAAATACACTCTACACTCCATCAGCAACAGCATGGTTAAATTCATATTACAATACAACTTAAATGTTAACAGATCAATCAGCCTACAAGAAATAAATTCCGATTTCCGAGTATGAGCTCATTTAGTCAAGAATGATCCGCTAGAAATGTTTAAATGTAGCGTTAAAAAAAATATACGTAGTATGTGTAGTAGCGTTATCAACAATTTTAGTTAAGCAGCAATTATTAAAATTAATCTTACTTTAAATCGTAAAAAAAAAAAATACGAAAGTATGATTTTATTATGTGCCTATATTGTAATTTTTTTTTTACTATCAGTAATTCCAAATGCCAATGTTGGCCAATGAGAAGTAGAGAACCACGATAATAAGCGAAGTGTAAGAAATCTGTATGCGAATGCGACTCTTGACAACAATGACACACATTTTCGAATGTTAAATAAATGGAGTTGTGTAGCCGTGATAACAACTTTTCTTAAAGGTGTAATATATTATCATGAAATATTTAATTGATTTATTTTTTTTTATAAGAAGAGATTGTAAGACAAGTGCCCTTTTTATTCGTAAATACGCTACTGAATATATTTTAACGGAAATAATACAGCGCGCTATATTTCGGGGAAAATTTGAAAAAAATGCCGGTAAAACGTTTCCTAATTGATAACTATAGACATTTTATTTTTGATTAAATTTTAACTCGAGGTCTCGATTAAAAACGTGAATTAACATTTACCTGAATACGGGTGATCTATTTTGTGTGCACTTGAATGAAAAATGTGTAATGACATATTATAGTGCATTTACTACCGACGTTCACGTGTTTTAGTGTATGTGAAAAATATAGACTTGAATACAGAATACGGTAATGCGTGAATACTGAATACACGTGTAAACGTAAATAATTACACGTGTACATGGTTTCTTAAGAATACGTTTTTATGAATCTCAATGTTAATTTTACGTGAAAATATGTGTATACACGTGAAATAGTGAGTTCTGAATTTTCAACACAATATACATTTTCGTCTGACCAAAACCGTGTCGAGGAACGATTTTGGTAAAACGTATTTTAACGTTCGAGTAAAAATCTCTGAAAGTTGAAATCGAACTGGTAACAAATACACGTTTCCCTCAAAAGTTGTCCGGAGGGGTAACTTAATCGGAAAGTCAAATAAAACCCAATAATAGCGTAACAATATTTTTTATGTGTACGACGAGAAAACCGCAAAAACAAAAAAAAAACCGCAGCGAATGTACGATAAATCTGTCGACAAAGATATTAAAAACTTTTGAAACCCGCCGCTTATCTAAGGAGAAAGAGAAAAAAAAATGGAAGAAAAAAATGCATAATATATGTATAGGGCACGATGGCAGACGTCTAAGATAATGCCGTGATAATAATATCGACTCCTACGTAAAATTATTCACAAAAATATGGCTTCGATGTTATGTTCTTGTTTTTTTCTTTTCATTTCGAATTTATTCTTTTTCTTCGACAATGATAACTCGTTGTTATTTTACTGTGTTACTATACATGAATATTATATAGTATGGTGCGTAGGTTTACGAATCTCGAAGAAAACAATAAATCTGGGGCTCGGGTCAAAAAGGGCCAATCTCAATTTTAATCAATTTTGGGAAATTAATAACAAAACGCATTTTTGAACCTTTTTGATATTACAATTGTAATTTGTCGTCTCGCAATATCCAGTCCGAACTTTTAGCACTAGAAAAAGCATAAACATTTTTACATGATTGGTTTACATAACTCATTTTCACCAAAAAGTGACATAGACTCTTTTTGACATGAGCTCAAGAAATATTCCGTAGCTCATCTACCGTAATCACAATTATTATGAACGTAACAAAATTCATTTGTTTTTTTCTAATCTTTTTAAATAAAATTAACACTCTAAGCACACGAATATTACGTTCGAAATAACACTGTTTAGTAAATTCGATAATACAAATTAAAAGAGAAAGAGCACGGAGCATTTGAAATGTGGTGTTCCCGTGAGACGCTCGAGATTTCGTTTGAGAAGCGTTCCAAAAATGCTGTTAATAACGACAAAAGCCAACTTTTGATAAATTGTGAAAAAAAATCTAAGCGATATTAATGAGACAGGTCCCCACGATGATGTTTGTCGGAAACGTTTATTGAAGAAATCGTGGGGGGTAACATTTGTATGGAAATAATATCAGGAGTCACATAATGTGCAACTAACATTTAGAGTTGTTTTTGTTTTGATATTTTTGGGACCACGTGTAATTAATGTAATCCTTGGTTTTGAATAAGTGTCTTGAGAATAGCCGCGGAAGTGGAATTTGAATGCTCTCTAATTATACCGAGTGTTTTGACACCGATTCGGAATTTCCAGAACCACATAAAAGGGCTGCGTAAAGTTAGCACTTACTTGGTTTGAATCCCAATAACTTGCAAATTGTCGTTAATTTCACGCGAAATACTGGTATAATCGTTCGGAAACGAAATGCAAAGACCGTCTTCTCGGACGTGCGTATTTCTAAATTGAAAGCTTTGCCCCCCGAAATAACTGACAAATAGGTCATGTACCTGTAATGTGTATAATAAAATGCACACTGCTTGATACTACGGGGGTTTTCCGAAGAAGATTTTCTAATTTAAAATATAGGTGAAACGGGTAGGTAATGGAATATTACTGCACCGCTTTAAATTAGTAAATTCTCTCGAGAAACTCAGTGAAAAGGCGTATATTTTCTAAATACCATTAGCGATACAAATTATTAAAGTTCCGCGAGAAAACTTTTTACTACCTAGTTTCGAAAGTATCGTTATAAAACATGGCGTTAGTAGGTATACCGAGTAGCATGGTGTTTTATACGCAGTATTTTAAATAATTTTGAATAAATTAACACGGTAAAGTTATGAAAATTATTTAACACACATCACTTTATCGGGATTTGTTTGTGTTATTGTAAAACACAAATATCACGTCATAAAAGTACCAGTATGATAATTCTCGTACAAACCGTACCCTAGGTGTTAGGTACAATATTTTTGAAACGAATATACAGTGAGTATACAACTTGTGAATGAACCTCTTGATAAATTTCCAAATATTTTTGATCAGTCAAAACAATTTTCGTCCGTAATAAAAATAAAATGCCTATGACTAGCTCAAAAAAATATACCACGTCCAGAAAGTGCTAATGTTAGTATTTGGTGAAAATTGCAAAGCTGGGTGATTCGACTGAATCGCAACACACAAAAGTAAAACCGAGAACAACGAAACCGTTTTTGCAGTAAATTTACTGTCTCGTTTTTGCCCGATAGTTAAGAAAATTAAACTGGATACTTAAAAATAAAAATAACCTTTTCCAAACACTAATTTGATAAAATTTGCTTTTAGAAAAGATTTGGTAGATTTCTGATTTTCAAGATTTCTGGTAGAAAAACACGGATACACAAAAACGAGTACACATTATATAGTAAAACTAATACAGTTGTCAATGCTGTCTTCATCCAGGGCAGTAATTTGGGGATAAAGGGGGAATTAAATGTATCCCTTACTATTAATACGGTCCGAATTGGTCTGTAAAAGTATTGCACCGTTATTTGTACAATACAAATTTCCTAAAATGAATATCACTTGAATATACCTATATATAATTTAATATTTAAATTTTTTTTTTTTTTTCTAGAACGTTTTGCTTGTACAAAAGTTATAGCTATGAAATATAAATGTAATTCATAAATGTAAATATTAATTTTTAATAATTTTGTCTTTTCATCAAGTCACGCGTAGAACTATTACCTATTCGGTTTTCCGCGGCTAAAGTAATCAATTATTTACTATCTTTTAGTTTTTAAACGGGGATTTTTACAGCTCCGTTTCACCACCACTACCGCTTTCGAATTTCAATACCATACCTACACATTATTTTGTAATTTTTTATGTACAATTTCGTTCAATTTTTACTATATTTTATGTCGACGCATCAACGACGGAAAAATTAAAAGCGTGATAATGTGCGCGAGTACAACACAGGCTATGGCTATCATTGATTATGACCCGGTGAAATTTCAAAATGACCCGCTAGAAACGTCGCACGCCTGAGAAGAAAACCGAAATTACGCCTCAGCTGCATAATTTAAAATCGATTAGGTATACTGCTCGTATTATCATAGTTTTAGCATGTAATTTATTACACTGTTAGGCCAGGTTGGTTAGGCATAACGCGGCATTAAAAGCAACGGATACACCAGTCTCCTATTATGAATGCACAAAACTCGAAGCGTGCGATCGAAATATGAAATCCGACAACCCCTCGGTGTTTTCTCCGGCCTCGGAAATGTTCGTATTTTATTAGCGATTTCGAACGAATAGATACCGAATAATTTATTGTTATTGTGTAACGTCGCCGTCGATTCAAATCTCCAATGCGCGTGCATTTAGTAATATGAACGAAATTTGATAACACAATTCCTCCGCTCCCCACCCAGCAATTGTTTAACGAGTACGTTTGATCTCGTCACGTTTGAATTAAATTGCACATTTTAGAAATCGTTAGTTTACCGAAAAATGTTCAATGGTAAATTGCGAGTGAATTTCGATATGTTTACGGTACACCAGGTACCTGTATAAATTATAGTTTATAATATTATATTGCTACGGCGATCAACAGACTTGGGCGAAATAAAGCTATTTTCGAATTATTCCGAATAGATGTTCGAAAAATAATGTCCAGTATAACACGTAAACAATAAAAGTATTTTTATAATATTCGGAATGCTTTAGGAATACTTACACGTTTAAAAACGCAATGTTTAGTTCGGGTTAACTATAGATATTATAATATTATGACACACTGGAAAGTTAACACTTACGTGTTAGGTGTTCGATAATTTAAAAAAATTAAAACAAAAATTTCTGGAAAGTAGGAACGTAAAATGTTACTGTTTATGTTTATCGTGCTACATCCATTGGGATTTTTCTAAAAAAAAAAAAAAAAATATAGCGTGGATATCAAAAACCGACAAAAAAAAATCATTGTTCAAATACGCATTCTAAGAATATACTTTTTTTTTAAATTCATTCGAATGCGTATTCTGAATACTTTTTAAAGTAATTTATTCGATTAAAAATTAAACGTATTCTCATCAATAATACTTATACGAGTTTCTATTACCAGACCTACGTCGATGTATAATAACGTTATTGTCGTATAACTTAAGCTCGAAGTTCAATAAATAAGTGAATCATTTGGAATTTCCGCACTATCAAAAGACGCTCATTATATCGGGAAGTATTAACGTTTTTCGACATTTGTTTTGTAGACGATTTTGAAAAACAAGTAGCTCTGCAATTTCACGTTTGCGTTATTTTTTGTCACCCTAATTTTTGGGGATGAAAGTACTATCTACTTTTGATTTGCAAATAGCAACCTGTATTAAACATTTCACGAATAGATGGAGTAGTAGTTAAAATAAATGTTTGTGTATACATTTTTAATTTCTGTCCATCTGTTGACGAGATATTCCAATTTTTTTTTGGGTTAAGGGAGAGTAGTGGTACATTCTTAAAACGCCGTGCGCTTTGCCGCTACATAAATGATGCTCCACTACTCTCCTCTGACCGAAACTTAAAAGAGGAATAACTCGTCAATGGATTGACGTAAATTAAAGATTTAAACACCAAAATCTATTAAAACAACTACTCCATCTTGTTATGGGATTATTAATATAGGTTGTCGTTTGAAAATCAAAAGTAGGTAGTCGTTTTACCCTCTAAAATTAGGGTGAGAAAAAGTAATGTAAATGTTAAATTTTAGAACGGCTTAATTTTCAAATGTTCTTTAAAACAAATTTCGAAAAAAGTTAAAACTTTCCGATAATGTGATAAAGATTGATCACTTTGTATAGCAGTTTAAAATCTCGTTTTGTTTCCTCCCCCCCCCCGCCTCTGAAAAAAATGATATTCACCCAAGCGGGACGAAACTGTACGCGCGTTATGTTATAGCCGCGAGTCGGGAAAAACGTGCTATTATCACCCAAGCCGTCTTTGTTTTGACAAAAACACCGTAACACAGAACCGTTCGGACAACTAAGGGTTTTAGCCTTTTTTTTCTTTTCTTTTTTCTAACCGCCGTGTTTCGGAGAAATTATAGCCGATGCTGAGGAGATAAATGCCGTTCTATATTTTTATCACGGTAACCGCGTTTTCATTTTTTTTTTTTTTTTTATCTCGGCCTCTGTCACCGCTAATATTTGTGTATCGAAGACTGCGTCTAAGGCGCCTATACACGATACAGGTTTTTTCAGGATGATATACGACGATTATTGCTATATCCAACACAATATTCGTTCGCTCGTTACATTTCCATTATTTTTCGTCACCCTTTTTTTATTTTATTTTTTGGGGGTGGGCGGGGGGTTGATTGACCTGACTAATTTTCAATTTTCTTTTTTCAATCGTTGACCCGTATTTTAAAAATCGCTCGTGAATAGACAGAGTATTATTGGTTAGGTTAGTTTCCCACATTTCGGCGTCGATGTTTTCCGTCGATCCGCCAACTGGACGTTCCGCTTTTAGGTTTGGGTATGAGACGAGGCAGGTCCACCCTCAACCCGCGGGTGTTATTAATTTAGGAATCGGATATATATTTACTAAAAGCCTTAGATATATGCACTATAAAATATGCATTTACGCTATTATTTTGTAGAAATATACCCTTTAAAATAAAACATATACACGAAAAAATCGATTTAAAAAAATCAAAAACATGTTTTTCAATTTTTATTATTTCTATTTGCATTTCTGAATTCGATACAAATGATCGATTTTTAATGATATTTTCAATATTTTCCAATCTGAAAAGCGAGACACAATATATAAATATATATATATATATTTTTTTTTAAATAAAAAAATGCATAAAAAATATTTGATTTAAAAAAAAAATACATTTTTTATTACTTTTATCGTTATTTATAAGCTAATATATATATATATATATATATATATAACTAAAATACTGCATATTATATTATGCATTTAAAAACCATTCATACGCAATGACAAATCGTAAAATACGGGAATATGTACTGCAGTGCATATAAAAAAAGAGTGAGATAATTCGCACGTGTATGCAGCTACTGTCGTAGATGGAAGTTGGGGAGGTAGGATATAGACGAAAATTCAATATATATCTGTAAGCAACGATAAACCATTACTAACGAAAAATTGATTCTGAGTATTGAATAGTTTTGTTTTTTCTACAATACCTATATTATATGTCACATTATAGTAAAATGATTAATACAATGATTGTCTAAAAATGATTAAAATAATAAAAATGTAATAATAACAACAAATAAATAAAAACGGTTGTCAATGAAAACCGTTTTTCATTCGTTTGATTTTTTTTAACCGAAATAACTAAATAATAAGGTTTTTCTCACTATCTCGGAAAAATTATTGAGAAAATTAAAAAAATGACTTCTCAAAAGTACCACCAAAAGAACATTTCCTTTCAGAAAAGGTGCTATACTTGAGGAGTATGCTTTCTGGTAGAAAAAGACAAAATTAAGAAAATAAACATTATTGTAAAACCAATACATTCCTCGCTCCGTTCAAAATCTAAAAATAGTAAAATATGCGAAATAAAACTTTGAATTTCGGTTCTATCGACTCGGATTCAAACTTGTAGCTTATCGAGTAGCTTTTCGGACTGTCTGAAAAAAAAAAAAAAACACGCGAACACGTATAAATCCCGGCCCTAGTTATTATTATAAAAATAATCGTCGGTTACGAAACGGAATTCGGGCCGAGCGGTATCGAGACAGTTAATAAACATCGCGCTTATCGACGACGTTATAACTTGGAATGTTATTATATATTATTGTCAATAATTAACGATTGGCATTTATTATAATTCCGACCCTTATTTTATGTGAGAAAAAAAACAAAACAATAGGTACGTCCACGACATTCCGGACGATATTATGTCGTTTAGTCATAGCGGTTTTTTTTATTATTATTATTATCATCATCGGTTTTTTTTTTCCCCCATCTATTAGAACAACAATAACAATAATAATAATAACAATAATGATAACTCGTTACGATAACGAACGCAGTCAATGCGCGAAATAATCGAAATAACGCGATAGCATTGTTAAAAAAAAAAAAAAAAAAACGTTATCCGCGTATCATATATATTTATATGTAAATACCCGGTTTATTAAAATATCATCAGTGCTGGCTCTAGACAAAACGTACACATGGGCAAAATCAAAATTTGCCACCGTTTCGTTTTTGATCTCTCTATTTACCCCTTGTCCCCTTAACCATATCTTCAAACATATTCACGTGTACTTCGGGTTTCAGCCACAGTACATTTGTATAGTCCACATTTTCGTTAAAATTTAAGTACTTTAAAATAATAAATTTTCCTATTACAACATATTATCCTAAATACGGCCCTTCCTAAGGAAATGCAGCCTCTTACATAACGCCGCCCCAGGCATAGGCCTGCGTTGCCTGTGCCTTCCGCCGGGCCTGAATATCATATGATATTATTATATACTCTCTCGTATCGTTTATTAATATATTATCCGATATTTATATTAACGCGCGATTTGTTCGCTTCGAATCTTTTAATATTTTTTTTTTTTTTATCACGGATTTACCACAGCGCGATATAACAAAAAAAAAAAAAAAAAAAACAGACGACGCGTACGCCGGGAGAGACGGACACTATTTCGGGGTTGAAAAATCGCTGAAAAGTTCCCCCGGGAACGTCTCTCGAACGGAGAAAGTATACGTTTTCGTATGAACATTATTCGACTTTCCAATTACCGTACATGATGATGACACGACGACTGCGCTTCGAAATAGCAACAACTCACAAATACAATGTTATAATATTTACATTATCTATAAAAAAATTCATACCTAAATACCGTAATATCAATTAATTAAATTATTTATGTCCGTGTTATGCGATCGTGATGTCGCGAATTGTGCGCCCATTTAAATATACGCAAATTAATTCGGTTAAAAGCGTAAAAGGAAGATAAAAAAAAAAAAAGACAAACCAACAATAATTATCCGTGTTTTGTATGTCAACTGTAATTTTTTTCTAGATTCTGAGTGGAGCGAAAACGAGATAATAGTTTCACAAAGATGTTTGTTTTTTTTTTATCAACTTTTCTGACCAGAAACCGTAATCCGATTTTTAAGTGTAGCATCTTTTTTAAAGGAAATCGGTGTGTAAAGGTACTCTAGAAAGATCGTTTTACGATTTTCTAAGGAGTTTTCCCATCAAATGTGAAAAACCGGGATAAACGTAGGCAAAACGGGAAAATCTACTTAATTATTTTTCTATAATATGGCATGTATATTATTGATAAATAATCACTATCAACTGAACTCCGCTCAGAATCGTTTTTTCGTTAGTAATGGTTTATCGGTGGCTGCTGCATCCGTCTCCATTACCGACGGATAAAAAAATAAAATTCGTTTAACGTGGTCTTCTAGAATGACGAAATTGCACGTGTCGCGTAATAGTTTAATTTCGGGAAATTATCGAAAAGCGGTTTCGACGAACATTGCCGGAATCGTAGCTTTTTCCGGAAACGTTCCCTGGGAACATTACCCGCGGGACATCGGTACGGCGGCGGCCGTGCCCACCCAGGAGAATTACGGAGCGGTGCGTGCGGGCAGGATAATTCGAGTGGTTTGAAGTTTCAACTGTACAGCCCGTAACGCATAGTTTATAGCGGCGGCGGCGACGGCGGCGGCACCGGCACCGGTCATTATAATGTACGGTCGGACGTGCCGGCCGCGCTCGTTTCACGCGATAACTCCGAAGCTCTACAAAACTAGAAACGCCGCTGTTAAACAAAACGGTATTCACCCGCGCGTCTTCGTGAACGCGAACGGTTCGCGAACTTTGCGACCCCCTTCGTTTGCGGACGATAGAGACTACGCGGCGTCCACCCCGGAAGAACGTCTCTCGCGAACAATAACCGCGGGAATAACCGAGCGTGGGTCCCGCGGCTGTACGTTTATCGCGTGGTCGTAAAACTATAGCGTTTGGTAATTGGCGGACCGCTTTCTGGGTACGGAAAACGAACGGGGCCGACACCCCGTGGCAATGGCGAGAAACCCCTGTAACACGGCACTACTCCACAACGGATTAGTGTACGAATCAGATTTCTTATCCCGTCTGATTTCCCGTCTGTTATGCCTAATTACAGCACCGTTATCCGGTTTCGACTCGCGAAAGTAATTGTTTTTATGTTTTTTTTTTTTTTTTTTTAGTTATCTCAGAGACCTAGAGACAGATGGAGTTGTAAATCCGTCGCAGGAAATCGCTAAGCCACGTTATATGATGGTTTCCGTTGGAAATTTTCAGACGTTTCTTAATTTTTTAGCGCCGTTTCGTTTTTTTCGCATGTTTGCCGCCATCTCATTACCGGATAGGCTTCCAAATTTATTCCTATCAACGAGAACAGTCGAAACAGTCTCGAACGTTTTCACGTTCATCGTTTTTTTTCTGTTAGCGACTTCTGAAACTCAGTAACGCGCGATAATCGCTTCGAAAACTCCCGTGATCGTACCGCGCGCCCGTCAGTATTTTATTTTTATAGTATCTATACATACTCTATAGCAAATGATGTTCTCAAACTTTCTTTTTAACGCGTACCACTTTTACATGCATTACGGCTTAGGTTAGGTTTGGTAGGTTATGTGACCACTTAAGTTGAAGTCACGAATGAAAATCGAACTGCTCATAATGTCCGTACATCAATTGTTTCAAAATGATAAGGGCATATATGACAGTACATAAATACAATAGTATAATTACAGTTATAAAATTAAAAATATAAAATAGTTGGATATTTATTAATTGATTTTCCGAACAACTTCACCACTCGACCTTCTGCGTACCACAATGAAACTTTTTTAGATGATAGTAGTGGGATAGCTTTTATATCTCGTTTATATTTTAATAGCTGGTTGAAACTATATTATATTATGTAAATATATTTACTCCTCGGACGAATAATGTTACTGGTTGATTAACCTATATTCGTTTAATTTTTGAACGCTTCAAACAGTTTTGTTCAAAACACTTCGTCGTCCTGTCCTGTTTGTAGTAAACGTCGAATAACACAATATTGCATTAAGTAAACGCCCGTACAGCATATACTTACCGAAAAAAAAGTTTGATGCGAAAAGTTCCGACATCTACCGCTATATTTTTAGTTATTTGAAAATCGGATTTACAATTTATTTTTTTTTTTTTTTTGTGATTAGTATCTGTAAAACTGTGTAGGACGTGTTGATTTTTAGTTTATTTCATTAACGGAAATCTTCCTCCGTTCATCCGCTGTAACTCGAATGCTAAAAGTGAGTTTTTGCAAATCGGTGCGTCGAGAAGTTAATTGTATGTTATTTTCCTTGTATATTTCGTGATATAATTATGAAAAACCGGAAAATTTACTGTAAATAACGGGCAATAATTCTTTCTATTTGTTTTTTTTTTTAATTTTTTTTGGTGTAATTCAGTTAGAAATAACCGTGACGTCATGAAATTTTCCCCGAATACTGAATGCACCGGACGCAAGCAATTTTTAAACCTTTCCAACAATTTTCATACCGTTTTTAGCTATATGAAATTGTTGTTTTCTATCCCTTGTTTTTTATCTCATTAACGTTTTAATTCGTCAAAAGTGTTCAATCGTTTGTATTTACAAATTTGTACTTAGCGGTAACAAAAAAAAAAAAAAAAAAAAAAAAAAAAAAACGGATATACTTCTCATAATACTGTTGTAGGTGAAAAATTTGGAAGGTTAAATATAAAGGTGTGTTTAACGTATATCTGTATGCAACGATAATCTTTACTAACGAAAACCGATTTTGATTTAAAGTTCTTAAAAAAAAAAAAAAAAAAAACACTACGTTAAATTCAAATTTTTCTTATTGACCACAGTGTACAACTTATAATGAACTTTCTGTTAAATTTCCAAGCATTTTTTGTTTATGCTAATGATTTCATCTACAGTGTACTCACCAAATAAATATTACGTAAAAAAATCGCAAAATCAGAATGTCTAAATAATAATTAAAAAATGACTGAAATTTATTTAAAATTTTACCGCGCGTAGAAAAGGAAAATATGAGTTTCTGTTTAAATTTCAGATCTCTACGCATATTTTAAATTGAATCACAATGAAAAAACAAAATTGAACATAATTTAAAAGCATTATTTTCGTAAATTCGCCTGTTATTCTTGTTATTTTTTCCTAGTTGTCCTCGTTTTTTATGACCAATGCATGGAAAATCGAAAATTGATTTTTCCAAAGTGCCAACTAAATAAAAATTCCGTTTCAAAAGAGGCGCCGAGCTTGAAAACCAGGGCAAGATTTCTGGTAGAAATTTCGTATATAGTATGAAAAAGGAAAACAAATAAGAAACATCATTGTAAAACCAATACATTCCTCGCTTCTTATAGAATCTAAAATGGAAATTGAGCGTAATGCAGTAGAATTTTTGTATATGGTTTCTAAGTAAATCGAAAATCATAAACATCCTATCTTTTCAAAACAAGTTTACCGGTATTCGTTTCGAATCATTTTCTTTTTCGTCGGTAATAATTTTTCAGATATTGTACTTTATACAAGCCTATCATTCCGGTGTCCCGCCTAACTTTTGGCTGCTTTAACCAAATTAGAATTTTGTAAAAACAACGGGATACTTTCATATAAATTTCGTCTGCGAGTATGCGGACGGATTTGGTTTCGATAATCGCAGTTTGCGTACGCGGAACTGACCCTGGGTAAACGTCGTGAGCCGCAAAAGCCGGGAGAGTTTTCGTCCGCAAAGCGCGTAAAAGACACGGCTCGACGGTAACGAAATAACGGTAAAAAAAACAGCTTCACCCCATATTAACGGTCATCGTTTTATCGTTCCGCTCACCTCACCCCTCACCCCTCCTCCGCCCAATCGCCATCACTGTGAATATATCGCGGCATCGCCAGTTAAACCGATTACGCGAGGTCGGACATTAACTAGTTAAAAAGTAAACTACAGTCGAGTTAACGGCCAGGTAAATTTTAACTTATGCCGTTTGATATTTTTATTATTTTTTAACTTTTAATTCACTTTCACTCCGTCCCTTTTTACGTAGACGAGTTAAATTCTAATTACGTCACGTTATTAATAATTAGTAACGATCGTTCGTGTGGTTCGGGGTTTGAAAAAAGTATAAAAATGTGTCACTCTGTGAAAGCGGTTTGATATTTCCGGAACTATATCGGCTCACGTTTAATTTCGATCAGAAAATATAAGAAAAAAAAAATTTTTTTTTACTCTTTCGGTGGAGTCTTTATAATTAGAAACGTACAGCTGAAAATCTAGTCAAAAAGTCGGTTCGACATTTGACTCGGCCGATCTATCCGATAGCGAAAAATCTTTCGACTTGTGAACGCGTTAACATTCCTCCACATAACCGAACTGTATAATACCGATCGATATTATCCGATGAATCAATCGATGAGCGATGCGTTGCTCGTCGCATTATTATTTTTTAAAGACTGTACGTAAAAATTAACAAAAAAAAAACTAACGAAATTTTAAAAGACCACCGCGATTGTGGTGTTGCGGGTACGCGGTGTATAGAGCAGACGTGATTGCGATTTGCGACGTATGATTTGCGACGAACAAAAAAAAAATCGCGTAACAGTACACGAGTAATACTGCGTCGCAAAGTTAAACAAATATTCAAATTCAAAACAATTTTATTCGAATTTTATGTTTTCGACGTTACGTCTCCACGGAGCTTCGTCAATAGGCTCGGGCTGCCACGACTTGAAATATAAAAAAAAAACGTCGACACGCAAACGTCGGAATGGCGGTTTTTGTTTTTATACGCAAGATACTAAATAATCGATTGATCGCTGACCCAAAATGCTTTGGAACGTACATTTTCGAATCGATTCGACTGATCGCTCCGCGTAAAACACGTTCTCTACGTAAATAAAAAGATGGACATACTTCGCACGACGGGTGGGCTACTGTGTTGTTGGTGGAAAGTTGGGAAGGTATATATAGGATATAGAGAGGACGCAACGATGAACCGTCGCTATCGAAAAACGATTCGGAGCGAAGTTTATTGTTTACGTGTACGTAAGTTTCCCTTTTTTTCCTAATATTTCCCGATTATGATGAAAGCCGTTTGGAAACTAAAAAAAAGTTTTCCTTGTAGTACTATCCGTATACAATTTCCTTTCAGAAAAGGTACTATGTTTGAAAATCGGAGCAACTTTTCTGCAGGTATAAAAGTTGTCAAAAGGAAAGTTTCTCTGAGTGGTACTTTAAGGAGGTTGGTTTTGATTTTCCGAAGGTTGACATAGTAACTGGGGAAAACGGGAAAATATTCGTACGCATATATATAAATGCAGCTAGCTCCGAATCGTTCGTTTCGAATTAACGACGGTTTATCGTGGCGTTCGGATATAAATTAAATTCCCCTTTATATCCAACCTTCCCGACTAGCCATTGACAACAGTGGCCCACCCCTATCGTGCGAAGTATGTAACTTTTTATTTTTTGTAAAAATGACTTTGCAAAAAAAAATATTTTAAATTTCGCGAAGTTTGCTGGGAGATCGAAAATCGAATGTACGGAAATTTACGTACGGTTAGTACGTCTGGACACGTAATTGGTTATTGAGTCTCTAACGTCCAACCGGACGTTTAGCGCAATTCTAATAGTTTTAGATTCCGAACGATGCCAAGACCGCAATGTTACTGACTATACTATGATGCATGTTTTATAATATTTCTTTTCCATTCGTAAATAGAAATCAGTGGGTTTTCATAATAATCGGAAAAAGCCGAGAAAAATGGTTTACTTAAAACCGACAGATATTTATGTGGCTCTACAGGCACAAATAAAGGGGGCTGGGGTGCTTAGCCTCCCCCCTAGATTCGCTATAGCCACCATTCCACAAAAATTAATGATTTTACTACACAATACATTGGTATATCATAAAGTAAAAAATAAGACCGAATAAGGTCATAAACCCTCTTCCAAATGTCAAACATTATTTGCGTTTTGCGTGGCAGCCTTCGTTATTTTACGTCCGCTCGGATGTAACTTCGCTCGAAATCGTTTTTCGTTCGCAATACGTTTTGCAATATTTGTGCATTTCCACCGATATATTATATTCATTATACGTTTTGCCACCTTTGATTCGTATTGACGCGTTATTCGATTTATCAAATTTTCGCGAACCCTCACCGTTATAGTATCATTGTTTTTTTTATTGTAAACGATATTAAAAAAAAAAAAAAAACAAAATGTGATTCTCGTAAATTAAAAATATTATTATCGGATAATTGCACCGCAAAGACGAAAACGTTATAACTTATTATAAGGTTAGGGACTTCTAGCGTTTACGTATTATTTTTGAAAGATTAAAAAAATTATCTGAGCCAAACATAAATACTGTTCACCGTGTACGGGATCTAAACTATACGTTTTGCATATGTTTGCGTGTATTACAGCGTTTTTGCTTTTTAGAGCGTGTTTTAGCATTGTATAGCTTTTGAGCGCTATAAAAAAACGTACGCTCGTGTCTCATCTTATTGCGCTGTGATACTTTTGTCAATTCGCACATTGTTCGAATTCATACGCACTGACATGCGTTAGCACAGACGACTAGACGTTCGTAAAAATAGTTGATTTAGTGAACAATCACTGAGTTTGAGCTGTCAAATTATTCATCCCGAAACCCAAAGTTTGTTTACGTAAATGCCATTAATAATAATGAAAACGATAAAAAAAAATAATAAAGATAAATCAGTTGTATATCACGTCGATTTCATTATTTCGTTAAAACGAATTTTTTCGGGACGTATGTTTTAGGCCATGTCTGATGGAAAGCGTATTTACGTGTTTTTTTTCTTAGCGCTAAAAGTCCCCCGAGCCTTTTCATAATAATTTATTTTCCCGTAGTCTCAGTCATATACAATATCGTAAATAAATCGTTCGTATTGATCACGTTTCGAAACGCGAAATCGTTTAAAAAATGTACCGATCCGACCCTATATAATTGTGGTGGGTTTTTCTTGACAGAAAACTAGTCGAACATTTTAATCGGCGGTGTTTCCCCGTTAATTTTTTCGAAAATATACCGATTTCATGATTACATTCTTTACGGATTGCGCGGCGTTGTTTACGGGAGAAAATTAATTGAAGATAATAAACACAAAATGCTTGACGTGTTTTTAAAAAAAAAAAAAAAGTACATACGTCGTAGAACCGTACGGAAATCGTGAAATTTTCATTTGTAATAACAATCGCCGAATAAACACGATTTTTCCGTTAGCGCTTCGGTTTTAGTTCGTTTCGAACGGTATGGGACCACGGGCATAATATCGTGACGGATATTAATTTTTTTTTGTCAACCGTTCGAAAGTGCATATGCAACACTTGTTATACTGGATGATTTTTCGACAAAATGTCGAGAGTATAAACACCGCCGAGATTACGTTAGACGTGGATTATCGGAATGCCGAAAAAATCGCGTATGTATCACTGATCACGACGAGCGTCGAAAAAAAAAATGTGAAACGAAAACAAAAAAAAAAACCCGCGTGCGAACAATGATGCCGTTAAAACCACTGGTCAATAAGTAACGAAATTTTCCATCCAACGGTCGGCATTTTTATTTACGTCGATTCGATCGTGTGTCGTTCGCGTTTCGCCCGGGCGTCCGTATTTTTACGCGGGATTTTTTTTCGTTTCGCAAATCGAAAAAAAAATAACCGAAAAATAAAAAAAAAAAAACTAAAAACCGCGACTTTAACGCGTGCGAAAATTCGAAAACGCCCGGATACGCGGCCCGGATGACATTTGACCGTGCCATTCGCCGAGCGTTTCGGTTTCGGAATAATGGCGGGAAAACGTACGAGAGCGATCCGGCCGCATAGCGTTGCCGCCGAAATCGCCACTCGAGTTAGTTCGAAATAATACGTCCCCAGACAGAACCGCCCCCCTCCCCCCTCCTCCCTGGGGCACGCCACGTTTTGTCGTGCACGGTCGTCATTACCGATAAACGCGAACCATTGACCACATAACCCGTTTAAACGGACACTCGGAAAACTAAACACAATCGCATTCGCGCGCGTTGCGTTGATAATATTACTACGGTTATTATAATATTATAACATACTCACGTGCGTTTCTCGTTTGAAAAACCGCGCGCGGGAACGGGGCCGACCGGCGTTCGGTGTTCTTGGGCACTTGGTCGCACGCGATCCGCGACGCCGCTGGACTCGCGGGGGGGACACGAGGTTATGTCACGTAAAAATAATATTGTTATTGTTACGATCGTTATCGCTGCAGTAACTCGGGACGACCGCGTAATGCGTTGCGTGCGCTCACTCGTCGGAGCTGTTGGCACGATGACCGCACGGACCACACTACGGCGACAACGCGCGTCTTTCCGGGAGGGTGGCGAACACACGCGTGACGCTGATAGTCGCCCGACGGGTGGCGGCGGCCGTGACGGTCGTATTACTGACTCGGCGGACGCGGACGACCGTACACGAGAGTTCGTACAGGCGATACGCCGGCGGAGACCGACGGCGTCGCGGCGCCGACCGACGGCGGTGGGCGCGCCGGGCCGCAGAAACCGGCGGTGCCGCCGTGGGTCGGCGGCGACGGTGCCGGTGGTGCGTTGGGTCGACGGCAATGGGCCGGCGGCCGCGGAACCGGACGAGGGGTACAGGGTGTGCGTTTGAGTGTGTGTATGTATGTGCGTGTGTGTGTGCGTGCGTATATGTACACGAGTGCGCGGACTTTCCACTGTACGAAAAAGGCGGCGGCGGCGTGCGTATAATAAATATAGCGTTGTCAGAGCGACGGCACGGTGGTGGCGGTGGCGGTGGCCCTTACGATACCCGCGCCGCACACCACCACGGCGGCAACGGCGGTGACGATTGCGACCCGCCACCCCACCGCGCACGCATACGTGCGTGGTGCACGCAATGTACACCGCCACCGGCCGTCCGGACACACCATCCCGCCACCGTGGCCCGGATACTACGGGGGTTTCTTGTGTTGCGCGAGCTTTTGCGCTCGCGGTTCGTGGCGTGCCCGAAAACGTCACCACCCGCCAGATTGGGTGCGCGTCGCACCATTATTGTGCGTAAGTCGGCATACGCGGTACGGCTCGCCGAAAAATGAGGATTCGGTTTATCGTGTCGCGGAGCTGCTTGCGGCCGAGTCGACTTTGCGTGGTGGCGGCGGCCGAGTCGACTTTGCGTGGTGGTGGCGGCGGCCGCGTCGGTAACCGGTAATAAACGAGCGGGCGGCGACTTTGCGAAAACGGTTCCGCGGTTAGTATAATATCGAAACGGTGGCTGCGGCCACTGTATTACACAATCCAGACGCCCGTGCTAAAGGTGTCTCTTTCGGTCGGCGAGGTGGAACGGTCTCACCCCGTGCCGAAAATGCACGTTGTTATAATCAGATATTATAAATACGTGTATATACGTATGCGCGTACCTCTCCGAAATCGCTACGGCGAAACGGTAGGAAGTCGGAGACGCGTACTAATTTTAAAGCCCGGGATTTGAACGCTAGAAAATGACGAAATATTAAAAACGAAAAAACAAAAAGATCGTAAAATAATTTACTTCAGCCGACTTATGAAAACTACTCGAACGGTCTCCTGAATGCACAGACTGAACCAAGATAATAATTAACTTCGCGTTAAGCGTTTGAGCATTTCTGTTTGGTCAAACCTTATGTTATCCACATAGTTCGTACCAGAGATAATTACGTAAAAAAACTAAAAAATGCATCATGCTTATAAATTGCTTAAAATAATTTCAAAACATTTTCAAAATTTTAACACTTCCAGAATAGTCAAATAACAGTTGTCTGTGGAAAATTCTAATCTCTGCGAATATTTTCTTTTAACTTAATTTATTTAGTTTATTTTAACTTAATAACAACAAAAAAAAAAAAAAAAAAAACATTTGAAAATAACGAAATCATTATTTCTATTGAACTTTCCGTTATTTCTACGTTTTTTTACACGGTTTCATTCAGTGAGTTAAACAACGATTTTCTATTAATCACCGACTTAACATAAAAACGAAAAGAAAACAGGTCCTTCCAATCGTTTTTCGATTGAAACAATATTTCTTGTAAACTACGAAATATTCTTCAAATTTAAAAATAACGCTAAGGTAGGCCGTAAATATTGTCCGTTTTTCTTGTAAATTTGTTCTGGGTTATCCAAATAATTATAAAAACACACTGGAAAATGAATGAAATGGAATTTTTAGTGTACTATAACTTCATCTAAAATACAACCGAGAAGGTCTCTTGTGATATGTATTTTAGGGCAGGATTTCTAGTGGAAAAGTAGTTTACAGATTAAAAAAACAAAAGAGCTGATACTGGGGACGGGTGTGGCCACTGTTGAAGCTGAAAAGTTGGGAAGGTAAGATACATAAAGTTATTTCATTTATATCTGTAAGCAACAATAAATCATTGCTGACGAAAGACGTTTCCGAACGCAGATCGGTAATACATAATTTGAAGTGCCGTAATTTTGTTTTAACCTAACTTTCCTTCGTTTTTTCCCACTTATTATGAAAACTAATTAAAAAATTAAAAAAATATATCTGCCTCATTAAAAACAAGATAAATAATTCAACTAAAAAGGTCACTGGTTGTTTTTAAATTAGCACCATATTTCTGTCAGAAAACGTGATATTTACTTATTTAAAATAACAAAATCGTGAAAAATCGTACTTTTTTTTCCCGGTTAATCGATTTTATATTAAATGCCGTTTCGAAATCAAAAAATTACCTACGTATTTACAAAGAAGATAAAATTTACTTTCGGAAAAGTCGCTACACTTATATATTTGAGCAAGTTTTCTAGGATAAAAGTGGTTTACAGTATAAAAAAAAATTAATAATAAAGTTCTATTGAAAAAAATAAAAAAAAATAAATATTTTTCGTTAATTTTAGAAATTTTACCGAGTATAGGTAAGTCAAATATAAGTATTATTACCAAGTTTTAAGTCTTTACGTGTTTTTATAACCCAATTACAACGAAAATCTCCCAAAAACTAAAATTCTTTAATAGCTCAAAAGTGGCTCATAAATTTTGGCAGTAAGAAAGTAAATCAAAAAGGAAATAAAAAAGGTGTTCTGTGATTTTTTGATTAAATAATTTTTCTGGAAGAGAACGTCGTCCGTGTTTTTATAAAATAATGAATTCGTCTAGACAAATTGAGCTTTCAGAACAGTTGCTACACGTAAACATCGAAGCGAGTTAACTAGGAAAAATGTGTCCACAGACTAGAATAAAAGAAAATAAGAATAAAAAAAAAATATCATTGTAAAACAAATAGCTCCCTACCCTCACTCGGAATCTAAAAGATCTAATTATAAAATCAATACGTTCCTATCACTTCCCTCAGAATCTAAAATCTAAAGACTCGTAATGCATTTTTAAGCATAAGTTGTGAAATTTTTTAAGTAAAATTCAAATATAAAAGTAAAATTGTATCGCATAACTACGAATTTTGCACGGTTTTTTCAATTTTAAACTCAAAAAACTGCTATTTGTAAGTTGATTTTAAAAAGACCAGTAATATCAAACAATAAATCGTAAATATTTTTATATGTTTCTATATTCGTTAAGGGGTTTTTTCTAAATAATTTTAAAAAAAATTAAAATATAAAACGAAAATTTTATCGCAAAACTACGAATTTTGCGCAGTTTTTTCAATTTTAAACTCGAAAAACTGCTATTTGTAGGTCGATTTTAAAAAAACCAGTTATTTAAAACGATAAATCGTAAATTTTTTTATATGCTTCTATATTCGCTTGGGGGTTTGTTCGACATAATTTTAAGTAAAAATCGAATATAAACAAAATTAGTATCGAACGATAGCGAATTTTGCACGGTTTTTTCAATTTAAACTTAAAAAAAGTGATATTTCTAAGACGGTTTTAAAAAAAACTGACAATATCAAACGATAGAGCATAATTTTTTCTATATGTTCCTATATTCTTTAGGGAACTTTTCTAAATAGTTTTAATTTAAATAAGAATATAAACATAATTTAGTATCGAACGATAGCGAATTTTGCACGATTTTTTCAATTTTAAAGTTAGGGAACTTAAAGTTCCCTAAAGAATATAGAAACATGTAGAAAAAATTATTTTCATTTGTTTGGCATAGTCAGATTTTTTAAAATCGACTTAGAAATATCACTTTTTTTTAGTTTAAAATTGAAAAAACCGTGCAAAATACGCTATCGTTCGATACTAAATTTTGTCTATATTCTTATTTAAATTAAAACTATTTAGAAAAGTTCCCTAAAAAATATAGAAACATATAGAAAAAATTATTTTCATTAGTTTGGCATAGTCAGATTTTTTATTCACTTTGATTGTAGTACTTCGTACTCCATCAAAATAAAACATCATATTAAGTATATATTTAAATATTCCCAAAGTATTTGTGACATATTTGATATTTAAAAATTGTTTAAAAATGTTTAAAAATCTGTAACTTCTCTAAAAATTAAAAATGTAAATACAATTTTTAAAGTTCTTTGTGAGTTAAAAACCAAAATAGTATATGAAAAAAGATTTCAACAAATGGTTTGAACTGGTTATATTATTTTATATTTCAGTAACTTGATTTCATCTATACAAAATTATACGTGTCAATGCTTTCCATTTGTATTTTACTTGCATGCACATTTTTATTATTTTAACTGTTTAAAATTTGTTCTTACCTTTTTTTTTTCCTTTTTAGTAATAGATATCGAACAAATATTCTTAGAAGGGTACAATAATAAGACGCAACAAGCACATCAAATATAATTTTTTTTTTTTTTAAAAATTGCCGTATAGGCATTTTTATTTAAACGATAAAAGAATCTTTATAAATACAAATCAGTAATAATATTAATACATACAATAAAATATATATATATATATATATACAAAACATATGCGAGGTTTACTTCCAGGGAAGCAACACCATTCTTAATCTAATATTTAGACTAAGTCAAATGGCTTCAGTCGTTTGAGTCGACTGATGTCTTACGAGCTGTCGAGGAGTTGTATGACAGCTGTATTTATGTGAAGCTCTAGTCTTCTTGCATTTTTACGAGCAAACCGGGTAACTTCATCCTGCACGGATGACACTTTCAAATCGCGGTGGATGTTGTCATTCTTATCATACCGATATACTGCGACAATGGTACGAAGAGCGATGCTCTGGCATCGTTTTATTATTCCGATATTGGACTTACTGGTACAACCCCACAGTTGAATACCATAAATCCAAATCGGTTTAACAATCGATACATACAAGAGACGTTTGCTGCTTAAGTGTAGCTCGGAATGTCGTCCAACTAGCTAGTACAGTTTGTGCATTATTTATCTGATTTGCAACTTTTTCTGACGTACATGATGTTTCCGGTTAAGCCCTGAGTCAAGGTGCATTACAGATATTTCGCTGAATCATTTTGCGGAATTATCTGTTGATTTAGCGTGACTGTGATGTATGTGATTTTACGTAAGGTATAGTTAATGTGCACCGACTTATCTCCATTAATTTTTATTAATGTTGTTAGTTGGAATATCAACTGTATAGAGTAGGTATAAAATAAGTCCGAGAACACTACCTTGAGGTACTCCAGCTGGTATACTCTTCCAATTAGTTATCATTCTTTCGTATCTAACACGAAAATGTCTTTCAGTCAGTTATGATTTAAGGAGTGCGCACCATGTGTGCGGAAGTTGCTCGCGTAATTTTAACAATAGGCCTTTATACCAAAATTTTTCAAAGGCTTGGACCAGGAATACTCCACAGCAATAATTTTTCTCTTCTAACGTCTTACTCATCACGTTCGTTACGCGATGAACTTGGTCGATAGTCGAGTGTTTTATACAAAATCCAAACTAGTGATCTGGTATAAGTTGCTTTGCTTCAATAATTGAATTAAGACGCTTAAGAAAAAGTTTTTCAAATAGTTTTGACATGCATGCTATCGGTCGATAGGAGAAAGCTTGTTCAGGTGGTTTTCCGGGTTTAAGCAACATGATTACCTCCGCTCTTTTCCATTGCTCAGGAACGAATTCTGTTCGCAAGATGGCGTTGTAAATGTGGGTAAGATAGATAATTGTCTTCTTAGGTAGCTCTTAAAGGATACGTGGGCTGATCTCATTGAACCCAGGTGGCTTTTTCGTGTTGATGTTGGTGTCAATTTCATAAGCCACTTCGAGTGGTGTAAAATGCCTTCTGAATTCTCTTGTAGAATTCAGTGGCTGACATTGCGTGCAGTTAAGTTCAGAAACGATGTCATTTGACTGAAATATACGTTCGAGATGTCGTGCGTATACTTCAGCTTTATCCTGTTCACTGCGCGCCCAAGTTCCATCTTCCTTTTGAATGGATGGTATATGGACACGAGGTCTTTTTAATTGTCTTGGGGCTTTTAATAAGAATATTAAGTTGCTAATACATGAAATTTACCGAATGAACAATTTTTATTATCATTCTGTGCTACTTTATAAATTATATAAACAATGTTAAGACTTTCAGAACCTTTTTATTTTAAAACTTGAATGAAAATAAAGCATGTTTTTTCTTTTAAATAATTATGTTTTTATTTAATCTCTTGACAATATAGGATAAATAATTTTAAGTTACACAAGTATACAATTTTGTATATCTAATCTTATCAGTTTTTTTTTATTTTACAATTTTTTACAAGTAGGTATATATATTCAAATTCACTGTCTTATAGTAGTTGGTGGTGTCCATATGCCATTGTGTGTATTTTGTCTCTCATATTTATCCTCTTATCTTCATAGTTGCTGTAGGTAAGTTTATTTGTAGAGATGGTGTTTAGTTAATGATGGAACGAGTGAATCGACACATTATTTTTATAAACGTTCAAATCTCCATCACCGAACAGACACTTCTTATGGTCGTTAAACGTCATATGATTTTTAACGGCATGTCCTCGGATTCCTTTTGCCTTGGTCTTCTCCACTCCATCTATATTATACGTATACACCTTAGCCCGCAGCGTACAAAACTCGGTTATTGTTCTCCCATCCGACTCATCAGAGAACAAACCCGGTTTCTTCTTCCTCTCAATAACGTAGCATGGGTGATCTACTGGTAGATTGGCGGTGTCCGTACATTCCAACAATCCCGGATTATTACGTAAGTTAGCATAGTAATCACTAGTTTTGATAAGGTACACCAACGAATCTAAAAAATAATAATAATAATAATAATATAAGGAAAAAAAATAAAAATAAAAATAAAAATAATATTAATAATAACAATAATTTACCTGTATCGGTGTACAATAAGTTAATCAAGTTTTTGAAATGTTTCTTCATAACATTATAATGGTAGTCATACATTTCTGTTTTAGAAATATCCAGTACAGCAAATCCTGTAAACATATAAAAAAAAAAAAAATACTTAAAAATAATATAAGATTCTAATTGTGAAACATACCTATATAAATTGGTTTGTAGAAATATATAATTTTATTCTCCAGTGATACAGCACATTGGTTTTCGTTATAAGTCGTACAGTGTTTAAACGTTGTTTTACTTATCAGTTTCTGCACTTTTTTCTCATTAGAGACCAGCTCCATGTCAATCCTCCATCTCATTGATTCCATAGTTTTACCTATAAAAAAATATATAATAACAGACAAGTTTTAATAACAATAATAAATTACCAAATACTGCATTGTTCATCAGTTTGTCCTTCTCATTCTTTTTAAATTCGTTCGTTGCCTTCTTCCTCATCCCGGTATTCAGATCGATATATGTAGCCAGCCACAGTGATTTCTGGAACTCCATAATTATATGTACCTTTAACATAAATAATACAAATATATAATAAATAAACAAAAAAAAAATATACATTTTTACCTTTTTAACGATAAGATCGTTAACCATCGCCTGCTTCAAATGTCGGTAATGTAAGAAATAATTATTATTCTCCTCCAACGTAGCCATCAACTTCTTGACCTTTGAACCGGGTGGTACACCATTATTGGATAGAAATAGAAGATCAACGTGCAGATTTTATGGATATTTGATATCTACTTCGTACACCCGACCAGTGTTGGATGTATCAGTCATTGTTTTCGCGATAGTTATAAATCGCAAAAATTAACATATAGGTATATATTTTTTGAATATATAAAAAGTATAATTCCTAGTTACACATTTAAAACGTACAACCATTATAAAATATTATCTATGTAATAAAATAATATTTTACCGTAGTAGTGGGTTAATGTTCGGGCAGGTAGAAGGTCAGCGGGGGACGCGAGCGAGCTCGCGAAGGTATAATAATGTAAAGATAATCTACAGAGGGTAGATTGGCGGGGGAGAGGTGAACACTAGGATTGGCAGGTATGTGCAGATATGTGCAGGTCTGTGCAGGCTCGTCATCGTTGTCGTCGTTGTCGATTATATTTAGAAAGAAAAATAATTTATTAAAATATATTCAGTAGTAGGGTTTGCGTTCGGGGTAAGACGAGCGCGCATGCACGTGAGAAATAATACTTATAAAATAATATATACAATAATGATAACGAGTAGGTACTCTAATACGGTATATAAATATATGTTATCAGCTGTTATCACAGGTTAGACATTATAGGTATACTTTGTGTGAGGACCCGTATAGGCGTATATGATAAGAGCGAATAAGGAGCGGATAATATGTAGAGGGGATAAGTCGAGGGAAAAGAGGTGATACCGGTTCAACATACTCGTAGGTTAGGGAATAGGCGACAATACATCAACACGTACAATCATATTGGTAAAACTGTTCAGTAACAATTACTTATCAATATATCATTTAATGAAATTAACACATCATAATTATTTTATGTATCTTAATTAGACACTATCACGGCCATACGCTTTCCTACACCGTGCAATAATCTCAACCAATTCGGAACATGATTCAACATCATCGTTGTTTTTTGCACAGTTCAGTAATTTATGTATCGCACAAGTACACTTTTCTTTATTCAAAATCGTGGACGTAGTCTGTGTCAGTTGATCTAAAGGCTTTTTGGCTCCGATTAAAACAAAAACTGTATAATCTATAAATCTAATAACACTACCCGAAGTAGGAAAAACGTCGGCATTGGAAGTGGTTTCGATAAATAATTCAGACTGTTTCAGTTGTGTAGGTTGGGCCTGGGAAACTTGAGTTGATTGATCTTGTGGTACTTGTGGTACTTGTGTTTTAGTCGGATCATCAAACATTAATTGTTTAAACTTGTGTATGCTTCTTTTAAAATGTTAATGTGTTTTTTTTTTTACTAAAAATTTAAACGAGTTTTAAAATTTAAATTGTTGAATTGAATAAAATATGACAACGACAATAAACAGTTAGTTTTATTCGTAAAACGGGTAACTCGGCAACACGACCGAATCAAATGCACCAATCTATGGTGTTAAGTACACGGTACTTATTTGAGCCTGAATTAAAACATGTATTATTTCAAAAATTTATCTAACCTACATTTGAAAATAACTGCAATCAAAATTTTGTATTTAAGAACGGACGCCATCACTGCTACTTTGAATTGAAAGCAATATAACGTAATATCACAATTTTTAATATTATAAATGTAGTAGGTAAAACAAAATTAAATAATTAAAAATTGCACAGAATAATTAATAATTTAATAATTTAATAATTTAATTTTAAAATAACAAAATTAACCACGTTAAACGAAATTTAACCGAACTTTAATACTATTAATAAACATTTAGAATAGCCTGGATCACTTTTATTTAATTAAATGCCCTTATTATACAATATAAATAGTATTACTAAAGCTTAAAAGCTATAAGAGTCGCATATTAATATTAGAAAAATATTTTTCTATATAACATTATTGTAGGACCGCTCTCGATTTATAACAGAGTTTAAAAAAATCCATTCTACGAGGGTTGTCCCAAAAGTAATGCACAGCGCGCTCTAGCTGTCTTGCAATGTGATATTATCAGCTGATTTTAGTATCAGTTTGTAGCTTGAAGTCTAACGAACACGTGCGTTTTCAGTTTTAGTTGTTTTAGTAAAGTATGATGATATGTGAGAGCAATAACGAAAGTGAGAACAATTCGTCGGCTCACATTTCTATTTTTGAGCAACGCGCATACATTAAAATCGAAACGATTCGTGGTAAAACAGTGCCTGAAATTCATGCCGCGTTAAATGAAGTGTGTGGAACGGATACTGTGGATCGTAGTACGGTACAAAGATGGCATCAGCGATTCCGTGATGGTCGTATAAGTATTGATAACAACCCTCGCTCTGGCCGACCCTCTACGGTTACTCAAGACAACACTAACGCGGCTATTCTCGCAACTCTACTCGATGAAGACCGACGAATAACGGTGAGAGAGATAGAGAATGAAACAGGTATTTCAAAATCAAGTGTTCACCGCGTTTTAACGGAAATTCTACAGAAACGAAAGATTGCAGCACGTTGGGCGCCTCATTTTCTGTCACCGGAACAGAAGGATACACGCAAAGACATCTGCCGTGAACTCCTTTCTCGCTACGAAAATGAAAAAGAAACGTTTCTTGATCGTATAATTGCAATAGATGAGACTTGGATCCGTGATTTTGAGCCGGAATTAAAATCGAGACAACGTGTTTGTAAACTGTAGAAAATAATGACGCCGAACAATCAGGTGAATTCAAAGTTTACTTTTAACGTCATATTAAATATTTTTATCATTGTGATAAATAAAACCACAAATAGAAACCAAAATCTGAACCATCAGATGGATAGCATGGTTTAATATTTTTGTTATATTTTATCGATTATATCACGGAACGGATGTGTGAAGATATCACTATTGCACAATTTGTATACAAATCTAAAACGTACATGTCCCCAAACCCTCACAAATGAAATTCTAGAAAATTTGTATTCAAATATTTTGTGCATCATTTGTATGAATTTGTTTGACAGTGTTTAGGTATCTAAGTAATATTGAAAATACTAAAAGGGGCTGACGACATGTCTCCATCCCCTACTAATATAAATAATTAATTATTCATATATTTTATGATGCATAATTAAAGAGAGCAATTTTTATGAATTTGTGTGGTCATTTTTGAAATTTGTTTGCGATCTTCTTGTACGCCATCTTTGTTGAGTTCACGGGTCCTTCGGCTCACTTCTTCATTTAGTATATCTAAGTTGGGAAAACGGATCCCTCTAAGTGGTTCCTTCAGTTTTGGAAATAAATCAAAGTTCGGGGGACTTAAATCCGGCGAATACGGTGGGTGTTTGAGGCGTTCCCATCCATATTTCTCCAAAAGAGCGACGACTGGTGCTCCGATATGCGGCCGCGCATTATCGTGCAATATGGACACACCATTTTGTAACATTCCTGGTCGCTTATTACGGATTTCTGGTCGCAATTTTTTGGCAAGGAATGTTTTTTAGTAATCCCCAGTTACACTACTGCCAATTGGAACTCGATCAGTGACAATTATCCCAAGTTTATCGTAAGCAAAAATCATCATTTGTTTCACCTTTGTTTGCTGGCGACGAACTTTTTTTGCTCTTGGTGANCCTTCTGTTCCGGTGACAGAAAATGAGGCACCCAACGTGCTGCAATCTTTCGTTTCTGTAGAATTTCCGTTAAAACGCGGTGAACACTTGATTTTGAAATACCTGTTTCATTCTCTATCTCTCTCACCGTTATTCGTCGGTCTTCATCGAGTAGAGTTGCGAGAATAGCCGCGTTAGTGTTGTCTTGAGTAACCGTAGAGGGTCGGCCAGAGCGAGGGTTGTTATCAATACTTATACGACCATCACGGAATCGCTGATGCCATCTTTGCACCGTACTACGATCCACAGTATCCGTTCCACACACTTCATTTAACGCGGCATGAATTTCAGGCACTGTTTTACCACGAATCGTTTCGATTTTAATGTATGCGCGTTGCTCAAAAATAGAAATGTGAGCCGACGAATTGTTCTCACTTTCGTTATTGCTCTCACATATCATCATACTTTACTAAAACAACTAAAATTGAAAACGCACGTGTTCGTTAGACTTCAAGCTACAAACTGATACTAAAATCAGCTGATAATATCACATTGCAAGACAGCTAGAGTGCTCTGTGCATTACTTTTGGGACAACCCTAGTATAAAATTAAAAACATATAATAATAATGTTTAATAATATTGAATCCAAACAAAATCGTGAAGTACTGATTAATGAAGGTTTATTGTACATATTTGATAAATTTAGTACCGACAAACAAAACAAATTTGGACATGTTACCAAAAAAATGACTTTTTGGCAAAAATCTATACTAGTATTGACAGTTTAATGATTTTAAAAAATCAGAAAATATGTATATTCATGATTCTGATACTGCAAAAGTTGAGACACAAATTGCTATTACTAATATAAAAAAACGAGCGTTGTCCACAATGGAACAAACATCATTTGTTATTATTGAGTGTACATTAGGCCTGTCTCAAGCAACTAAAGTAATAATTGTATATATTGTATAAATAATAATCAATAATGATTTTTTATTGAATATTAATAAGATAAATTAATTTTACACAAAGGTGTTCTTTCGAATAATGATCCATTGAAAAAGTAAATAAAAAGAAAAAAAAAGTTCAATTTGCTCCACCTACATCTTTAAATCGAATTTCATTGGAAATACATTAAATGCATCAAAGTTATTCACTAAAAGAATGTATCCCAGAAAAATATTTATTAGCTAATAGTGGTGAAGAAATTAATAGAATTTTAATTTTTAAAAGACAGATGAGGTTAAATATCTTGAAGCGTTCTTATACTTAGTTTGTTGATGAATGGCATATTTAATGTATTAAAAAGGTCATTAAGAGATGTCATTTTTTGATTTTCGATGCAATTTTTTAAATAAAAGTGCTTAAGTGGAATAAAACGTAAGAAAACGGACAATTTCACGCCTTCATAATTTTTTATAAAAACATGGACGACGTTTTCTACCAGAAAAAATGATTTGATCGAAAAATCACAAGATAAATTTTTTGATGCCTTTTAGATTTACTTTCTTACGGTATTATTACCAAAACGATCAAGCCACTTTTAAGCTTTTAAGAAATTTTTATTTTTGGGAGCTTTTGCTGTAATTTGGTTATAAATACACGTAGAGACTTGAAACTTAGTAATAATACTTATATTGGACTTACCTAGACGTGGTAAAATTTCAAAATTATCAGACGACTTTTTTTTTTAATAAGAGTTTTTAAATCAAATTTAAACGAAAATCGCAAAAACAACAATTACGACACTTCAAATTATGTATTACCGAATTGCGCTCGGAATCGTCTTTCGTTGAGCAATGGTTTATCGTAGCTTACAGATCGATATAATCGATATAAATGAAATAACTTTATGTATCCTATCTTTCCAACTTCTCAAAATCATTAGAATTAAATTTTGAAAATATAATAAACACATAAATCATATCATGTTAAAATACATGAATATCTATAGTAAATAAATAGAAATATAATAAAAAATGGTTATTGTTATACTGGATGATTCATTCAAATATGTACCTACATTTGTTATTTCGAAAAGTATTAATTTTCATTAAAAATTGTTGACAAAAAATAACAATTAGATGTTAGATTAGATTTCGCAAGAATCGATAAACTATTATCGATCGTTGATTACCCAAATTATTTGAAGATACTATTTAAAATTATATAATATCTTTAGCATATTTTTAACATGTTTATATTATAGACCTTTGAATTATTTTAATTAATGCTTGTTATTTTTAAGGGGGGGGGGGCAACTTTACAAAACAATTACTATGGGGCAGTCGTGCACCCTGCCGCCATTATTCCAGCGTCCCTGGTCAAGACTCAAGTATTGAGGGAAAAAAATGAAAATAGAGTATCTAGTGGCCATTAGGTAATGCTGAATAGGTCAATGAAGCAAATAAGCTGAGGCAGCACATTTTAAATAATATTTAGAATATATTAAGAACACGAGCACCGCAGTAACGGGTCAATGCTGGATTTTAATTGAGACATGTATGTGTGTATTTTTTTCGAGAGATCCGAATTTTTGTATGCTTTGTGTTTTATTTTAAAAATAAATTTGCTGTGCGAAATATCGTTTAATTTGAGTAGCCACAATACGTAATCTTAATTCGAGTCTGATCTGTAACCGATTAATTTATGGTCGTTGAAGACAAGGTCTAAAAGGGTGAAGGACTACTTACATCTACCTACACTCTGCGAACAAATCAACCGGTTAGTTTATGGTAGTTTATATTCTCAAATTAGGTAAAGAATAAATTAGGTAAAGAATAAATTAGGTAAATATACGACAGTAATCAATATAAATCAATTTAATAAATTCCTTTCAATAAACAATGTTTTATGTTATTGTTTAAATTTTCTTAAATGAAAAAAAAAAATAGTTTCATGTCGATATATTTATTTTTCCGTTAAATTAGACAGTGAGCCGCATACCGACTATAGCAGTGGTTTTCAGCCTTTTTTCATTCACACACCCCTTGACCACTCACTACTACTTTACGGACCCCCAAATGTCAATTTTTCATATATTTTCACATAAGATAGATATGAATTAACGAAATAAGTTTAATAATGAAAAATTTGATTTATTTTGATCAACATGCGCAATACATTGTATATATAAAAATAATATTGAGTTAAAAATGTAATTTTAATGTGATCCTTGAGATTTTTTGCTAGCACTTAACTTTTTGAAATCTGGCTCCACGGATGATAAATAAACTCGTAAGTCTGAACTCACCGAGAGTCTATTACGGTNAAGAAAGCTCAGGATATTCGTCTTTCACATTATCCCAAAAGGTTATAAGTGATTTTTTTTCAAGAAATACTGCTTGAAGTGAAAAGTCCGTTTTCAGTTCAATCAATTTTTCTTTTTCACGGGCTGATAAAACTGCAGATTTGAAATAAATTTCACTGAAAGGGAACATAATCCAGTGGTCTTCTTTTCCACATTTAGGGAAGTATTTTTCAAAAGCTATTTTAAGCTCATTCAAATGTTGAACAATTTGGTGTTGATGCCTTGTGATAAGTTCATATCAGTTTCACAGAGAAAATCATGCAGTGCTTCAAAAATTTCTGGTTGGTTATTCTCAATACACGTTTTCCAAAATTCTAACTTTTTAACAAAAGATTCTATTTTGTCATTAATTTGGAATATTATCACTGCACTGTTTTGAAGAGTCAAATTTAGATTGTTTAATTTCAAAAAAAACATCGGATAAGTATCCTAGTTTTTGAAGCCATTCATGGTCGTTAAATTTTGATGACAGTCGAAAAGGGTGGTCTTTAAAAAACATTTGAACTTCATGCCTAAGTTCAAACAAACGAGTAAGGACTTTACCTCGTGATAACCATCGAACCCCAGTATGAAGAAGGAGGGTTTTGTGAAGACTTCCCATGTCTTCACACAATAATGAAAATATTCTGGAGTTCGTGTGGCGAGACTTGATGAAATTGACCACTTTACAAGAATCGTCCAGAACGTCCTTCAAATCTGCAGGAAGAGGTTTCGATGCAAGAGCTTGTCTATGGATAAAAAAATGAGTCCACTTTATTAGTGGGGATACTGCCTTAACACACGCAAGACCAGAGTAACAACCTGACATAAACGTTCCACCATCAGTACTTAAACCACAGCATTGTGACCACTTTATTTTTTTTTCGGCGAAGTAAGAATCAATAACATGAAAAATATCTGCACCTGTTGTGCGTCCAGTCAGAGGATGGCAGAACAAAAGACCTTTTTCGCTTTCTTTTTTTTATATATCTTGCAATAACTAACAAAACAGCTAATTGTGCTACATCAGTACTCATAGTAATTATTTCAACATCAATAAATTTCAAATCAGCTCCAAAATGTAATATTATAACAGTGGAAATTAAAATTATTGGAAAAATATTAAGAATAGATACCTACATAGCTACACAATTAGAATGTATCTATCTACAAATTAGCAATATAAAGTATTGAATTGTAATTTGAATAAAATTAACAGATAGTCAATTTGTGATTTTTAAATAATAATCGTTCTCTCTCTCTCTCTGATTTTTTTTTTTTAGTACATAATAGTATTTTTGCATTACCTAGACAACAGATTATTGAAGGAATAAAACAATTTACTTAAATTTACAATTCATTAAATTTTAAAACTTTCATTTAACTGCCATCACTTAATTACACCAATGAATAAATCAACAAAACTTTACAGTTTTTCGTTTGTGGTTAAAAAAATCAAATTTAATCCAAACGCCACACTAAGTGGTAAATTAACGGTAAACATTAACTTCGTAAGGTATCATGAACAAACAGTTTTCGAACCAATTGTACAACCTCCTACAAATATAGTTAACTTAAATGCCGGGAAAACATTTACATTTGGTCTTGATCGATGTAGTGCAATTCAGTTGTCTAAAGATTTTATTATTCGTGTAAGTCTTCATCAAAACGATCCAGACAAACAATTATCAGAAGCTGTTATAAATGGCACCAAAACGTTCCGCGATGTTTTGATGGATGTTTGTCCGCGTAAATCAAAAACACAGGTCAGAAATGTGAAAGAATATTTAAATATAATAAAAAGGAAAACCTGATATTGGGAACGGATGAAATTGCTAAAAAAAAACTGATTTAGAGCAAAGTCGGGTTATACATTTTTATTGAAACACCCTAATTGTTAAAATTTGCGTCAATATTTAATTTTGAATCCCTTATAAAAAAAATATATTATACTTTTAGATTCTGAGTATAACGAAGAATATATTGGTTTTATTAAGATGTTTGTTTTTTTATCCTATGTACAAAATTTCTACCAGAAATCGTGCTCAGACATATACGCGCAGCACCTTCTAAAAGGGAATATTCTTCAGATGGTACTTTTAGAAGGTAATATTTTGATTTTTCAAGCGGTTTTCTTAATATCTGGGAAAACCAAAGATAAAACGTAGGAAAAACGGAAAATTTACTAAAATAATGCTTTTATTATTTTTCAATTTTGTTATTTGTTGTAATTCCGCTAAACATATTCGTAGAGACTTGAAATTTGTAAAGAAAACTTATACTTGCCTTTTCTAGACGTAGTCAAATTTCCAAACAATTCAAACCATGTTTGAGCTACTTATAGACATTTTAATTTTGTACGTAATATTTATTCTTCAGATATTCTGTGGAATTGTAAGACTTAAACAGTAAATACTTAAATATTTAACAGAAGGTTCATTAAGAATCTTACTTTGTAGTCAAAAAATAAAAATAAAATAGAGTTTAATGTAGTATTTTTTTTTTTATAATGGAATTTCAATATCAAATTTTAACGAAAATCGTTTGAGTAAAAAATAATGTGGAACAAATCTAATTTTTCATTTTTCAACATAATATGTAAATTGCCGATTTAAGAACAATGGTAAATTCAGAATTAATCGAAAGTTTCGAAATTATAGCTTCTGATATTATGATTATTAATTAATTTTTTGATTTCCCTAAGGGTTTTCATTGTAAATTGAAAATGTATAAAATGTATTATTTTCAAATCATAAACATTACATTCTTTTAAAACTTGTATAACTGAACTCCACTCAGAATCGTTTTTCGATCAATGATTGATCGTTACGTACATTTGTACATTCAATTTCCTCTCTATTATCCAAACTTCATAATCTCGCCTACAACAGTGGCCTTCTGCGATGCATGTCCGTTTTTTTTTTAGAGGTAAAATTTAGTTTTTAATTTTAAATTTTAAATTTTGATAAAGAAGAAATAATTCTGAGCAAAGTTCAGTTCATAGTTTTGCTTTGTCAACAATATATATGCCAAACTGTGGTAAAATAATTATATAGGAATTATATATTATCTTTAACGATATTTGTTTAATATTGTACCTATTTTCCCAATTTTTCCATTTATTTGGAAAACTCTTGGGGAAAATCAAAAAAATCACCTCTTTAAAGTATCTTCCTAATCAGAGTTTCAATTTAGAAAAAGTACTATCTTTTTAAATTTGATCAAAATTTCCGGAAAAAAAGTTGTCCACAGAAAAAAAGGATCGTAATATTTTTCTAATATATTTATACATTTATACATTTTCTCGTTTATCCTCCGTTTTTTTAGTTTTTCACATTTGATGAAAAAACTGAGAAAATCGAAAAATGATCTCCTGAAAGTACCTCCCTAGTACAATTTCCTTTCAGAAAAAATATTATCATTGTTAATTGGATCAAGATTTCTAAAAGAAAAGTTATCCACAGATAAAAAAAAAAATAAACATCTTTGTTAATCTTTAAGCTTCTTCGCTTTACTCAGAATCTAAAATACATCATAGTAATTATACTAATAAATCCCTCGTTATACTCCTTGATTGATATCTTTAAGAATTGGCGACTTTAATAAATAAATAAATATACATACATTTTTTTTTAATTTTAAGCTGAAAACCACGATAAAATTCAACGATGTAACGGGCAACGAAATCGCTGAAATGGACGTAGTCGTGCTGTTGTCCCCTGCTGGACCAACCATTGTAAATGAATTTAATTTGGACGGAAACATTGACCAACAACATATAGCCATGACGAGTGAACGTGCATGTCCTGTAGTACCAGAATTTAAAATACCTACTAAAGAGCATGACAACGAATGGGTTGTTATAGGTGCGGAGTTAAACAGTGGACAGAAAATCACAATCAAATACAAAAAGAGTTGTTATGAGCTAAAATCTGGAATCGATAAAACTAATGAACCGTGTGAAGAAATCAAAGTAAAAACCACAAAGAGTGAAGAAAAACTAAATTATCAAATGCTTGGATTGATGGAAGAAATGCATAAAATTATAGCAGCAAATACTACAATGCCTTAAACATTTTACAATAACTAGTATTTTATTTTACCATTATATAAAACAGTGTTTGATTTTTAATAAGTAGCAGTGGTGTAATTAAAAGAGATTTTATTCCCTTGTATCATTGGAAGACCCCTCAATATAGTGATAGATCCTCGTACATCACAATAATTTAATATTATAGTAGAGCTCGAGTTCAAAAGAAATACTACTTTGTACTCAACTTTTTTTTTTTACTGCTATTTAATTCATATAATACCTACTAAAAAAAAAAAAAAACTAGTAAAATTAAAATGTCTATAAATAGCTTAAAAATGGCTCAAATGTTAAAATGTTACTACGTCTAGAAAAGACAAATATACATTTTCTGTATCTCCGCGAATGTGTTTAGCTGAACTACAACTGTAATATATTGAATATTTAATACTTGTAAAATAAACGATCAAGATTACACAGCACAATTACCAATTCTATCACAAACATCTCTTAAACAGTGTAGCCACCTTAATATGGCACATATCAATTCAAAATACACGCGTCGCTCACATGTAGGCGCCCATGTAGCTACCGTGGTGAAGTGGGAATCGTCTGTATGGGAGACCATGGAGGGCATAAATACGCCATGCGCGTCAGCCAAAAAGCCATTCTAACAATCTGACTGTGTCAGTTGTTACTTCTTTGGGTTCACCTACCAAAAGCAGACAATTTTTGTTCACTCACTCCAACCTTTTTTTCCAAACCTATGGAATAGTTGCAGATACCGAAGGCGGGCGGCTGTATTTGGTTCTCCCTATCCTATATGCCTGGTAATTTTGCTTATTGTCACTATTGACAATATGTGTTAACACAATTTATGTGTCAACACATAAATTGTGTTTATTTTTTAAAAAAATATATATACGGTACGTAGACGGCTATACAGATCTTATTATGTTAGGATCCATAGATATTATATATATATGGATCATATCTATAGATATAATATATATATTCTATCCATCTTATCTTATTATGTTATTGTTGTACACGAGTAGCAGGCAAATCGGCCATCAATAGATCATCAAAGAATGTTGTTCACATACGTACATTAATTACATTGTGTGCATTTATAGTATCGCTTATCGCCAGCACACACAGTCCAGATATATCAGACACAAAGAAAAGTCCACCAATTAGTGGCACAATTATTTCAGATGCTCCTCTACTTCCAACCATGAAATTCTTCATTGCCTTAAAAATATAAATATTGAACCCACATCACAAATAAACTATACCAAAGCCAGAATCAAACTCAAAGGCTACGACCACATTTTGAGCTTTCGAAGACAAATGTACATTAAACATGAAAATACCCCAAAGCTTCCGGGACTACAACCAAATACAATTTAGAATTTTCTTAACAAATGACACAATACCTATGCAAATCAACTGAACACAACACAATCCTATACAAAATATACGCCAGAAAGCACATCACCTACTACTAAACCCACAGAAAACCCTTCCGAAGACCCGGAAAAAACAGACATGACTCCTACACAAATACACAGCCATATTCAAATTATAAACAATCAAAATAATATAAATTATGAACACACCACAATACTTTTTGAACAGATACAGCCCCTGAAAATACTCTGATCGACAAATCCAAATACCAAAAAATCACAGATTGGAATGATAGAAACAGATATGAAAAACAAGCCTCCCTTATTAAAAATATTGTGGGTAATACAAAACTACAAGAACCAATTAAAATCTTAACTAATACTCAGATCAAAAAACTATCAGTCGAATACACGCTCATCAAATTCTCCCACCTCTCCCTCAGCACTCGGTGGAAAAATCACTCTTACTCAGCTTTAAAAGAAAAGGCCGAAGCTCCCATCCAGGTCTAAATCATTATTTTCCACACAGATGTACTACAGAAAACTAGGTATAGCATTACAACCAGCAAAATCGATAATTACAAGCCACGAGAAAACTCCAACATCCTTCACCCAATTCAAATATATATTAGAAACCTTCACAAATAAATCCATTAATATAAAATCTCTCTGTGAAAAAACCGATATAGACATACCATCACTAATAAACTTAATCGAAGAAGTAAGAACTACAATAAAGGACAGAGTAACGAAATCCAGACTTACAAAACTCTCCAATCTTCTATTCTAAATATCTCACCCGTCCATATAAACAGTCCTAATGAGTATAAACATTATCCAATAGAACATAAACGGCTTTGTTATAAAGCTAAATGGCATCAAAATAATAAACAAAAACTACAATCCAACCATTTACATTATATGTTTTCAAAAAACAAACTTGAATGATAACTACTCCCCACTCATTAAACATTTCAATGTATACACCACTAACACAACTGCTTGCAACCGATCCAGCGGAAGAGTTACCATACTAGCTCGCTCCGACTACCCAAGTTCAGCGATCTCAGTCCTATCTTCGTTAGAAATAGTTGCTGCATCTATACAACTGGAGTATAAAATAACTATCTACAACATATACATACTAAACCAAAAATAATTCGAAGCCTCCGCGATAGAAAATATCATTCAACAACTACCAACTCTCTTTTTTATGGTTGGAGACTTCAACAGCCACAGTTTCTTTTGGGGATACGACATGAGATGTAAACAAATCGAAAGAATTCTTGAAAGTGAAAACATTATCCTTCTAAAAAACGGTGAACCTACTCATCTTAACCAAGCCAATAGAGGATTCTCAACGATTAACCTATCATTATACAGCGCATCCCTAGCCCGACGCGTCAAATGGTCAACTTTACCGAAAATATATGAAAGCGACCATATTGCAATCAAAATCGAACTACTATCAACGAAAGGCACCCCTCAATATCTCTCCCTAGATGAAAATTAAAAAACCCAAACTGGATTCTTTTTCACAACTGACAGAATCACATATAAGCACCAACCTCCCTCCTATAGACAGTTCCTCCGAAGACGATATTACTCATATAACTGAAGCCATAATATATTCAGCCAATATATCAANAAAGAGCGATTCTAGTTTGATCTGAAATAAAATCAGATCCTTACGAGGTGTAAGTAAAGAAAAACAGACTTACATCATGAGCGACAATACCTTGCATACCAACCCTGTTGAGGTTGCCAATTTACTTGGAAAATCTTTCTGCACTAAAAGCTCCGACAAAAATTATGAAAAATTCCTAGACATCAACAATAGACACCATCATTTTCTCTCTACCATTAGTACATCTCTAAACATCCTAATTAACTCAATTCCATATAATTTTATACACAACTTTCCTCAATCAGTAATCCAATTCATTCTCCGCCTTTACAACAAGATATAGAACAGCGGACATCTTCCCAAAACTTAGAAATACTCTATTTTTATCCCGATCCTTAAACCAGAAAAGAACAAATTCAGCACAGAGGGTACCATCCAATATCTCTACTAAACACAATGTGTAAAATACTGGAAAGGATAGTCGATACTCGTCTTAGATGGTTAGCCTGCCATGCAGTTAAACTCTCACAATCAAACACATAATATGCCAATGTCAGAACTACAGAGACTATAGAGCCACACTCCAGATTGTCAACAACCTCTATAAAGCCTTAGGTCCCGATCCAGTCAACATCGAAACAATTTTCAAATACCTTAAGTTTACCAAATTATACAACCTAATCTAATATCTTTAAAATTTAACTATTAGATGCATGTAATACCTATCATATGTAAATAACTGTAATTATCTAAAGCCAATGATGTTGTTATCGCGGCTTCATCTAAATAATAATAATAATAAAGTATTGCTAAAAAAAATTTTGAAAATGCTGAATTATGGATTTGTGAAAATGGGTATTTCGATAATTACGAGGGAGGAGGTCTCAAACAAATTTTGAAAATGGTCATACAAATGCATACATATAGCGTTTAATTGTTACACTAAAAAAAAAAGTTACAAAATCCGAATTGGCAGAGGCGGGAGAAAACGAGTATTTCGATAATTACGAGGAAGGGGGTTGAAAACAAATTTCGAAAATAATCATACGAATTCATACAAACTGATTTCCTTAATTGTGCAGTATAAAATATATGAATACTTAATTATTTACATTAGTGGGGGCTGGAGACATATGTCTCCGGAGATTATCGGAGAAACATCGTTTAAAGTAGGTATGACATCACGAACAAATATTGGCCCGTGCTAATATAACGACTGGCCTATCAATTCTGATGGCATCGCCCCTCGTGACGTACAGTCTGCTGGAACCATTTCGGATCTAACATAATGTCATTGACAGCCGGGAATTAACGACGGGACCCGATACACACGACTAGATACATATGTCTTAAACATATCATTTGTTGTATTCAACCAAGATAAGACGACCAACGAATCTGACCACGCGAAGACATCTATAATTGTGAGCTTTGACTCTAACACTTCTTAGATTCGCTTCATTCATTGTACTAATAATAAGGTGGTATTTAATTCCAACCTGGGTACGGTTAAAGGTTTCAACAGAGCTAGCTTGATTCTTGTACTGATAAGAGAAACGTATTGATCGCGAGGGACGTTTATTATGCGTATGTACACAACCGCAACATACCCTATACGATGACGCGTCAAAACCCCGAATGAGAAGCACGAAGACCCACTAACCGTATTTATGTGCGGCGAAGCCTTTAACTTCAGCAATGATGGCAACTCAAATACGAACCGTGACCAGTCGGCTTGAACATCAGACGGGAGCGAAGTATCCACGGCAGACTAAAACGCTACACACTCTGCATGATATGCTTTGCTATAAAAACAATAGAAACAATCAGACCTGATTGGTCAAAGATTCTCGCAACTAGCAATAAAACCCCGCGCTTGGTGAATACGGGTGGTGAATCGTTATGCATCGCGCATCCGAAATAGTCACCATTCGGCTGTCATAAGAGTCCAAACACCTTGGTACCACAACTTTCGACGGAATCAAACAACATCGGGGTATTTAACCGGTGATCCGCTGTGACGACATTTAAAACCTTGGAACTGTTATAAAGCCATTTCTTCAATTTCACACCAGACTTGGCTAGAACGGATATCAAATCTACTTGAAGAGACAATAGTTCCACCTAAGAATGCACGCCGACGCACACGTCATTAAATTTTAGCCAACTTACGAAGTCGTCGGAAAACTGTGGTAAATGTATTTCAGGGAGGCATGACGCGGGTTTCAAATGACCTCTCTCGAAAATGATATCAATTAAAATCTGCCAGTCCACAGACGCCACGATATTTTTTCGGCATTGAAAAGCGACGGCTTTTGTCACATTTAGGATAGAGCGTACTTCTGGTGCAAAATCTGTGTATTCACTAGTCGCATTTGAGATTAATTAAACAATCGAGGATAGTATTATCTTCCGTTTCAAATTGGAACCAGAGCACATCTAACCCGTCCAAATGTATTAAAAATTCATTGATTTAAGTTGGTTCGTCGGTCACACATGACAACATCGCATGTGCTACACAAATCTAGTCGAATTTGTATTAAAAGGAATTTTATCATTTAATTTTAATATAATGAAATATTTAATATTCAATAACTACCTAATAAAATTGTATTATGTTAAATAAATTGGTTAGATATTTTAGGGTACATCTTAAAATTTAAATTAAATTAAAAAATAAATACCTATAATATGATGATAAAATAATTTCTACGAGGCTTAGTGTGATGGCTGATTCTGAATGTTGTCGCATAATATTTCCCACTGGGGTATACTATTTCAGATAAGCTGATGTGCATGTCTTGTGTGACATTAATCTGTTTCTTTATTTTATTTTTTTTTTTTTTTTGATATTGGCCATAGTTTCAAATCATTATTTATATCAATTAGTAGGAAAAATAAATAATTTTTTATAGCATTTAATTTTCATTATTTTTTTTTTTTTTTATATATAATAATATTTTATTTCTCTTATTTTCTTATTATTCTTACTAATATTTTTTCATTATTTCTATTTTATTATATTATAATCAAAATATGTTTCTATAGGTTGGAAAACACTGATCTAATATATGCCTAGTTAGGTAAAATTATATATCTACCTATGAAACTAATATTGATTAAAAAAAAATAATAACTTAACAATATCAACAACATATTTTAATATTTATTTGGTACCTACAAAAAAAATATAATAATAATACAAACATATTTCTATTTAATTTTATGAATTTGGTTGCCAAGAAAGAACATTTTATTCAATATCAAAATTTGTTTTGAACACCTATCTGACTTCAAAGCCTTCAATATTTTAAAAGTAGTGGTACCATATTAATAGGTAGTGGTTGTTCTGTATTATCACTGTACAACATAGAAATGATCTTTTTTATTTTTCCATAGCATATGTAAGCAACAAATTAAATGTAATTAAATACTAATTAAAATTTAAATGTTTTTTATTAATAAATATTATTTTTAATAACCACAACCAAAATCATATAACCATGTTTAATAATGAAAATAACCAGATTAATCACCAAAATACTCCTAATCATAGAATATATATGTATTCAATAGAATAAAATAATTATCTTTTTATAAACCAAACATAATTATATTTAATTTAAACAACATTTTAATCAACAGTGTTAATAGTAATAATAATAATAATAATACAACTTAAAAGTAACACTAGGTAAAAAGTATTCACTTAAACTGAATACTAAATATAAACAGTAATTTTTTCAAACTTTAACAACATTTTACCATTATTAAATACATAATATTTAGTTTAAAAATTACAAGGAATGATAATAACCACATTTTTTTTTTTTTAATTGAATGCAGATTACAATTTTTTTCACGCATTATATTATATAACAAATATTTATAAATTCTATTTTTATTCACTATATATGGATTAAAAGAATCATTTTTATGGTACAAGTATCCTTCTAAAATTTGAAACAATTATTCTTTTGTAAAGGTAATCTAATTTATTCACCAAATGTTTAAATTTAAATTTTATTTAAAAAATGTAAGTACTTGTTGAAAACAAAAACAACCCATGATTACATAAACTATACACAGGTACTAAAAACAAAATAGTTTAATGACACAAATTCAATATTAATAAATTTAAAACTGAATACTTTATGTTACTGACTTTCTACAAGGTTCATTAAGTACTTTATTTGATAGTATAGAGATCAAAAATTATGAATATCTAATAATATTATATTATTTTAATGATTAAGAATACAAAATTATAAAGGAATGGATTTTTTTTTTTGAATACCTAAAATATGTTCAGGTTTCCTCAGTGAAAAAAAAATAATAAGTACAAATATCTTGATCAAATTTGAAAAATTTGCAAAAATTAAAATTAAGGCATTAAGTTTAAAAAAAAAAAATGGATCATGGCTTATGAGTAAATAAACCAAAACAAACAATTTTTTATAAAAAGATATATGAAGAAAATAATATAAAATTGATTATAACAAAACAACAATAATTACAAATAATAATAACATTGTTGAATAAATCTAAGCACTATGCTATTTACATAAAACATAATATAATGAAACAATGATCCTATTTGTACATTTAATCATTAATCATTATATAAAATATTATAATAGAACATAATTATCTTCTGGATATTGATGAGCACACACCAAACACCAAAGTATAAATTAAATAGTTAACAATCTACAATAAATGTATGTATTATTACTTATTCAAAGTCTACAATATTTTAATCAGAAAAATTACACTATTTAAAAAAAAAAAAAAAACCTCACTAATTTAATTTCCATAATTGCCAAAAGTGATCACAGTGAGTTATAAGAAAATAACAGTCAACAATATTTTCTAAACAAAGATATTTAAATTTTATATTTATTATTTTTAATATATTTTTTTATAAAATATGATTGAACATATACTGTATGTAAGTACATTACAGTGAGGATTTTGGTAGGACAACATAATTTATTACTATAATTATTATTATACTTCATAACTCTAATTAAAAATTTAAAACTTATTTCCCAAAAATACAATTTAAAAAAGCTGTTTTTTTTTTTTTTTTTGCCTTTATAAATCAGATTACATGGAAATGAAATTTAAAAGTGGAATCCAAAAAAACAATTTTTAGTTGATAAATCGAGGTTTTCCTTGTAACTTGTCTAAAATACATACATTTCATGATTAAATTACTAAAAAAATAATTATAATTGTTATAGCCCCCCTCCATGGAGTTATAACTTCCTCCATGACCTTAACTTCCCCCAAACCTTTCTAACTGTATTCCATCAAAACAACCACTAAAACATTAATTTAATTTAAAATTGGTGAAACAAAAAAAAAAATTGATTGAGCATTTTTTTTGATACCTGCCTTAGGTATAAATTGCATATAATGTGTATATAAGCTTTTTTTTAAAATTAAAAAAATATATATAATATATTTTGAAGATTTTAAACATAGTATAAGTGATAACAATATAAACAAATAAATGGAATAGAAATATGAACTTACACGTATTTTACATAATATAATTATAATGATTCTAATTAAAATAGTTTATAGTATGTATGAAAAACTAAAACTAAAATGTCATCACTGTATTAAAATAGTATAACTTTGATGGCAATTTCTTTTAGATCACTTGTTATTTTATAAAATAGGTGATATCCCATGGAAGATGTCAGATTGGTATAAAACTACTTGTCATTTTTGACAGAAAAAAAACCTCCTATATTTTAAATTATAACTGATTTTGTATGAAAAATATTTAATTAACCAATTTGTTTTTAATAATCTACCAAAACATAGACAAATTTTATTTTTATTCAAAGGATATTTGTTACAAAAATATATTTACAATAGTCAATTTACAAAAAAACTATTTATGTGATATAAATCAAGATAATCTGATTAAAGATTTCACAGTACAAGAACCAGGATTCTGGACAATCAAAATCTAAAATGTGTATTAAATTATTTTAGAAAAAAATAAATGTATATTATTTTATACGGTTCACCCATATTATATCTTTATTAGATAATTTTACTTAGTGTGATTATAATAAATTATATTCAGATAATTCATATTATATTTATGATACATTATATTAGTCCTATTATTTTTATACTCAATAAATGTATAATGATGATTAATTTAAAAGTGAAATGAAAACAAATTGTCTAAAAGAATGCAAAATCAAAGTTTCAAAATCTAAAACTCAGTTTTTAAATACAATTTTGACATTGGATTCGGCAAATCTGGATTTTTCCCAACACTGTTATAATGCAGACATTTTTATTTTAGAATATATGTGATTTTATTAAATGTATTTTCATATGAAATCCATTTTGCATATAGGAAGCTATTTCCATCAATGATGACTTAATAAAATAAATAAAAAAATGTTCTATAATGACTTTATTTTTCAACATGCTTTTGCAAATTGACATAAAATAGGCTATAAAGTGTTTGATAATTAAACATTTACCTATATAATATATTACTAAACTACATAAAATAACTACATATTTTACTAGAAATCAATTTCCTACAACCCATTCTAATGTTTAAAAAATTTTACACAGATAAACTACTAACATGATAAATTAACATATTCACATAATTGAACAACTGTACACTATTCTATAATTTGTTGAACAGTATTTTACAAATAATCCATAAGTCTACTTCTATTTTTAAACAAGAATTATTTTATATTTTCTAAAACTGGCAGATTTAATTAATATCTTAATTTAATGGTATAGTGCAAAAGTGTGATGGCATTTAACAAATTTTTCAGTAGAGGCAATTGAAAGTTTATATTTCCATATAAATCAGTAATAATATATTTCATCTAGTGGATTATATATTAAAGGTACACATACAACATTTGTACATTATATGAAAAATAAAATGGTGAGTTTTATAGAGTACTTAACTCATTTTAACTAAAAATATCACTTATCAAACCTGTTCACTATACCATAGTTTTACTGATTTTATATTTAAAAACCAGCAAAATGCCTAGTTTTATCCATTTTTTTATTTTTTATGAAAATATTAAAAAATCTGTACTTATTAAAATAAACCCATTTATAATCAAAGTAAAAATGAAAACAAATAACAAAATAAACATGTTGATTGATTTACGCATTATTTACATCATTCAATTTTATGAATATATTTTTATCAAGTTAATTCATTTATTGAATGCAATAATCTTAAAGATTTAAAATCATATTTTATTTTTTTTTAAATAAAATTAGACTTATGGAACTCTTTGAACATCAACTGGATAACTAAAACAATTATAATTTGTTAGCTAATTTATGTATTGTTTTTTTATTGTTTATTATAAGTTATAATAAAAAAAAACAAATATATATTCCTAACAAATTTTGATGATTCATATTTTGCTTTTAAAACTGGACAGTAAAAATGATTAAGGTAGTAGAAAATATTTCCGAGTGCCAAATTTTTGAGATAAATATATCATAAAATATTCAAATCAACTGACTTTATTAAAACCATCTTAAGATAATAAATAAATAAATAAAATTAACAATACTTAAAGTAATTTACAATACTTAAAAATAAACTTGGACAGATTAGTTAAACTTATTGCACCTGATGGATTTGATTTCAACAAGGAAAGATAAAACACACTATATATAATAACATATGCAGCTATCTTTTAAATTAGATTACTTAACTTTTAAGTACAAAAAAAACTATCTGAGAAATGGATTGTTATTTTCTTTTTCTAAAATGAGTAAATAAGATTTTTGTAATACCTCAAAATCAGGCAGCTTATCTAAAATAGTTTGTGCTTCAAGGCTTATTTTGACCTCATCAGTAGGTGAATTTTCAATGGATTCAACAGATTGATTTTTAGAGGACACATTAAATATACTATTGAAAATATCTATACTTTCTGGACTACTTTGAATGGATACTTCTTCATTAACAAGTATTTCTTCATCTTTCATAACATATTTTTCTTCTTCTTCTTTTATGAGTATTACTTCTTCTTTCACTGGTACTTCTTCTCCTTTCACTAGCTCAGATATTTTCCATGTTTGAGGCTGAACTGAAATGATTAAACATAGAATTAAAATGGAAAATATAAGCAAACAAAATGAAAACTAATAATTTTAATAATTAATTTAATAATAAACTAGTTTGTAAAAATAATGTATACATTTTGATATTGGTCTAAAAGAAAAATTGAACATTGTTAAAGAGTGTGTATGTCCACCATAGTGTAACACACCATTATGTTCATATTTATTATCAATTTTTTTAAACAAAAAATTGGATGTTGTATTATTTGATACTTCTGTAAACTGCTAATATGTCTTTCTTATGCAGTTAAAAACTAATGCCAACTAATATTTAGTTGTAAGTACCAGAAAAATGTCCTTAATTTGTTTAAGATAATTTAGTTTTCACAATTATTTAATTAATTAGCTGTTATTGCTAAAAAAAAACCCTACAAGATATCTAATCTTGAAAATTAATAGTATATGTTTTGAATTAAATTAAAAACTAAATTTGTATACACTATCTAAAATATTTAGTTTAAGAACACAAAAGCAAAGCAATAAATGTATAATATTTAATATGTTAATATACATATACAAGCAAAAACAGAAATACTCACAAGTGTTTTTACAGCATGGTGCATATTTGTCGAGAATTTGAAGGTCTAGTAATGATGAATGGTTACCTATGATAAGCCCATAATAAAATATCCATTTTTAGCACTACCACCATTGTTAAAAATTATTATAAAGCATGAATAAAAATGTAAATTAGTGTAAGACAAAAGCACCATCATTGAAATTGCATTTGGTCTATAACAGATACAAAAGATTATCCCAATTAATTGAATCTTCCCATAAAAAAAATATAACAATAACACCATTCCTGGAAAACCTCATAAACATTTTTGCACACTCTCAGTAAAAAAATTTTAATAAAATATTGATATAAGTATACAAATAATAACTAAAGTTTAATAATGGCACAGTGTGACTTAATTTTCCTGTTAAATCATGTCAACCACCCTTTATAAAAAAAATTCAATTTTATATACACATTGTGTGTAACTTTTAAATTTGAAAAAAAATCAATATATATATATATAAATTATAAATAAATAAATACATTATCAATTATATATTAATGCATCATTAAATTATGTAAGCATATGAACTAAATTTGGAATGTATTATTTTTACATTGATGAGTACAAGTTATGTCTCATTAGTGCGGTTGAAAGATAATTGTTTGAAATTATAAGTTTTTTAAATGTAAGAATCCAGAAAAACCTGGAATAATTATTATGGAATTATTCAATAACAGTTTTTATTAAAAGTATTTTTTTTTTTTTTTGTAATCCAATGAGACTTTATTTAGAGATTTAAGTACTATATTAGTATTTTCTAGGTGTGGTTCAATTTTAAAAACTAGTTTGTGATGTTTGAGTTATAAATATTAATATTTAAATATAAATATTTGAAATTTTCGAGTTTATTTGGATTAATTTTATGAGAAAATTGTAAAAACTATCAATATTCTGCACACTTTTATTTGATTTATGTCAATGAAAACATTTTTCTAGGTTTGTGTAATATTTAAAAATTCTATAAAATTATTAAAAATACATTTGAGGTTTATGTTCCAAAATTTAAATTTAATCTTAATCATAATCAAAATATCACATAGAATAGTCCTGTACTTGCAATATGATTATTTAATTTTTTTCAGAAAATGTAAAGTATTATCTTGTAGATAATGCTAATGTGATAAGATATTATGCTAACTATAACTTAAAAATTATAAAAAAATTAAAAATAATTAAATAATTAAACAATTAAAATAAAAAAATTATAAAAACAATATAAATAGTAATCCAAAATCTATTTTAAAATATATTCAATTCTTGAAATCAAACTAACATTCCTTCTACCATATAAATAACAGGTCCCGATGAAATTCCTTAATCATTTTGAAAAAGCATGTAAATCAACCTAAATTAAACCTTAAATTTGCTTATTTAACTTGTCACTCACTACTGGGCATTTTCCTCGTATTTGTTAAAAATCATTTATTATGCCTATTCATAAATCTTATGACAGAAGCAATATACAAAATTATTGGTTACTCCCAAATAATTTAAGACAATTATTTCTAAAATATTGACAATCTTACTGATAAAATATAGAGGCTTCTCCGACATAGCATTCTATTAAAATATTCTATTCTAATGAATACATTAACCTATCAAATATATCTATTATAAATTGTATGAACAAAATTGTCAAAAAGATACAATTTACACTGATTTCTAAAAAACTTTCAATAAGGTTAACTATAAAACAATTTTTAGTAAATTGTATAAAATGTTATGCTTTATTATTAGGAATACTCAACATTTTTAAATAGACCTCAATCTTCAAATAATTATATTGATACAATACATATTATACATTATGTTGATCATCCCTTGAATTTCATCTCAAAACTTAACAACATATTTAAAAGATCTTAAGTTAGTTCAATACAAATTTTAAAAAGTATTGCTTATGTCACTAATACACTTTATCTAAAACTAAGAAATCAACTTTCTGATATTTTATTTATGTATGATTTATTAAATGGCTACATTAATTGTCCACATTTACTGGCTTTAGTAGGACAAAAGGTACCTACATACTTTTTCAGAACCCATGATCTTTTTATTAGTCTTTACCGTTGTAAAAGTTATGTTGCAGATTCATTTTTTCTGTTTACTAATAAAACTTCATCATTGGACTTTTTTTGTTTTTTTATTTTGAGAGTAATTTAAGCTTAATCTTATACTTATATTAAAAAGTTGTATTATATAATGCAGGCATGGCAGGGCTCGGAACTTTTTGCTGAAGCCCTCGAAATATATTTCATGGTATTTAAAATTTTAATTTTGTGTGGTGTGGTTTTGGACCGGTTTTTATTTTACGAAATAAAATAAATATTTTTATGTCAGAAAAGGGTAAAAATGTACCAGAATTATCGAATAAAAAGTGTGTCATAATCTTGCATTTTTAACTGATATAACAACTTTATTAAATGAACTGAATATGAAACTGCAAGGTAAAGACAAATTGTTGTCAGATATGTATTCAAACATAAAATTATTTCAAGTAAAATTAAAATTATTACACAAACATATTAATGAACAGCGTTTGGATTATTTCATATGTTGTAAAATTGTATTAGAATCACCCAAATCAACTTTACATTTGGAAAATTAATTTTGTTGACAAAAGAATTTGATTCTTCTGTTGACATTGACGATGTTGAATCTAATTTACATATGGAAGTCATAGAAATGAAAAACAACGATGTTCTTAAAAATGCTTTTAAAGAAAGTAATGGTCTAAAGATATATTATTTGAGTCTTTCTGAAATAGGTTTTAAAGGCATTCAAAGTTTTGCTAAAAAAATTATTACTGCTTCGGTAGCACTTATATTTGTGAGCAAACATTTTTACAATACTTGAATTTCGGAAAAATAAATATTGTTGGGAAAAATTTAACTTCAAAAATCACACTAGTAGATATTAACTAAATATTTATTTACTTTTGCATTCAAGAATTAATTAATAATTATTTTAAAACTTTTAATTTATCTCTACTAATGTATTTAATTAAAAATTAGTTAATAAGGACAACAGCAATGTTAAACTCATAATATGATTGTTGCTATCCTTAAATATATTAATATAATATGTAAAAATTATATTTTTTAATATTTTAATTTTGTATGCGGCTCTCAATGAAAAACTGAAAAAAATTATGGCCCATGTAGGTAAAAGGGTTGCCGACCACTGATAATGTATTTGTTTTTACATTTAATTATTTTTCCAGTTATTTAATTTATTTCAATCATTAACAATTATTATATTTAAGTTATATTATAAGGACTTATAACCATCAAATCTATTAAATAAAAAATTAATTAATTTGTAAATATTTAGCATTATAAAAAAAATGTAATGGTAATATCATTATTTTTTTATATCTAAAAGAGTTAAAAGTTCAAAAGAAAAAATTTTAATTAATTTTTTAGTTACAAAATATTATTATTTTCAATTTAAATTTATCAAATTTGTATATGAAAATAAATTATCAAGTATAACGTAAACAAATGTATCTCTATACATCAGATCTTCCCAACTTTCCACTTATACCAGTAACCTACCATAAAGTAGTGATCATGACTTTTTTTTTATAATACTATTTTAACAATGGTGATATTGTTTAAGAGGAAAAATATTTTATTTTGATTTAATTTATTAATTTATTATCTTAAGGCTAGAAATATGATAAAAATAAAAATGTTTCAAATTTCAATTAATCTTACCATAAAAGAATTTACTAAACAGAAATAGAAAATGGTTTACTAAAATAAAATTCTATAATAAAAAAAAATTTGAAGTATTATACTTTCAAGCTAAGTTAATTTAGTTTATTAATTATTTATATTTATATTTTATATGATTAACTTTTTAAAAAATGTAAATTTATCAATAATAAATTGTAAATCTAATTAATTAATTAATTAATCTTATTATTTTATTTTTTTTAAATACCTACTATATTATGGACATTAATTATTGTCAAATATGTAGTTAAATTAATTTAAAATTGTTTATAATAGGTTTTTGAAAAGGTATACTGAATTATATATATATAAAAAAATAATAGAAATTATTGTTCAATTTATATTAAGACATTTATGGAATACTTACAGTCCAATGGGTTTATCAAACCACTGCTTTTCCAATCAAATTGAACATCTGGTATGGTTACGGTTACATTTGCCTTTATCATAATATACAATTTTACTTAAAAATATCAGAAATTTTGTTTTAAAATGTTTATTAAGTGAATTTTAATTCACCTGCAATGAACCGCTGGAAAAAGATGATAATATTTTGCTATCTGTGATATTGTTATTAGTAGATTTTAATGGCTCTAATGGATGGTCAGACATATTTGCAGCAAATCTAGGGAATTTTGGATTCCAAAAAGCACCATACAACTGTCACATTTATATTTAACATTAATAAAAAAAACCAACATATTTACAATTAAACCATTGATAAAAAATTCTAATTGACTTACTATGTTTCTAGAATCAATTGAAAGCGAAGAGAGAAAAACATTGTTTGATTCTGATTTTGACCAATTATATTTAAGAGCTGGACTTGATTCTATGTCTTTTAAATGTTGCCACACTAATGATTCATTTAATTCATGTTCCAAATCTTGTAAATTTATTTCATTGCATTGGGTCTAACAATTAAATATTATTTTTAATCATAAACAAATTTGTCATCTATTTACATTAAAACACTTACATAGTCTCCATAAAAAGCATCCTCGCAAAATTTTTTATAATCAATTTGAACTTGAGACTTTGAATCTAATACTGTATTAAATTGTTTATCATTTAAAACTTGAGATTCAAAATCACAAAAATTATCTTCATCATTAATTATATTGCAAGTAATATTATTTTGATTGTTGGATTTTAATGTTAAATTATTATCATCATTATCACATTTTTCTTTTTTATTATTGGAATGTTCAAAATTATTTTCAGTACTAATTTCTGATATATTAGGTTCATCATAATTTGTAAATGCATGAAAATCACAGAAATCATCAAATTCAGAATCTAAGTTATCATCAACAGTGTTTTCATTATTTTGTTCTATATTTGTGTTTACTGAACTAGAAGAATTTTGTGGTATTTTCGAGTTGTTATCATTAAACTGTACAATTTTAATTTGATCAGGGTTATGATACTTGTCAATTGATTCATGATTCTCAAATATTTCTATATGTTCTTCAGATGTCCTATTTGGTAAAGGCACATTAAGAGAATTAGGTAATTCAGTTTCAAAATCACTATATTTTAGCTGATCATTTTTAATTATAATGTTGTTATTATTACTATTAACTGATACATTATTTAACATATTGTACGCAGCATCAGTAGCAAAATCACTTACATTATTCTTCATATTTTCTAATAAAATATTAGGAACACAACTGGTTTGATTTGAAAATTCTTTAATATTTACACATTCTACATTTCCATTGACTGATGTATTTTTAAGGGACGATTTTTCAGAGTTAATATTGACTTCATAATCATTATTCTTAATATTTTCAACTATACTAAAATTCTTTAATGGAAGTTCCACTTTTTTCAAATACTGTGGCGTTATATTACTTGTAATATTTTCTATGTCTCCAATATTTTGTTCAACTATGACAGACAATTTCTCATCAATTTTAGTACTACTATTTATCACATTATTTTCAGAAGAAGTATTATGTTTGATTTCTGTTTTGTAGTCAGTACTATCACAAATATGATTGCTCGTTAATTGCTTAATATTTGTACAGGGTATAATATTTTCCTTATCTTTCCATATGGGTAAATTATTATGATGTAAACTATTTTCGTGTTGAGAAATTGATGATTCTAAAAATTGATCTTTTTTTGCAACACCTAAAGACCAATTTGGTAAACTGTCATTGGTATTCGATTCAATATAATCTACTGGTTTGTCAACAAAATCTGAATCATATGGCAGAGATTCAATATGATTCCATCTGCCTGGGATTCCATCTGGACCTGTACACCAATAGAACATAACATTAATACTCACAATTATTACAACATATTATACCTAAATTATTGAATTCTCACTTAAACTATTATCGGATGGCATTTCTAAATGTGGAAAATCAATAAATTCATCATCGTCTTCCCAATCAGATTTACTCATGGGAGGTGGAGTTTCTGATATTAGAGGCGGTATGTCATCAGACATCTTATCTGACAAACGTAATTAACGTTTATTTAATGTTGATTATTTAATTAAATTACTTAAGGTACATGTACTTACAGTTAGTTCAGAATTATCATATCTTGCACAATCGAAATGGACAATCAATGAAAAAAAATGTAAGCCGAACACTACTACAAACAAATGATAAAGATTAATGGGTGGATATTATATGATTACGTTAAAACAAAAATAAATAGTAAATAATAAGAAAATTAAAAAATATATAATAAAGAAAATACAAACAATGACGATAATCCGATTGTCACGAGTACTGTAGTAAAATAATCTCAAATTCTCAATTGTCGAATTATAATCATATTATTCATTACATGATAAAAATATAAAAATGAGTTTCTAAAACCAAAATTTTCGACCTTGGTTATATAATCTTTACTTATCAGTTATCACCAAATTTGCAATTGATAAAGATGTCGATGATAAAGTAAAAGTACTTTGTTAATATTGTAATAATATGAAGGTAATTATTATTAATATGTTAAATAATATTCAAATTTAACCTAAAACCATAAATTAAAACAAAACTATTGCTTCATTGATGATTTTTTTTTTATTTTTATAATATTCTTAATAGGTAATATCTAGGCCTAGGATTTATATGAAATTTTATGTGTTCTTTTTTCTACATCTAAATGAAGTTTTAGTGAGTAATAACCATGGTTTTTATTATTCTGGTGAAAATGGTACAATTTTTATTTAATAATTATAGATATCTTAAATAAAATTTATATTATTGTAAATTTTAACTAAAGACACAAAAATTGTATGTTTTATAGCATACTTATTACTTAGTTACATAACTTAAAATTAAATATTATCTACAGAATAATACCCAGTGTTATTTTAATTTCTACCTTAGTATTTGAGTCGTATTTATTTTCGTAGGTACCTATTTTATCCATTTACCAGTTTATTTTTACAAAAATGACTTATTGTACAACTGTAATGAACAGCTACTGGCTAGTTAGTACCTAGTTGTTAGTTTGTGTTTTGACCTAGTTGTTATTGTATATATATATACAAAATTGTACATTACCGTGTTGTTTGTGAATCGTATTCATTTTGTTATTTAAAATGCCAAAAATACAAAGCGCCTGTACAAAACTGACAGTATATTGTAGAATTTCTTGGTACAGTTTTCAAAACCGATTGGAAAACACTTGTAATATTTGTGACCAATAAGCAGTTTGAACAAAGCTTTCAAGCAATTCAATATTTAAATACAGTAAAACTCAGTAATTCAACAAGAAAAGATAAAAAAATAAAACAAATATTTTCAAAAAAATCATTCAGTGATATGCATTTTTGTATTGCTTATTTTGAACAAATCGATTGCATAGTTTTTTATTTTTTTATTGTATGTAAATCCTAGGCCTAGTAATATCTAACAAAATATCAAATGTGTATGCTAGGCACTAAACTAAGAATTTTAATTTTATTTAATGAACTATTAATTAGTTAATGCAGGTATTGTGTATGTTTCAAATCAGAAGAAACAGTAGCAGATATCCTATATCTCAAGTCTTTTGGTGATCAAGATTTGTATTAAATAATTTTGTAATATTTTACAACTACCTACCTATTAATCATATGGGAAGTTAGTACTAATTAATTTGATAATATGTTTAATAACTTAATGTTTTTTTTAAAACAGAATTACATTTTTCAAAATATTTCAAATAATTTATGGTGCAACATAATAACAATTTTACCATTAAGATCAATATAAGAAACAGCTACGAAACAATTTTTAAACACATTAATGTATGGTAGGAGAAAATACATACCAGCCATGTTTATTTTGTGTTTCAAAAGCACATAGAAATAAATTACTTGAATAATTTAAGTAACTTAAAAAAGAAGTCCTAGTATAATGGGAACGGATGCAACTGCTGTTATAGATAATTCAATACATAGCTGTGAGAAACAATAAACCATTACTTCTGAAAAAAAACAATTCTGAGCGGAGTTCAATTGATAGTGATGCTTTGTCAACAATATATACGTTATTTTATAGTAAACTAATTAAATAGGCCTTATATATTTTCTTTAATAAAATTTGTTTAATGCAGTATCGATTTTCCCAATTTTCCTAAGTTTTTCAAGGTCTTCCCTTGTTTTTTTTCGGTTTATCACATTTGCTGGGAAAACTCCAGAGAAAATCGAAAAAAGGCCTCTCTAGTGAAACTTCCTTTTAGAAACTTTGCTACCATTAAAGTTGGAGCAAAATTGGTGGTAGAAAAGTTATACACAGGAAAAAACAATTTAAAGTAATATATTTCATAAATTTAACTGTTTTTTTCGGTTATTCATATTTAATGGGAAAACTCCAGAGAAGATCAAAAAATGATCTACCTAAGGTACTTCTTCATTCCGATTTCCTTTCAGAAATGCTATATATGAAAATCCGAGTAAGTTTTCTGGTAGAAAAGTTGTACACAGATAAAAAAGAAAAAAATTAACATCTTTGTTAAACTATATGACTTTTTGCTCCACTCAGAATCTAAAATAAAATAAAATTACTTACTAAATGTGTATAATATTTTTTTTAGGGAACAATAATTGTTCAACTTGGTTCACATCCTCTAATGCTTTCAATGGATAGTTTGAAATAAAATGGTCATCAAATTCTGCTGTTATTTTGCCACCAAGTTGTTCAATACAATCATCTTGTAGTTTTTCTAACAAACTAATAATTTTTTTCTTGGTTACTAAATAACTAACCAATATTTAAATTAATAGGTACCAACTACAGTTTTTTAAAATTACAAATTTTTTGATCTAGAATCAATTTTAAACAGAGACAAATATTTTAAGTAGAAACAATTTTACAATTTATAACATAACATTATATGGAATAAGTAACTCTTTTACTATTACCAAGATCAATCTGATAACTAGTAAATACTGTGTCAATAACAAAAATCAAATTTTATTATTCTTTATTAATTTCTTTTAAAAATAATATTCTTATAAGCAATATAATGATTATTACATAAAAAGCAAAACAAATGTTTAAGCTCCCTTCCCCTAATGATTAAAAAATACCCAAAATCAACAATTTAAATAGAATACATATGTATTTAGATTTATATTAATTGAATCTGATACATCCGGTTGCAGTATCATGTCAACTGTAGTTCATGATAATTATCTAAATAAAGAAATATGAATAATATAAATTAAAAACTATTTTACCTACTTTAAACTATATAATAATAACTTAATATTGATTCAGATATTTCAAAACTTCGTATTTGTCAAATGTTTTGTACTAAATGACGATTTCTATACAAATTATGAATGTTATTAGTTGTATTAATTGTTTTTTGGTTATTAATTATTGATTTTGAACTTCATTATCAATTTTTGATGAAAATCCACAGTTCTGTGTGTTCATGAATGGCATTTCTAATGCAGTCTTCATTATTTTAGAATCTATTAAAAAATATGTCTATTTAATTAAATACAAAAAAATAAAAAGCATCAGGTACCTATAACAATGAGTCAATTTAAGATTTTTTTTATTTTATAAAATTTAAAAAAAATCACTTAAATGATTTAAGTAGTTAATTGACCTTTAAGTTATACAATTTCAAATTTTCGTTTTCTCTAAGAAAATCGGGCACATTTACTTTATTGAACCNCTGTGTGTTCATGAATGGCATTTCTAATGCAGTCTTCATTATTTTAGAATCTATTAAAAAATATGTTCGGTTTTACATGTTTTAAAAGGCTGTAATATTTACAAATTTCGTCAAAATTTGATTGTAAAATTCGTATGCATAGTCTTGTATACAGCATAATAAATTAAATACATTCTTTGCTACACTATGAATCTAAAATCTATCAATGTAAGACATTTTGAGTAGAAGTACCTGGTATATTATTATCAATGAAATCAACAAAATTCTAACTTCTTCAGAGATAACTCATTTAAACATGAAGCAGGAATAGTATACTTAAATTTGAGCATATTTAATAGATTTAAATGCTTGAAGACTTGAACTTAGTTATATTTTTGTTTGCATCCATTACAACAATTTAATAAATACTATATCAAATATATTTATATTAGGTATAATATGAAATTAAATACTATAACTTGTATTAACTTGAAATTTGTGTTGAGGTTACTGCAAGTATATCATTAATACCACCCATAAAATCTTCAGTATGGACGGTATTATAAATGGTCCTGGACTGAGTTTATTTGACAGCATTGAACAAGAGATAGCAGGAGTAGGATATTTTATATGCTTAGGGAAGGGTACCTTATTTTATTTTGAGAAAAGGTATCAACTTAGTTTGTCATCTGACAATGAGAATGAATTTTTTTTCGCTGGTGGCAAATTTTTTTTACTTAATTTTCATCTGCACTGATGTCACTAGAATATCTTATATAATAATCTAATTTTTTTTTCAATATCATATCCAGATTGAGTAATAGTATTTACTAAATTATTTTACTCTTTTTTGGTTTTAACTCCATTTGCATAATAGAAATTATTGTCATCAATTTTCCAATATTTATTTACTATTTCTAAACTATCATGCAATTGAACAATGATGTAATTTATAAAAAATGTACAGTTTTATCTATCATGATTTATTACTAGTTTTATTGAAAATGATAAACATATACTTATTACCTATACAACCTATTCACAAAATTTACATAATTGCTAATTGGTATTAGTATTTGATAAATTCAGATATATCATATTTACCCTAATACAGCATAGGAAACACTGTATAGAAAAATTAATTTTCTGGCATCCTATAAAGATTATTTTTATTTTTAATCGTAGTAATTGGCCAGTATCATTGAACAGAAAGTTTTTCTACTTTATATCTTAGATAATATACATTGTATATGATCTAAACTTTATATATACCTAATAAAGATGATAGACAAGGTTCATTTTATAAATATACTTTGTTTAGAAACTTTTTACCAATAATAACTGTACAGTTTTGATTTTTCAAACATACATTATTATCAACTGTAACTATATCTCCATTAATTAATGTGCAACAGTGGTCTTTTAGAATAATAATAAATTCTTTCAATTGTTTACTTGTATAATGTGGATTCCATTCGGAATAAATTTATCAAAATGTTGTTTCCTAAATATATACTCTTTTTTTTTTACTCCACATAAACATTTCATAATTTCTTTATGTATTCTTCTTCATCTTTTTTTATTATCTTTAATATCTTTCCATATAATTTTCATACTTAATAGTAGAAAAATTATCAAATAGTCTATAATTTTCTAAATCTTTAACTATATGCAATAAGATATTATGAGACATCTGATAGATTCCAAAAATCTCTTAAAACCCCTTCACAAAATGGAGCAATACATTATTGCTATAGTTTATAAATTAATGTTCAACACAATATTTATTTGAACATAAAATACGTATTGCAACATGTAAAGATAAAAGGATAGTGTACACTTATTTATTTAAAATAAATTTAAGATACCTACTTTTATAATCAATATTTAATTCTTAGATAATATATTATTATATTTATGATAAGTAGATTGTATTAGTTATGTATTTTTTAAATTGTTTTGAGTTAATTTATGGAAAAAACAAAAACTAATTTAATAATTTAGTTTCGATTTTATGAAATCTAAAATAACGTTTTTAAAATAGATAAGTACCTACTATATTCATTTTAAATTCAGTCTTTTTTTTTAATAAAAAAAAAATTGGTTGGCTATTATTTCATTGATAAGCTGATCAAATATCCCTGCTCCCCATCAAAAACTGAAAGGATTCCATTGTGGGAAAAGTAGGATGATGATACCTGTGATATAGTATGGTTTGATATGAAGTATGCAGTACGAAAAAGTATTTATTTTAGCTTCTGTTGCACTATATCTATATATATTGTATAGTTTATAATTTGTAATATTTGATTTAAATCTATAATTTGTAACTCTCTGCTTCCAACACAAACTCCATTTAAAGGAGGTACCTAGATATAAAAATATAATGTAATGTAATATTGTTTCAATAATGAAAAAAGCTATACTAGGATAATGAGAACGAGTACAGCCACTGTTGTAGGTGGGAAGTTGGGAAGGTAGGATACAGAAGGGAATTCCATTGCTAACGAAAAAGCGATTCTCAGCGAAGTTCAGTTGATGGTGATACTTTAACAATATATGTATGTAATATTTTTATTGGTAAAAATTTAATTAGGCATGATATATTTTCTTTAATATTTGTTTAATGTTGTACCGATTTTCCCGTTTTTCTTACTTTTTCCCGGTTTTTCACATTTGTTGAGAAAACTCCTTGGAAAATCGAAAAATATTTGATATTCAACAATATTTGAGTTTTTATATTTTCTTCTCTCTTCTATCATTTCAATAATCTCTGGCGTTATCCATTCCTTGGTAGTGTGCCTTTTGTTTCTATCATTGTTTCATTTGCTGCATTTGTTATTGATTTTCTCAGGTAAATCCATCTGATGTTAATGTCCTCTTCTTCTTGTATTTTTATTTTATTTATGTGTTCTTTCAACTTTTAATTTACTTTTTCTTCCTTTAATTTATTGGTTTGCCATCCATTGGTGTTTTTTCTTCTTTTAATGTTTTTGAATTTAAGATTACATTTCATCATGACTAAATTGTGGTCACTGTCTATATCCATACCAGGATAACTCGGACTATCTTTGACTTGGTTTTTGAATCTATTTTTCACCATAACGAAATCTATTTGGTACCTTCCCACATATGGCAGTTTCCATGTATACCTTCTCCTTGGATGATGATAAAAGCATATATTCATTATTATCAGGTCATGTTTTTCACAAAATTCAACCAACTTATTACCACAATCATTTATTTTTCCAAGTCCTTATTTCCCATAATGTTTTTTTTTTTTTTTCTATTAATATTGTATTCCAGTCTTCCATAATGATTAATTATATGTTACAACTTATACATATTGTTATTTTTATTTATTTACTTAAATTTTTATATTTTATGAAGTATTAATCTAATACAATTTATTTTATTATATATAAATATATAATATTTTAGTATTTGTGCTAGCATGTACCTATATAATAAAATATTTACTTCAATGTGAACTGGCTTTTATTAATGAAAGAACTGCTAGCAAACTAATCCACAAACATGGCAACTCAATTCCCATTTGCTGCTAAATGATATGCTTGGACATTAAATATGTGACTGCTTTATTCTGAAATAATAAAGTCAAGAAGAAATTCAACATAACACAGGTTATTATATCATACCTACATTTTTTTTTCTGAACTTAAAAAAAAGTTATGCGTCAAAAATAAATTCTATCAGCTTTCTCAGCTCTCTCATCAAATTTGTTTTTTATTAAAACATGAAAAATTAATTGAAATATAATTACTTTTAGTCTTTAGCCCTGTGAATATTATACATAATAAATAATACAATAGGTATATCTTCATGGGACATCCTGTATACAGTAATTCACCTCAAAAATAGTTTTGTATAATTTTCTTTATTACTGTGTTAGTGGTACTTAAAAATTACAAGAGTGACAATTAAAAAAGCAATATCCACTGTTATGTGGTAAACAAAATGAGAAAATAGGTTTGTATGACACATGCATTTTTGTTCCGATTTTTTTTTTTTTTTTTATGAAATTATAATATTATCACAAATTGGTCAAATACATAATAATGCATATTTGTACTTAATACATTTATTTATTAATTCTAATATTATTTAATTTGATTAAATCTATAATTTACTAAAAGGACTAGTGAACAGTGAAAGTAGATTAAACTGGCAAATTACACAAGATATTTAATGTAGGTGAATTAAAATTTACTAATATCATATTATTTCATGTATTCATTACGATATAAATTATCCAACCATAATCAAAAATTGTCACTAATAGTGTCTTTTTTTAGAAAGAGCGCTCACTTTACATGAATTAGAATATAGTACACAAAACACCAAAGTTATATTCGAGCACTATCTGTTAGTGCAAGAATGAAGAAGTTTTAAAAAACAAATGATGCGTGCAGAGTGTGTATCCTATGTATCTTAATTTGTGAATATAATTTAAGAAATAATTAATATTTACTAACTAATATACATACGTATATATATATATATATATATTACTAGTAAGCTTATATAATATAGTCAATGGTCTTATTAAAAAAAAAAAAAATGCAATTACTATAAAGAATTTTAAAATAATAAACTTATAGTGATAGTAATAACATGATATCAATTCTGATAAATCATTAATGTATTTTAACAGTTTTTTTTTTTAGGAAAAAAGCTTTATTGTGAAAAATTACAATCTATACAATTTTTACAATAAGTAATATTAATATTTACAGACAATTGAAATAATATATTTATATACACATGAGGAGGAAACCACACATTGTGATACTTCTAAAAGTTTATAGTTACTTAAACCTTAATTTAATAAATCAGGGTACCAATTCCTTTTGGGGTGTCTGGTTGGATTGCCGGGTAGTGATGCTAACTCATTGATAAGTTCATAGGTTGAGATTATTTTGTTATGCAGTTTGGCATAAAAGTGATTGTAGTAAAAAGCTGCAGCTACATTGACAGAAGGCAATTTGAGGTCCGAATTTAGGAACTGATTTGAGACAAATCAGGGTGCATCAGTAGATCGAAGTTAGAGACAATTCCTTGAAATCTGTAGATCAGTTAATATAGTATTACTAGATAAATACAAAGTATATATAGGTAATCTCTAATAAATTAAATACTAAATGATAATTTAGTGTCTTTTAACCTAGTTTCATCAATATAAACCTGTCCAATAAACAATATTTTGTGCAATAACATGGTTGCCACAATTTTCAAGTTGACAAATTCCTGACTTTTTCATGTTTTATATTTTTTAATTTTCATACACTTCAAAATTAAATTTCAATATTAGTTAAAATTTAAAACAAATTGATGAAATATATTAGAAATCCTACCATATATTAACTACTTACTTGTTTTATTTTTTTAAACATAATGAGAAAATTATAAAAATAATAACAATAACAAAAAATAGAATTTAAATATAATATAAAAGCATAACAGTTAGTTAGGGAGTTAAATAATTACAACAAGGTGCGATTCCATGACACTGAATGATTATTTAAAATAATAAAAAACTTAATAATAACAAAAAACAAATAAAATCTGTTGCCAATGACAACCTTATTTTTTATCTTTCAATCTTGTTTAACCTAAAAAAAACAGGTTTTCCTCATTATCTCAAATATTAATTAAAATTTCAAAAAATTACTTCTCCAAAGTACTACTCAGAGAATATTTCCTTTCAGACAAGATGCTATACTTGATAATCAGAGTAAGCTTCCTGGTAGAAAGTGTTCACATAAAAATATATTATATTATACTATGACTTTGCTATCTGAGTTATTTGTTTTTTTTTAAAAATTATGCTGTATATTGTATTAAGTATTAATCAAAAGCGATTTATTTTTTGTTTTATTATATATGATATTTTAGTTTTCATGCTAGCATATACCTATATAGTAAAATATTTACTTTTAATACAAACTGGCTTATGTTTTGATAGAACTAATCAATGGCAAACTAATTTATAAACATGGCATCTCAATTGCAATTTACTGCCAAATGATATGCTTGGACATTAAATGTGGCTGTCTTTTTGAAAAAAATTGATAAACTCAAGTTAAAATTCAATATCATGTAGATAATTCAGTACCTTTCTTTGCAAAAATTGGCTAAATGATTTAAAAATTAATATTTTTATTTCAAATTTAGATTACTTTTTGTTCAATTTTGTCAAAAATTACATGTGTGATTCATTAACTATTTATGTTTATGATATCACTTTGACGCCTTATTTCTACATAAATACGAATGAAATAAGGCATTTAAATATATTTGTTTTATAAACCTGTTTTTTTTTTTCACTTTTTGGGGTGAAATAGTATTGCATAATGAATAAGCTGCTTAATGGCAGTAAATCTTATTTCTTTACTTGCTAAATCATATACAAATTTTACTAAATATTCGAAAAATTGGAACAGATATAAAATTATTATCATATAATAAAAATTCCATGTGGGATATTTTAGTAGTTGACCAACAACTATTCAGTTGTAAATAGTGAGAACAATATGTATAATAAAATATGTCATTTATAGTAAGGATACTACAATCAAAATAATTATACCAAAATAAATAAAGCTGCATTAATTAATTCAAACAAATATTATATTGTATGCCAATAAAAAGATCGGTAAATTAAATAGGTATTAAAGGAAATCCAAGTACTATAACAAATGGCAAAAACATGATCAATTTGAAAAGGTAACAATAAATATAATAAGGCTATAACATAGACTATATAACATTTAAATCAAATTCAATCTTCTATTAAGATGTTTTTGATAAATATAAAATTTACAAAAATATGATCTATTTATCTAAAATTGACCTTATTTACTAATAAAACATTTATTTCAAATTTGTTGTGTTATTTTGCTCTATATTTGTATAGTCATTATTATTGTAAGTAAAAGTTAAATAATAAATTTAAATATTTGTATGGTGTATTTACTAAGCTAACTATATTATAAATTTAATTGTTGTGTACAAATTATTAATGTACAAAAAAAATTTGCTTTAAATTCATTAGTTAAATAGTATGTACAAATAATTTGAATGGTCATTTTTGATTTATTTGGTTTTTTTTTAAATTCAAAATATTTTTTAAATACTTTTGAAAATTGTATAATTATAAATTTTACAGATTTCTATTGTTGTACAACCAACATACCTAATTGTATTTTTAAAATGGTAAACTGTATATAATCCGGTTCTACCCACTTTTTGCTTCAGAGGAATTTATTCAATAAATGCCACCAATAAAATTGCCTATGTTAAATATATTATTTTTTCCAATTCAGAAAAGAATTTCTTATAAAAATATATTTACCTATATATAATAACTAAAATATTGTGTTATGATAAATGTTAATAATTGTGAGTTTCTTTGTCATAATAACCAATATCCATGATGTTAGGATTGATACATTATTACACAGCTTTGACCAATATCAATGATGTTTCTACTTTAGAACAGATTCTGTTGCACCATGATGATTTACAATCCAGTGAAATATATTCTGTTAGCTATAGTAATTTAAAAAAAATAAAGTTCAAAATTATGATTACCAGGATCAAATTGACCTACCAGGATACTGAGAATATGGACCTTTCCCCACATAAGCCCTTTAGCATTCTTTGCTAATAGATCCCATTAAATTATGCATTTTCAGATTTTTTCATTATTATAGTTTAGTATATAAGTCAAGTAACTAAAAATGTTTAATGGATAATCACTTTTAAAAAAAATTATGGAAGAGTTATTGTGTTGAAGCAGTTATTTCATGTGTAACAAAACTAGTGAAATCTTAAGAAAGTTAACATTATGACTTTAGATTAGTAATTTTTCTGCCTGTAAACCTTCGACCAGAAATTTTACGCTTTTCCTGAAATCAACTTGAGGGAATGATTTTTTGTGCCTGTATCATCCTTATAAAATAATTTCCCCTCCTCCTATATACAAAAATGGAGCCAGTACATACCAAATTATTAACGAGTTACTGAAAAAAATATGAGTAACTTTTAATTTAACTTAACTTTATTATTTTAAAATAACTTAACTTAATGAGTTAAAAAAAATCATTATCTTGCCCAGCCTTGCCTAATAAGAATAATTACAAATATTAAAAAATACCAGTACCTACTTTTGGTTGAGCAGTTTCAATTTTTTTAAACAATTTATTATCATTCTATGACAGCTAGTTCATGCCACCAAATTATAGACAGTAACTACTAATAGTCATGAATGTCAAAAAGACTTAACTGTAATATCAAGTGTATTTTAGTTTCTTTACACACAAAAATGACATATTTAAATAATTTATAATTACAAGAATCAGAATGACTTGTAGATGAATTTCGGTAATCATAATTGGATGGTCTGAAAACCACTTGTTTCAAGCGACCTTATAAATAGTTGTAATATTCCAATATTGTTGGTCCCTTTGTGTAGCTCCTATCAATATCCTGTTGATCGCTGTGTTATTTCTAGAAAATACAAAAATTTTGTATAACTGTCTCCTAGTGGTCATTTTACAAATGATATATAATATTATAAACAAGTTACACTATTGGTAAATAAAGTTAGTTCTATTTTATAAGGGTTTTTTTCTCTTTTGTTAAAACAATTATCTGAATACCAGATCTGGATTAAGGTGTACAGTGAAAGCTTAATGTCAGTAAAGTTGTGCCGACACAACCACTAATGGGTTATAATTAGTTTATAATTATTTTATGGACATATAATTTCAGTGTGTATTATTATTTCAAAATTATATTATCAAACAATTATTAGGTTAAATTATTTAACTATCTGTCATTATCTGTATATATTCGGAACATAGAATGTTTGAGTTATCTACAGGTTTAATTTTTAAATGATTGATGTTTTCACAATGCATTTATTTTGACTTTATTTATTTTACATTTTTTACATTTTTTACAATTTTGTTTTGGTTTTTTAAATACGTGGACGCCTGTTGACTACCTTTATCTCCTGCCCTAAATGATTTTTATTAAAATAATACCTAATATATATTTCATTATAATATTACATTGAAATGTATTCAAGCTGAACAGTTTAGCTTCTATTTTATTTCCATAAATCCTAATTTGTAATACAAAAATATATTTTAGAATTTGAATATTTTGGGTGTAAATATAACCCATAATAATAAAAATAAAAATAAATTTAGGTATAATTTTACATTTTTCCAATCAAAGTAAACGAAATAGTTTCATCTACTGTAAAGTTTGGCAATGAATGGATCATTATCTTGATCCCAGGAACCCAGGTCAACTCTACGCACAGTTCTGATATCTTTTTAATCGTTCATAATTAGGTGATATTGTTATTAAACTACAATAATTTGTAAATGAATTAGTAAAAAAAATTGAAATGTTTATGTTATACTAAATATATTACACAATGGCCCATCATTTGTTGGAATGTTTTGATGGACAATCCAATCTATATTATCTTACAGCTAAAACAAAAACGAGACATTTAAAACTTTCATATTTCAATAGGTAATGAATGTATATAAGTAGTATAAAACGACTTCTGACTTTTGAGTATGTAAATATTATGTTAAATAACTTAGAAATAATTTCACACGAATAGATGACAAATTGAAAATCATAAATTCTTAACACAAATAATGTTTTTTTTTTTCAATAATAATGATTGTAACAACATTGATAAAAGATAATGATTTAACAATCTCATGATAAAATTAAATCCAAATTCTTTTGGAAGAAATTAAGGGCAAATTTATGTAAAAAATGTATGACATTGTTTTTCATCAAGTTAAAATAAATCATATCATAAAAAACATAAAACACTTAGTATTTTTTTTTTTTTTTTTTTAATTCAACAAGACATGTTATTTATTTATTTAGTTAACATAATATTAAGTATGTACATTGTATATATTTTGAGTTTCTCAGTTTGTTGAAAGTTTGGTGAGAGACAAACGGGAAGTAGGTACAAACATACGCACACCCAAAACAAAATGTTTGATTTAAACCACACATTAAAGTAAAACAGTATAACCCAATATATTTCTCGCTGCTCTCTGAATCTTAAATAGAAAAAAAAAACACATAGATACAGACATATGTATGATAGTAATACCAATACCTACATTCTTAATATTGAAAAAACATTGGTTTTTGATCAGTTATTAAAAATATTAAGTACTTAAGTAACAGAATTAACTTAAGTTACTTAAGCAAACATTGTTTATTGCACAAAATGTATGCCGTCTATGTATACAGGCCTAGGGTTGGTACCTATTTATTTTTTATTTATTTTGTTTTGTTCACTCGCAGGAGTTGGGACACACAATTTTAGTTTCGTTGCGTAGCGAGGAATGTATTGGTTTTAGTTTTTTTTTTTTTTTATACCTGTGAACAACTTTTCTACCAGAAATCTTGCTCCGATTTTATATGTAGTACCTTTTCTGAAAGTAAATTTCATCCGTGTAGTACTCTAGGGAGGTCGTTTTTTGATTTTCCAAGGGGTTTTCAATATAATTGGGAAAAACTGAAAAGAAAAGTATAGGTAAAACTGCAAATATTTACGGTGCGCCGCGGCATTTCCGGTTTAATTGTTTTTATTAAGTTAACACGATATTTTCTACCAGCAATATTGCTCAAACAAAAAACCATCAAAATATCTTTTTTGTTGAATTTTTAATCTAGGTGGTGAACAAGAAAGTTTTGATTTTCTTTATAGTTTATTTAATAATTGAACAAAACCGGAAAAAAATGTAGAAATAACGGGCAATTTTATGAAAACAATGCTTTTAATTTTTTCAATTACGTTATTCAATGTAATTTAATATATTCATAAAGACTTGACATTTTAACAGAAAACTAAACTATTTGCTTTTTCTAGACGTTGTAAAATTTTAAAAATATTTGATCCATTTTTGAGCTAATTATAGACATTTTGATTTTGTATGTAATTTTTATTCGGTAGGTACTCCATGGATAAAATTGTTAGACTCAACAGAAATGCATGAAAATTTAACAGGTTTCTAAAATGTCGCACTTTATGATAAAAAAAAAAAATGAGCTACTAAATATAGGTATTTTTTTTTTTTTTTGAAAAAGTTCAGTATCAAATTTTAACGAATATCGTTTTGAATAAAAAATTTTGTTGAACAAATCGAGCCCACGCAAATTTTTTAATTTTTTCTTTGTTTTGGTCACGCATATGTTTATTGCCGATTTAAGAACGAGAATTCAGTGAATACGAGAACTCGGAATAAATTTGGCGGACTGACTTAGTTTCGAGATCAAAGCTTTTTGAATTTCTAATGTCATGCGGATGTTTCATGTGTCATGTTAAATAACTCAATATTGTCATTTGTTGATTTTATAGTATCTTTGCATATGTCGTAATCTAGTGGTCGTATCTTAATGTACCTAATATCATCCTAGGGGTCGCGAGTTCAAATCCGATTCCAAAAATTTATTTTTGCAAAACTACGTCATGTAGGTGTAACAGGGAAAAAAATGTATTTTGTTACAAAAACATAAAATTGAATGTAATGTAGTAATATTATTATTATTATTTTTTTTTGTTATAAGAGTTAAACTCAAATTTTGACGAAAATCGTAAATATACCTTTTATACCTTTTGACGATTTATTGTGGATTACAGGTATAAATTAAATAACTTTATGTATTCAACCTTCCCCACTACTCATCTACAACAGTGGCCGCACCCGTCTCCAGTATACTTATCATTTTTTTTACAACACGATTTTTTCACTTTTTAAATACGTCTTTACAGTAGACGATACACTGACAACACTGATATAACATATGCTTCATGCATACCTAGATAATAAATAATTATTTTATGTTTGTACCTATTTCCTATACAGGTGTAGGTAATATAGGTAATATTATAGGTATTTCCTGTACATTACACAATAAGGTAAATAGGTAGGATTATATAGAATAACTGAGCATTATTAGTTATTGTATTTGATTACATTTTATTTTAGACACTACAAACAAAACCGGGACTTTCTTGTCCCGCTCGCTTATATGGCGGAAGATGAGACAAAAATAGAAAAAAAGGCTGAAAAAGCGACATAGTCGTCCCGCCAAGCATTGATATGGGACAAGTTATTATTACATTTTTAAATTGAAATATTGTTTCATAAATAAAATATTATTATTATTAAGTATATTAAAAATCGTAAATGTACAATTTACCGGTTATTGTAAAGGTACATTGAATAAATACATGTTGTTGAAAATTTACAGGGGGAGTGAATGGAATTCCAAGTAGGGCATTTGCCCGCCCCCCACCGAAGTGTACCTGCATTTAACACTGAGTGTGCCGTATAGAAAACAGACTGTTGTTCCTTGTTATTTCCATTATAAGCTTATAGGTAGCTAAGAACTACGGAGCATATAAATTGCGCAGCGTTTGAACGGTGCTATTTTCTTGTTTAGAAAAAATAGATGGGAATTTTCGTAAAATATTTTAATTTTGAAAATCGTTTAAAAATCGTAAATTTTGTACGCGAACCGATACCTATAGGGCGTATATAACAACATTGTCTAGACACATTGGATATCCACCATTGTTTTCAGGGCTTTATTGACGGCGTGCAGCAACGATTCGGCCCGATCTCTGTCTTCGATGGCGTGCGCTTCTTCGGTCAGCACTTGTTCGATGGACCGGCTGACCACGTAAGGCGTGAACACGTATTCGCACATATAGTGATCAATATTGTTCAACACATAATTTACCATTTTGTATATTATACGTTTGGGTACAAAGTCTCGCACGTTCTTCCGCACGAACTCGAAATAACAATGCGTCAGATTCCGATGCATTTTTACCTGTTTAGACGATTCCAGCGTTTCATCCAGATCGTCGAGACCCGACAATATTTGCTTGAACAATTGTTTCGTTCTCTCTTCTTCGGCCCTGATAAATTCGTCGTTGGTCAAGCCTTTTTTGTTCGTCACGTGCGTCGATATAAACGCGTCTTGGATCACGTCGGACGATTTGACCAGTTCCAATATGAAATCCGGATTCGTGGTGTTTAAGCACGCTTGATAGGTTTCAATGTACGATTTTATAAATTCTTTAATGTTCGTCAACGTGTTTTCCAACATTTGGGCCAGCACTTGCCTCACCTAAAAAATCGTTAAATATTATTTTTATTTACCTATTTTCAGTTATGTGTACCTATATTATACTCAGTTCTAGGTACACAGTGCTGGCGTTACACATTTTGATTCCAGTGACAGTCCGATAGATTTCGGGGCCCGGTGCAGAACTTTGCGGGGTCCCATTTCTATTTATATAAATGTATCTATATATTTTATTTATTTTATTTTCTAACGGACTTCCTTTATTTTCATATAATTGTATAAACTTTAAGGTCTTTTTGGAAATCTAAATTTGTATATCCATTTAGGTGTGTTTCCTTAGGATGCGTCTAATCACGCGCGATTGACGCAGCGCGACTCTAATTTTGGCTGCGCTGAGATTTATTTACCTATTTTTAGATGTAACCGATTCCCAACACCGCGGCTGTCATGCGGCTATCGCGTGCGTGTTTTCAAAATTCAACATGTCATCAAAAATAATATTTTCATCTAAAGTCGACACAAGATTAACAGAACTAGTAAGATACCACCCTTAACATTACACCTAATTTCTTCACCGGTGAAATAGGCTCTCTCACTGTTGTGAGATTTCATTTTATGTCCTCTTCAATTAAGTTTAAAACATAATTAAATTGTTCTCAACAAAATCTGAAAAATTCTCGGAATTTTTCTCTTCTATAATTAAATGTTTCTCGTTAAAAATACAAAAAAATTCATCTTCTTTTCTGTATTGAAACATATGAGCTTTTTTTCCATATAATTTGATCAATAATTTCTACTTCTTTTATTTCTTTTAATAGCAGTTTAATCAAAACTATGTTTTTTTGCTGACGAAACATTGTTCAAAATTAAATAAACAATTATGATCAATGCAACGTACTAAAATTAAATGATTTAAAACCAAAATGTGTCCTAGGATCGGCATTGGCTGGCGCCCTGGGTGGAACCATGTTTTAGCATCTTTCCTCCAATTAATCGAGTTCAGTTGTTATCGATGAGGTATCCCCCCCTCTTTACAGTAGACGCCCTAGGCGTAGGCCTTGATCGTCCACCCCTAACATCGGTCCTGTAGGTTCATATAGAATAGGATGGTGCTTAAAGTTCAACTTTTGCTGTATAGGTATACAACCCTCACTACCAGAGCCTAAACAAATTGACCGATTTAAACGTAATATTATAAGTTGTACACGAATTCGTTTATGACAAGGGGGAAGCCAGGACAAAAAAACGGGGGGGGGAGGTCATTTTTAAAATTCATATAAGGCATGCATCATTTATGATGAAAATCAAACTCAGTATATATAGTAGATTTTGACCAACGCTTCTATCGCCCTTTCCCTAAATTTGATATTGCGCTAAGATCTGGTGAATTTTATAGACTAGGTATAGTCAAAGAAAGTATTATACAGATATAAGTGATAAAATATGGTATATATAAGTATATAGAACTTTATTACCAATATTAATATTCTCATAAATGTATTTTGTGACATTATACAAAGCATGATTTTCCATAGGTAGATAATCCCTTTATAAAGCCAAACTGATTAGGTATTATTAAAAGAAATTGTCCATATCTAAACATTTTATTTATTTATTTTTTAAACATCTTTTAAAGATTTTACTAATTGATAATGTCAAAGCAATTGCTATGTAATTTTTGCATAACTTTATGTAACCATTGTTAAATAATGGGATAATTAGAGATTTTTTAAAAATATATTAGGGAATATTCCAAATGAAAAACATTTATTAAACCTAATCGATCAAGGAAATGATATAACATCACGTGTATTCCTGAGAATTTTATTAGTAATAAAATTCATATTACAGTTGGTATTTTTTTAAAATACCAACTGTAATATGAGAAAATGTATTATTTCACCTTTTTTATATACCCACCAAGGTTAATACTGATCCAATCTAATTTCAAAAACCTATTTTTTTTATATCCTCAGAAATATTAATACCTACCTACCCAAGAGAAATATTTATTAAATTGGTTTGCTTCAAAATGCTAATCTTATCCTTAATGATAGAATCATTACTAAGTATAATTTCATTGATATTACAAGGTTTTTCTTTATTTTTGTAGATTGCACTGTTTATAAGTTTAGCGCAATTGGTGATCTATAATCAGTAAGATTACTCAATTTGTGCACAAAAAAACACGCGTAAATTGAACTGCCGCATATAGTGCTCAGTATATAAAGTATTGTAAAGTTTGAACGACACTAAAATCCAAACATTGGCCACCAGTCGTCCTACAATCGAGTCTCTAATTTTGTGAAACGTACTATTGTAAATGTTATACAGCAGGTACTAGTGTAGTTCAACTATTTAAATTACTGAAATCATATTTTTATATAATTCTAGTAAAATTCTGACAAAATTTAATAACATCTGCATTAATTAATCATTTACCAATATTATTAAGGTTTTTATTTTTACCATCCATTATTGATTTGTAGCCTCTATTTATATAGGTACTAGGTAGATATCTAATGTCTACTTACATCTGTATTCAATTTTGGAAATCGTTTAAGCGTGTCCAAGAAATTTTGATCAATGGAATCAAAAATCGTTAACATCTCCGCGCATACGAGGTCTACACAAACCATAGCCGGTTCGATTAGATTTTCTAATTGTCTTCCGACCATTTTTTCTAATGCCTTCTCGTTGACAAATGAACTTTTTTTAGTACCAGAAGAATTTAACAGAATGTTACCGATATTTTCGTCAGTAAGATCGAGTAACGGATCAATTTTAGACAATTTATCGACGTATTCTTGATTTATGATTTGAGAAATTTTTGCACCTCCTTCGAGTGCATTTTCCGACACATCTTTACGATTTCCATTAACCGTGTCACAGTACGATCTACAAATGTCCTTTAACAGGCCTAATACAAAGGACACCTTTTGGTCCGGCGTTTGTAATACTTTCAATTCGTTTTCTAACCGCGCCTTGGTTTCATACAATTCTTTTCGTAACACAGGATACGTTTTTTTTATATGCATCATTAATATATTCTGCAAAGTCTCGGCCAACACTTTATTACCGTGTTTCTTGCTAATTTCCGGGTAGTTGATCTTTAAAAATTCTTTCTCGGCTTTCAACGTTTCCTTCATGCTTTTCTTGTCGTTAATATCCTTTTGACTTCGGTTGACCACACCAATTATACCCATTAGTTTAATGGGTATTTTGTGACCGTTAAGCAATTCTGCCGTATCTTCGATTGTACCTTTGTCGATCAGGTCTAACTTAGTCACTACTGCAACCGTCCTGGCACCTACTGGGTCAATTTGTCTGGCTATTTTAAGACTCTCGCAAGTAGACGGATCTGTGTTGGCAGTAACTATCGCTAATATAATCGAATTTGGCTGTTGAACATATTTCATTATTAAACATTGGATTTGCTCGTCTATGTCGTCTGGTTGGTCACCAACAGGGAGTTTAGTAATGCCAGGCAAGTCGACGAAAGTGAGATCATATAGTTGTGTGTAAACTTTCAATACTATAGATTCATGAGTTACTCCTTTATTTTTGCCGGCGAGAATATCCGTTCTGTTTTCGATTTCGACGCGAACATCGTCGAAATTATGAAAAACATAGTCGGGTTTATGTAAAAAACACGCCCATTCTTTAATTTTATCGTTTTTTGTTATTTCCAACATCTTATCTCGTTCCTCTTTACTGTACCTGATCATTTGAAGAATTAATGGAGCACGTGTGACAATACCACTACCCCGTGGTAAAAACGATTTTCCCACCAAACTCTCGAGCACTGAACTCTTCCCGGAACTCTGAGATCCTACGACAACGATCTGCGGCAAATCGATTTTATGTTCGCCGACCGCCACAAATACATCTTGTAATTTGTTTATTGTATGAATTAACGTTTCCATTATTTTTGTGTGCAACTTGTGTAACGTATAAAAAAAAAAACTTTAAAAAATGTGTAATTTGTGTAAGTATAACAATAAAATTATAATTTTTATTATTTTTCAATAATTTATTTTCAATATGGGTAATTTATTAATCTAAATATTAACCATGGTTACGACGTGCATTTCGAAAAACAACTATATAGATAAAGCCTAAGAATTTTTAATTACAGGGCACATACAAATTTCCCTCCTCTGAAGATTATTATTTAAAATCATGCAAATTTTACCATCCTTGAAAATTATAAGTTAAACATTTTAGTTAATGTTAAATTTTTCACTTAGATGTTTAAAATACCTAACTATTTGTTTCATGAATATCTATATAAATAAAAAAAAGTGTTAGTTACACCGTTTATAACTTAAGATCGACTGGATCGAATTTTATTATCTCTGATTTGTTGGATTCATCTCCACCCCGAGTAGCAGAATAACTATTTAAATAATGGAAAGATTCACATAAAAAAAATTATAGGGATTTTTAGGTATATTTGGTACAAATATCTAATTGCCTATTTATTTATTTTTATTTGTTCAAAGATTGCTATGGAGAAGAAAACTATTATAATTATTATTACTATTATTTACACTATTAAAATTTTACATTAAAATACATTTAGTCGCCCAAGACGGACTACCCACATTCCACCTATTTGTTTTCATTCAATTCTGACATCATGGTCAAAACCAAAAATAAATATTTTGGGTAAAATAATAATAGTAAAAATTGGCACGGGCAACACCAGGAGTAGGACAGCTAGTTATATTATATAACTTAAAATGATATACTTTTGTAACACACTATCATAGTATTTTCCAACTTATTTTACTCGCTAAACCTTTTCATGAAATTCAATATTTTTCGGAATCCTATTTTTTAAATTTTTTTTTATAACCACATAACGTAGACATATTTTTTTGAATACTCAAATGAGTGGGCAGTCCGAGACTTCCAACAAAACAGTGAGTGTCGTTAACAAAAAAATAACAACAGCAAAGACTGTTTTTAAGTTTTTTTTTTTAATACCTATATTACAATATTATTAATGTACATAATATCAGAGCTTAGAAGAAATTAATATTAATCTTTCATTACCTCAAAGATAGATTTAATGAGAATATTGGAATCTTTCCATAGTTTTTATCATTATTGTAATCAAATTCGAGGTTATTTCTGAAAGCTGGATTCCCAAGTCGGGCATAAGGCTTTTTTTTGGTGAATAGCCAAATGTAACCAGATTACTATATTGTATAAACAAGTCGTTTTGGCGATTTTGGTTTTTACTTTGGTTATAAGTTACTGACATATAACCAAACGAAATCAACGGTTATGATTAGAGCCCGGATTTATATGCATTTAAAAAGTGTCAAATATGATGCAAATATGCAAAGG
>CABPRJ010000988.1:189305-553738 GCA_902439185.1 Cinara cedri | reverse complement strand
TTTGTCAGTTTTTGGTACTAAAAAAAATCTCAAAGTAACAACTTTTCTAACTAGAAATTTTATTCTCATCTTTAACTTCATGGGTAAACAATTTTGCCAGAAGAAACTTTGTAGATTCAGTGATATTGAGAAATTATCTTTTGATTTTTTTTTTTTTTTTTATAGTTTTCTTAATTATGGAAAAAAAATTGTTGGTTAAATGGGAATTTTGATATAGTTTCAGTTTTTTTTGTTGCAATTCAGTTAAAAATAAATAGAAACTTAAAATTGCCATCGAATATTTATATAAGCACAATTTATTTTTGATTAGGTTGATTTAGGTATCGAATACAACCGCTATTTACGAGAAGTTGTAGAAACATTAGAAAAAGATAATGAATTCAAAAAAAAACTCGAAACCGCTAATGATGCTGATATAAGAGTATGTATAAATTTGAAATTAAATTAAAATAATTTAGAAGCATTCGCTTATTATGTTTTCAATATAAAACATGTCATGGAATAAAAAACTTGTATTAGTGACTTTTATTTATGTATATTTATTTTCTATAGACAGGTAAAATTGCTGACGAATTGGATTATGTAAGCCATCATATTCGTTCAAAATTAGATGAACTCAAACGCCAGGAACTAAATAGATTGCGTGATATAGCAAAAAAAGTATATAGTGATACTAGTCCAAAGCATATTGATCATGAAAATCCACACAGCTTTGAAAAGGCAGATCTTCTAAAACTTATTCAACAAGTATGTGTTTTTTGAAATACCCAATTTTATCAAAAATTTTATTGTATTGTTTATTAATTATAACCAATAGAATATACAGTAAAATCTCGTTAATACGCTCTTGAAGCGTTTTAAACTGGATACAGAATTGGCAATAAAGAGTTGTTTGTTAGTTTGTTATTTATTCAACACATCAATTTGTTCATCATGCTGTCTAATAATGTTCAATTTATCATCAATAGACAAAGCTTTCCTTTTTACTCCTGCACTACAAGATGACATAGACGCACTTACATACCAGAACAAAAATTAAATATTATGTAATGTCATATGCACCACATCAACGCTCACGACTAATAATACAGTATGAGTATAAACTTTCTCCTGTTGTTTATAATAAAATATCAAAATTTCCATTCATAATCAATCAATAATACAATACGTTAAGTAATAATTTAAATAAATACCATTTTTATCCACGTAATAAATAGGATTTTTTCAAATGTTTAAAAGAGGCCAGAAAAGAAAGCACATTAGGTGGAATTAGGTATTAAATGTACTTTTTAAATATTCAAAGATCTACAGGTACCCAGGACTGGAAAAAATCCATGTATTAAGTGTCTTAACGAGGTTTTAGTGTATTTATATAACTACTTACAATTACATTTGTAGTCAATCATTTAGCATGATTAAACTTAATAAATTTTAAAAACTATAGGTATTGATTTGTAAAAGTCAAAAATATGATTAAAAGTACAATATGTATAATACATTTATTTTAGGTTGCCAAAGATCTTGCAGATGCAGACCAGAAACGTAAACAAATGTTTAAAGAATATGAAATGCAGAAACATTTTGAAAGAGAGCAAAAATTGAAACAAATGACAGATGAAGAACGAGAAAAATTCCTATTAGAAGAAAAACGATTAGAAACCGAACGAGAAGTTAAACAAAAACTTGATCCAGTATGTATCAAACTGTTTTTACTGGAAAATATTGTTTAGTATATAAATTTGTATTTAAATGTATCAGATCCATCATCCAGGAAGTAAAAAGCAACTTGAAGAAGTGTGGGAAAAACAAGATGAAATGGAAGGAGAAAATTTTAATCCTAGAACATTCTTTGCAATGCACGGTATATAATTTTATACAAATATATAAATGTTACATTTTAGGTTATTTTTTGGTAATTTTGCAAATATCCAGTTATTTTTGTCAAACACACTAGTTATTTTTTTAGTTTTAAGAATACCCTACTAAAAATTTGATTAAAAATGTCCAGTTTTTGGAAAATATTTATTTATACTGGCATAAACTGTTTTTGCTCATATATTTATATTGATACTGCTCTAAGATTATTAAAATTAGTCGTAGTTTATTTATAGCAAAACCTGCGATCATTTTTAGGGGCAAAATAATGACAAAATTTTATAATTTTCAATCTTAGTATGGTAGTACTTAATGCAAAATTATCAAAATTTGTCTCTCTTCATAACATTGGTATGTTGTATATATATCATACATTTTATACCCTACCAAGCTCATTTTCAGAAAAAATAAAAATAATTTCTCCCCTATATATATTAAGGCCATATTATGTAATGTTAATTAATTAATCAGATTAGATATTATTTATGTACAGTAGAAACTCGATAAACCATCACTGTTGAGACCAGAAATGTGACAGTTAACAAAAATTTTGCATAAACCAATATATTTTCTGCTATCTTTGAAACACAACACAGTAATAATAAATAAATTACAAAAACATGTAATTCGCATTCACAGGCTATTCATCAATCTCTGATTAAATTAAAATAAAAGTGATTAAATTTATTTGTTCACGTTGTGTTTATCACATATGTGAGATATTTCAAACTATTTTTATATACTTGATAGTCACTGCATGCTCACACCGCAATGAATTTACGACAATCGTCACATTAATGTTTTCTTTTTTTTTGAGCGGTGATTTATCAGAGAGTGACAGTTAATCAAGTTTCTACTGTATAAAAAAATAATTAGATAATATAATACTAATTTTATTTTACTTTAGATATTGATGGCAATGGATTTTGGGATGAAGATGAGCTTAAAGCATTATTTGTACGGGAGATGGATAAACTTTATAAACAAGGAATATCAAAAGCAGATTTAATGGAAAAGGCTGAAGAAATGGAACGTATGCGTGAACATGTTTTAAATGAGGTTGATTTAAATCGGGATAGACTCATTACCTGGGATGAATTTAAGCGTATGTCTGAACAACCTGACTTTGAAAAAGATGATGGTTGGAAAACCATTGATCAAAACGAAATCTATACTAGTGAAGAGCTAAAGCAATTTGAACTACAAAGACAGCAACAAATTGATCAAATGATACAAAATGGACACGTAAGTATACATTTGAACAACAAATTAATCCATATCGAAATTCTGAATATTGTTTTTTAATTTATTAATTATTTTAGATTCCACAATATCCTCCAGAATATTATCAACACCATCCAGTAAGTTTATACAGTGTGTCTACGGAAACGGATCACTTAATTACTCTGTACATTACCCATATTTTTGAATTATACTACTGCGCCTAACCTAACCTATACTATTCAATTTTTGGACTTAACAATTTTTTCTTTTTGACTCGTCTATTCTGTGTTTACGCAATACAATTGACTAAATTAGAGCTTTTGAAGTTTAAAAGATACAGCCTGCTTACAAACAGAAAATCTATTTTTAGTTTTGTTATAATAAATGAAATATAATGTATTGTTAAAAAAAAATTATAAAAGTACAATAAAAATAAAATTTTAATTTAACAATTGAAATTCGGTTAGTTTTGAATTTAAAATACAAGTTGATATATTAATGATACTTGAAAAATTCGCCCTATCCAAATATGTTTTTAAAAATAGGGGTTCTCATTGAAAAAAATGTATGTCCAAAAAATTAATGGCCCACTAGTAAAATTTCATTTTTCGAAAACCGATTTCAAAAATATGTGTAAGGTACAAATTTGTAAAGTATTCCCTGTTTCTGTGGACACAATTTATTTACATTTAAGTCAAAATAATTTGTGTATGTATATTTTTATTAAATAAAACAATTTTCAATTGTTATCTACAGAATGTTCCAAATCCCACTTTGAATCATGCACTTCCTTATCAAACAAATCTCAATTACCACCAGCCACAAGAACAATACTAACAACAGCCACAACAGCAATACCAACAACAACCACAGCAGCAATACCAACAACTGCCACAACAGCAATACCAACAACAGTCTCAACAGCAATACCAGCAACAGGCTGAACAGCAACATAAGCCACAACAACCATCACAGACCGAACAAAAACCTAAAGAACCTCAAATTCAACAGCCACAAGAACAACAACCACTACTTAAACAGTATGCCCAAGGGCAGCAACAGTATCAAGCTATGAATAGTAATTCTGGAAAAACACAAAATACAGGCCGATTAAATGACGTCAACTCCAATAATATGTTAAAAAACCAAAAGGAAAATTATGGGAAGACAGGACATAGTATCAATAAAAATCAATGAAAAACAAATTAATAGAAAAAGATCAATTTTATTACATTTACTTTATTTTATACAAATCCATGTAGTCAAATATTCAGTTCAATTATTAAAATAATAAATCTTAACCACAAACCAATTATTTTTATAAAAATAGTTGTATCTTTAATATATTAATATTGTATATATTTGCTTTACAGTAATTGTTCTTTTATTCAGGTATTTCATTCTGTTAACAAAATGTAGACAAATTTCAGTAGAAAGGTACTAATGGATTCAAAAATTTAAATGTATTACAATTGTTAAGAAGTTTCAGGCTATTAATAAGGAAAAAGGTAATCCATTATATNATGATAGCTGCACCCGTCCCCGTTATCCTAGAGCACCTTTTTTTAGTCTTTCTTTTTCCATCTTTTACAGCTTCAGTTTCTTCTCTTCCCAAGACATGGCCAAACTATCTTATTCTATTTTCTCCCATTTTTCTACTATTGACGAATAATGTATGAAATGTATTAGTAAAATATTACGGTCTTTTTTTTTCTGTTAGTTTTTTATTTAATATCTATTAATTATTATATATTAAGTACCTGTAACTTAATTCATGGTTAGAACTTAAAAAACCTACGTTACTTACTTGTATCATACAATTATATCTACAATCATAATAATTTATATAATTCTTTAATATGGGTATGTAACTACCTAGGTAGGTAATTACTAAATTTACTATGGTAGATATTTTTATTAGCTGAATCATTATTTTATAATACCTATGATCTTTCTCTAAAGTGAGCATAAAAAAAAAAATAATAATAATAATATAATTATTTATATTGATAAAATGTATTATTCAATTTTCGCCAAACCGCGATCCGTACTTGAGTGTTCTGGACATCGCGCTGCGTCATGCGATTAGGAATTTATTATTATTGTGATTGTCCATTGGTGTTATTATTAATAAATTTACGGATAAATAGTAATAATTGGTACGTTATATAGGTACCTATGTGCACAGTTATAGTAGGTATAACTAATTCTTTTCAAAAGTACCGTGGTGTACATTATACTAAATGATATTATGTAAGTTAATGTCCTATGCAATTTATCAATTTGTGACGTCTTAATCCGGAATTAAATTCCGGGTAGGTAGTAGTAATGACTAATGAATCATATTAGATAAAACGCTCTACAGGTGAGTGTTTGACGAAAACGGCTCTACAAACAATTTACTATAAATTATTTTACTAAACTATATTTATACGTGCACGGACATAAAATAAGTGGCAATCCAAAAGTCCGTTTTAAAAAAAGTTGGGCAAAAGGTCCGGATTCAGTTTTTATACTATATGTATAATAGTCAAAAATCATTTAAAAAATAATATTGATTATCGCTTGTAAGTGTAATCTATTGTAGACAAACAACAGCGGTGAACATCAGATATATATATAGGTACCTACCTACCTGACTCAAGTGAATTTCCGTTATATTTTTATTAGTTATACGAAATGATAAGAATAAGAAAATAGGTAAAAAAAAATCCGATTGGAAAAAAAATATAATAATATAATATATATATATACATACAAACATATTTAAATTTTTAAAATGATTATTAATTATACATTATTATATATTTACGGCACCTATATAACTAATATTATTTAATTATAAATGAAAATTAAATAGAATATTTTGTATTTTCGGACTTTTTGTCCTGGATTCAAAATAAATATAACATTTCATTACTTATATTACTATACATATTATCATATATATTTTTCTTTTTATCGTGTCCGATGTTGGAATTAATAAATTCTAATAACATTAAAAATAAAATTATGAACATAAATATAAATACACATTAAGTGGTCTTTAAAAATAAATCAAAATATATATGTTAAAATCATATACATAATATATTATCTACATACCAACATTATTAGGTCCTTATTTGTTGCATTTTTCTTATGATAAAAATTATTTCCTGCTTGTGATAAAGTTTTAAATATGTAAATATTTGAAATTTTTGCTTTGTAGTTTGTACATATAAGACTCAAAGTCTTATTTGTCCTACATACGGTTACCTAATTTAAACTTCAAGGTAATCATCTGGCAAATCGTCAATTTCTGTTATCGTGGCTCAATAATATCCATTACATTATGTGTTAACATTTTACAATAAATACTAGGTATAAACACTCATTTTAATACAAATCATCTATAAAGTCTTATTGGGTCATTTATATTTAATTCATTTATTTCAATATGATTTTAGCCAATCAAGTAAGTAAAACTATTACTTATTTAATGTAATTTAATATTAGAAACAAATTAATATTCAATTTACAATTATTTTAGGTATTGCGTAATATATACCGCACATCTAGATGTATTATTGTAAATAAGAAGACATATAGTCAATTACCACAAGAAACACCATTTTGTCTTGGTTGGTTGCAATATCTTATACCAAGATATTAAATATTTTTATTAAAATTATTCTATATATTTTGTTTAGAACTATCTGATACACAAAAAGAATTTCGCGACCTGGCAAGAAAATTCGCTCGAGAAGAAATTATTCCAGTTGCTGCTGAGTATGACAGAACTGGGGAGTATCCATGGGACATTATTAAAAAAGCACATTCAATTGGACTTCTCAATGGCCATATTCCTGAACATTGTGGTAATTTGTGTAATTAAATATGTACATATATGTATATGTGTTATAGATCATTTGGGAAATTAGTCTTTTTATAAAATACCTAATCTCTTTACGTTTATGTAAACCATTTCAATTTATTTTTCACAAAACAATTAAGCAGTCAGTTTATTATTAAGTTTCTTTGCATAGAGACCAAATGCAATTGGGCCCTTTGGAAATTTCCAAAGGTAATTCAAATAATGAAGTGTATATTATACGACAGAATAGGTAGGTACATTTTATGAAACAAAACTACTTTACCAGGTATTTAATTTTTTTAATTTTTGGTTTATAAACTATGTATTTTTGTATGCTCGCCGCATTTCCTTACATATCTTTTTGCCCTTGAGCCAAGGTCTTCCCAGCTGGAATCATATTCTGCCGGTTTTAGAGCATGTGCTGCCCAATCCTTTCTCAACCTGGATTACAGCCCACTGATCTTGGACTATAATTACCTTATTCTTTTATTATGTTTATATCCAGTTTGATAATTATGTATTAAATTGTTACTTCTTACGCCATTTTAGCAACAGTTTTATTGAGAAGTCAGAACTGAGTAATGGTTTGTATCCCCATCCGCATTCGTAAAGCTTCTCAAATTTCTTATGTTGTTGTTTGTCAATAATTATATGATTAACTTGGTTTTTTGTCTTATCATCTAGAATAGTCTATGTGTGCTTATGAATGTTTTTTTAGGGCAGTAGCTGTTACCTATAATGAAGATTTTTAATTCTGCAAATTAATCTATTTCTATTGTCATTAAACAAAGGGTGCAAGATTTCTTGGCCTATAGGTGGTTTAAAGAATTTTTCTTTAGGCCTAAAGAAATTTGCTACGCATTCAGGTCTTCAGCAATTATCTTGATAAAATTATTTGAAAGAGAGTTGAATATTCGTTTTTAGATCTTATTGAAAATATCTTTATTCTCTATCAGAGCATAACAGTTTATTATACACATATCCAATTTCATTGTTGCTATTTAAAATATAAGCATTCATTCACTGGCATAAATATTTTAATGCTGATCATTATCAAGCAGTTAAATACTAGAGCTCAGGACTTAATACACTTAAAAAATGTCAACATATTTAAAAACAAAAATGATTTAACTTATAAAATATAATTTTCAAACATTAGAAAAATGATTAAACCAAGTATTTCTTTTAATATAATATGTACAATTTAAAAAAAAAAAAAAACTTATTTTGTGTAACTTAATAATTAATTACTTAATCATTTTTTTAGTGTTATAATAATCGTATTTTATAAATAAGCCATTAGAATGGGGACTTTTAAAAGCATTAAGTCCCTAGCTCTATTAATTACGAAACTAACCCCTTTATTTATTGTTTTGCAAAGAATATTTTTATAATACAAAATTAGACTCTAGTGATGGAACTTTGCTACTTACGAGTTTTTTTAGATTATGTCATTAATAATATATACTAAACATATTATTATTAATATGTACTCACTGATATTTAAATAACATATATATTATAGATTAGTTTAAATTTGAATAATAAAGATAGATACACATTTTTTATCTAATTAATTAATTTTTAATGTTATATTACTATAAATTACAATTAAAAATAACAATAATTTAACAGTTCTTCAAAAATTTCAGTATAGGTTGAAAATCTCTCTTTGAGTTGTGATTAAAAACAATCTAGGTAAGGTATAAATATTGATACTTTATAGTAGTTTTCAACATTTAAATTAGAATCTGGATTTGCTTGCCTTTTAGTTAATTGTATAATTGTATAATAAATATTTAAGTCATTATCTATAATTACTGATATTTATAATAAATATCCACGTTTTCAACGCATAGTATGTAACCAGCTTATAGTGAAATTTATGATTTATTTCAATATCAAAAATCTAGAATATTGCTTAGTATACCTAATACAATAATAAACTACGAATATTTTAGTACCTATTAATACAATTAAACATTTAAAATTTTCTAATTTCGTAATAATTTTGAAAATTTGTATTTGTTTAAAACAATATATTATAAGTATACAGTTCATGTGGGGATCTATCATCCATACCCCCCGTAATTACATCCCTACTATTACTTAAAAAATACGATTACAAGGGAAGTTGCATACAATAACTTTTATGACTCTTATTTATGTATTTATTGAAATATTAAACGGGTTTATCCAATGACATACAATGTATGTAATGCATGGCATACTATAAATATAATTATTCAAAAATTAGTAGCATTTTAAGTGTATCAATGTGCATAAGAAATTAGATTTGTAAATAAATGATTTTTAACTATATTGAAAAAACTACATTTCATTACTTTTTTTTTTTTTTGACCGCCAAGTTCAACTTATAATATGGTTTATTGTAAATTAATATATGTCATATTTCTAAGTATTTCTGTTTAGTTTTTATCCACATAGTACATTACAAAAAAAAAAAAAGTAAAAAACTCATAAATTTAAAATGTCTTTAAATATCCATATATTTATTTTCATTGTACATCTTTTTGAGTTTTCTTAATTATTATGAAAACTGCTTGAAAAATTAAGAAATGACTTACCTATTACATCTGAAATGCAACTAAAATGTATTGTCATTTTTTGAAAAGTTAGTTACATACACAAAATAAAATATATAAAATCGGCTCTTGTTACCTTAAGAATCTAAAATGTAATATTTATTAATGGTTTTTATAATTTGTTTAGAAAAATGTATTGTAGTGGTGTTTAAATAATATTATACTTAATATTTATTTTATTCAATAATATTTAATAATATACATTTGAAATACTTTATTTATAAATTATAATTATTTCCCAATAATATACAATCGTTTTTCTTACTATTAAAAAACAAGGGAGTATTTGCATACAGTAGCATTTTGACGTATTATCAAAAATATATATCGATACCATTATAACAAGATAAAAATGATTTTTATTATTGGGGATTAATATTATAAATGTTAAAACAAATTCATATAGTATGTATATATTATTTAACTATGATAGCTGCATCCATTAATATGATGATTACGCAAATGATTTTATTACACTTACCTTTTTTGTCTAAGCGTTTGTGAGAGCGAATTAAATACATAGTGCTCAAATTCTATACTATCATGGTTGTAATATGAGCACTACTGAACACTAAACCAAATGGTTAAATAGCGCTCATAGTACTCAAAATGAGTGCATCCAATAACGCTCAAAATAATTAAATAAAAAAAAGTATTTATTTAATTGAATATTTATTATACATTTTCATATTTTATTATCTTATTTAATTTGTGATAATAAAATATAAAAAATAAACTATAAAAATATTTGTTTTATTACAATATTAAACAAGTTTATTATAACCAATACCAACTCCAGTTACTAAAATTTTTGAATCATACCCTTGACGTAATTCTTCATTGTGAGGATCAATATAAGGTTCTAGTTTAAATGAAATACCAAAAAACTCTTTCAAATGTCTCAAAAATTGGATTCTAAAAAAAAAATTATAATTTTTAATTATTAAAAATTAAATACTTAATGATACACATTTTAATTTGATTAATAAATTTCTTTTCTTACGTATAAGGCGATAATGGTCCTAATACAACATGAGACACATCCTTTTGTCTAAGAGTCATGTAAAGAAGTACAATTGATTGAAAAGAAGAATCTATACATCCTCCACGCCAAATTTCTTCGAGCATAGTAGATGCTACATTTTCTGCTATTTCTTCTGCTGTTGTCCTTTGACCTGTAAATGGTAATGATACACTATCAGCAGTTAAAACAATTCCAGTTGTTGTTGATGCGACAATATTTGCACCAAATCCTGGCGAATTTCCACATAATTTTCCTTTAGGATGATCCACCGTAAAATATACATCAGGAATAAACTTAAGCATAATAGATTTTGCTTTTTCTACCATACGATTAGAAATGGATGGGGATACTCTTAATGAATAAAATGTTCCTCTTAATTTCTTTATTTTTCCAAAATCGGTTAACTAATGTTCCAAATGCAAAATAAATGTATTAGTATAAATACATTTTTAAAACAAAATAATTATAAATATACCTGTATTGCTTTAGTAAATTTAACAGGTTCACATGAAAAATATATCTCTCCACCGCCATCTGGCTCCATTCCTCGTTTTTTAATTTCTATATTGGTATCAGTAGCTAGTAACAATATTCTTTGTAAAATCGGCAATGCTCCCGCTTTAAAAGCATCAACTGATGGGTCTTTCTTTAAATAGAAGTAGGTAATAATTTCTATTATGAAAAAAGTATAAAGTTAATTATACTTTACTTGATTATTAGTGATTCCTTTAAGTATAACTTGAATTCCTTTTTTACAGTAAGGTGCTACCATCATAATCAATTCTAAATAATATCCAATGCCTCTTAATTTACAACAATCATGGACTAATACACCGCCAATAAGTAATCCGGGTTGGAAATATAAGTCTGTACCAGTCTCATTAACATCTAAACTAGTACCATTTGTCAATTTGTCAACCAAACGTAAAAAATTTACTTCAAATTCTAAAATTTTAAAGAAAATCATTAATTCAAAAATATTTCATGTTTATACTAATCTACCTTTAAGTCCTGGTTCATTTTCTTGAGATCGGATATTTCGTATTTTGACTGGTTTACCACTTAAAAGTGATAATATTATTCTTGTACGAAAATTACTACAACCTTCATAAATCATTTTGTTTTTACTTTAATTTATTAATTTATAATAATTATTATTAAGTAATTTCTTAAATTTTTGTAATGTTTTATTGTCAAATGAATTTTTTATGGTTATCACTTATCATTTTTAATAAAATTGATAAAGTGTAAGCATGGTGGGGTCATAGAGTGCGTTACGGTTGGACAGATAAAGTAAGATAGAGGAGCGGGAGCCGCTCATAAATAATTTATACATGGATGTCATACGTTCTAGAATAGTAGGCTCGGGTGCACCCATTGCTATATTTAATAAATGTATATTTATAAGCAACGATAAACCATTGTTAACGAAAATACGATTCTGTTAGCAGTTCATTTGATAGTGATGCTTTGTCAACAATATATATATGTATGTCATAATATGGTAAAATAATTAAATAGGCTTTATATATTTTCTTTAATAATATTTATTTAATGTTGTACCGATTTTCCCGTTTTTCTCATTTGCTGGAAAAACTCGGGATAATTGAAAAATGACCTCCCGGAAGTACCTCCCAGTGAAATTTCTTTTTAGAAAAAGTGCTATCATTGTTAATCGGAACAAAATTGCTGGTCGGAAAATTATGCGCAGAAAAAAAAAATCGTAATATTTTAATAATATATTTCGTACATTTTCCTGTTTTTTATCGGTTTTTCACATTTGATGAGAAAACTCTTGAGAGTATTGAAAAATGATCTTCAAGTACCTCTCCTCACCGATTTCTTATCAGAAAAGACGCTACACTTAAAAAACGGAGCAACCTCACTAAGTTTATTTTAAACCCTATATTGTATATTATATATGTGTCAGTTGTATACACTGACTTGAGTATTGTGTGCGTATGTTTAGATTAATCACTATCGCTAATAATGTTATCATTATTATATTACTACCAAGTTGACAAGTGAAAAATTGTTATTCTCTTCTATATACTTATTATTAAATAAAGTTGTACATAAACATTGTTAAATGTTTGTTTGAGTTGTTAATTATATTATAACAAATATAAAATAACACAATATATTATGTAAGTTCAATACAAATTTGTATTTATTAATTGATGCATATTTATTATCCATTTAGCTAAGATAATAAATATGGCCATCTACAGTATCAACAAAATAAAGCTGTATTTATAATTATTACAACGAAACGAGATAATTATAAAGTAACTCAAAAGTCTGTATCCAATATAATGTAATCAAAAGTAAATCTTCCCTGGTAGAGCAGTTCTAATAAATTCCACCAGGTAGCAACTCTTTCGCTTTCAATCGCGAATAATAATAATTAAATATTATAACTGTTATCGGTTATCTCCATAAAAAAGTGAGATAAAAAATACATCTAGTCCACCTTTAGTTATATATAATAAACTAGAATGCTAACTAAATTAGTGATAACATGAGAACTTGAGTTCCACCATTTAATTTGAGGCCGGAGTTATATTATCAATTGATAATTTTCATCACACTATCACAATATTATTCACGACTACCTATTGGTTTTTCATTTTTTCTATGGATCATGGATATAAAAAAAATATTCATATGTAAATATAACAAAAATTAACAAATAAATGAAATAATATGATATATTAATTTGTGTACATTGTTGTTTTATTAAAATTAACAAGCAAGCAAACAACATAAACTTAAAAAACAATTTTGTTTTATAACATGTGATTTTTTTTATTATTTTTCTATTATTAATTATTGTTTTATTCATATTATTATTATTATAAAAGTACCTATCGATAATGAATGTTTTATTTTTAATATTTTTTGATTATTATTTATTTATGTAAAAAAAATGACCGTTTTAATGAGATGTAAAACTTAACTAAATCAAAAAGTCGATATGGCCGACGGGAAATCCCTATTAGGAATAATAATAATTGTATTATTGTCGTTTCTATACTCTTGTACCTGTAAAACAGTACCGTTTTCCATTGATAAGTAGGAGGCTCAAAAGGTTAGGCGTTGGGTTAGGAAACTAAGGGTTCACTGGTCGCCGGTTGAATTCCTGACTAATCGTCATCAATTAATTTCGTTTTTTTTTCCATGTTCTCTATGTCGATGTAGGACCGATAACTGTAGTACGCCATTTATTTTCATATTATCTATTATTGTTAGTATTTTTAGTACATCACACATAGGCCCGTAACCACTGGGAGTAAGAGGGAATCCCCCCAGACCTAATCGTTGTCCCATCTAACAAGTATTTAATGTGTACATGTAGTAAGTTAAGGTCTAGTAGATCCCCCCTAAAATTTGGTCTGTCTACAGGCCTGCTCAAAGAATAATAAATAATGTTGATCTTAATCTCGTGACGAATACGGGTGTTTTCGAGCGTTTTTAAAATAACTGTTGTATAATATAACAGTAATTGTACTCGGAAAGTGTTTAAAAGTTTTAAATTTAACATTAATAATAATACAATCAAATCATAAAATATTGTACATGGAATGGTAATACCAAGAGTTTCAAAAGGCTCCACCTACTACTTCATCACACTTCATCACACCCACATCATTTTGGATTTTTAGTGGATCGAGGAATGTATTGGTTAAAAAATGATAGCACTTTTTTTGAAAGAAAATCTGACTGGGGTGGTACTTTAAAGAGATCATTTTTTGATTTTCCCAGAAGTTTTCCCAATTTATGGGGAAAAACGTAGAAATCAAGAAAATAGGTACAATATTAAACAAATATTATGAAAGAAAATATGTAATGCATATGTAATTATTTTAACATAATATGACATAAATTGTTGATAAAGTAACACTAACCACCGAACTCCGATTAGAATCGTTTTTTCGTTGGCAAAATAATAAATTACCTTCATACTTAAGTCATGACAATGTTTATACAAACGGGCAGCTAGTATACAGTTATATAGTGTTTAAAATGTACTTCGTGGGTTTGTTTCGATTTTTAAATGTAGCACTTTTCCTGATAAGAAATCGGTGTGAGGAGGTACTTTAGACAGGTTGTTTTTTGATTTTCTCAAGAGTTTTCTTATCAAATGAAAAATCGAAAAAAAGGGAAAATGTACGAAATATATTACTAAAATATTACGATTTTTTTTTCTGCGCACAACTTTCCGACCAGCAATTTTGTTCCGATTAACAATGATAGCACTTTTTCTAAAAGAAATTTCAATGGGGAGGTACTTTAAGGAGGTAATTTTTTGATTTTCCCAACTATTAGGAAATATCGGTACAATATTAAAGAAATTATATATAATGCCTGTTTAATTATTTTACCATAATATGACATATATATATAATGTTGGCAAAGCATCACTATCAAATGAACTGGTCACAGAATCGTTTTTTTGTTGGCGATGGTTTATCGTTGATTACGGGTATATATTAAATTACTTATAACAATGGTTGCACCCCTTCGCATTAAACAATGACGTCTTTTCAAATTTAAAATGCCTACTGTATGTTGAGCTATTTTTGTTTCATCTAAACACTACTCAATTATAAAACCGTAAATTGTCTAGTTTTATTACGTGATTGAAACAAATAGTTGTTTTGTCATGTATCGATCAGAACAAGTTTTCTGGTAGGAAAATTGTTTAGAGACAGAAAAAAAAAATTTATAAAAACGAAGAAGAAAAAAAAGAACTGATACTGAGGATGGGAGCGGCCACTGATGTAGGTGAGAAGTTGGGAAGGTAGGATACATAAAGTTATTTCATTTATATCTATAAGCAACGTTAAACTATTGCTTGATGAAAGACGATTCCGAGCGCAGTTCAGTATTACATAATTTGAAGTGCCCTAATTTTTTTTTGAGATTTTCGTTTAAACTTTATTTAAAAACGCTTATTAAAAAAAAAAAAAACCCGTCCAAAGATTTTGGAAATTTTACCACGTCTAGGTAAGTCCAATATAAATATTATTACCAAGTTTCAAGTCATATAACTGAATTACAGCAAAAATTTTCCTAAAATTTCAATTCCTTAAAAGCTCAAATATGGTTCAAAAGTTTTTGGCGATGATACCGTAAGAAAGTAAATCAAAAAAGCAACAAAAAATGTGTCTTATGATTTTTCGATTAAATAATTTTTTTTTAGTAGAAAACGTTAATGAAAAATGTTTTCCTATGTTTTTCCCACTTATGTACTTTTATTTAAAAAATGGCGTCGAAAATCAAAAAATGACCTCTCTAAAGTACAATATAGACAACTTGATCTTTGAGAAAAGTTGCTACACGTAAAAATCTCAGCAAGTTTACTAGGAAAAAACGTATATGTTAATGTATACCTGTAAGCAACAGTAAACCATGACTTACGAAAAAATGATTCTGAGCGAAATTCAGTTGATAGTAATGCATTTTAAACTATATTGTTTAATATAATGTAATTTTATAGTAAAATGATTAAATAGGCTTTATATATTTCCTTCAATAATATTTTTTTCATATTGTACCGTTTTTTCAATTTTCCTAGGTTTTCCTATGTTTTATCCCGGTTTTTCATATTTGATGAGAAAACTCCTGAGAAAAAAGAAAAATAACCTCTCTAAAGTACCTCCTCAGTGATATTTCCTTTCAGAAACATTGCTATCATTAAAAGTTGGATCAATATTTCTGGTAGAAAGGTTGTCTGCAGAAAAATAAAATCGTAAAATTATATTTTCTTTATTTCATATATTTTCCCGTTTTTTTTTTTTTTTTTTTGGTTTTTTGCATTTGATAAGAAAATTCTTAAAAAAATCGAAATATGACCTTCCTAAATAAAAAAAATAAATAAAAATCTTTGTAAAGCTATAAGCTTCTTCACTCCACTCAGAATCTTACATAAATATTTAAGTTTCTATTATATAGGTATTTAACTATTTGNATCATATTTACCAAAATACTCACTATTCTCTCTACTTTTTAGACCAGTAGTCGATGAAAAGCATGACAATCTTTGTAAACTTTGTAATACTCTTTTTGAAATATAACAATTAATTATTAGTAAATATTATTTATACCAATTGGATTTTCTATCTTGAATTTTGAAAAAACAATTTAAATATTATATTTTAGTTTAAAAAAAAATATAAAATCATAGTAAATAAGAGGAATCATAGCATAGGTTCTATTAGTTACTACAAGAAAAACAACTTAAAAATATTAAACAGAACAATAGTTATTTCAGATGTGAGAACTTTGAGTTACAGCCTGTTTAATCGATTTTATCTCATCAAATTATTATGCTTATCTATTTGTATTTTAGGTGGTCTAAATATGTCTGTAATGGATGGATGTTTAGTAGCTGAAGAACTGGGTTATGGGTGTACTGGAATTAAAACTGCTCTTGAAGCCAGTGGCCTAGGCGTAAGAAATATATATTTTTAAACTTTTTATTTTTATTCCAATATATTTTGATTTTGTATTTAACATTAGTTAAAATGTTATGTTTTAGCAAATGCCAGTTATAATTGGTGGAAATAAAGAACAACAAAAAAAATATCTTGGAAGATTAATTGATGAACCTTTAGTTGCTGTAAGTTGAATTAAAATTTATAATGACTTTAGGGGTAATGATTACTTAGGTATGTAATTAATTACAAATATTTATAGGCTTATGGTGTAACTGAACCAGGTGCTGGTTCAGATGTAAATGCATTAAAAACAAAAGCTGTAAAAAAGGGAGATGAGTATATTATTAATGGACAAAAAATGTGGATAACCAATGGTGGTGTAGCTAACTGGTACTTTGTGTTAGCCAGAACTGATCTCGATCCCAAAACACCAGCAAGTAAAGCATTTACTGGTTTTATTGTTGATGCTGATTCACCAGGGCTCACTCCTGGACGAAAAGTAAAGAGATTATTTTATCATAAAAATCATATTTATTTCTATTTTTCTTTTAGGAATTGAATATGGGTCAAAAAGCTTCAGACACTAGAGGAATAACTTTTGAAGATGTAAGAGTACCCAAAGAAAATGTATTAACTGCCGAAGGACAAGGATTTAAAATTGCGATGTCTACATTTGATAAAACTAGACCTCCAGTTGCTGCTGGAGCTGTTGGTTTAGCTCAAAGGGCATTAGATGAAGCTGCTAAATATTCATTAGAAAGAAAAGCATTTGGAGTAGAAATTGCTAGACACCAAGTTAGTATTCTTATCATTCATAGGTATAATATTAATATGGCATTCAAATATTTTATGATAAACTATGTATTTTTATTTTAAAAAATCAATGTAATTAAAATATAAGGTATAATCATAGATCTTATATTAATAAACTAGCCACAGATTACAGAACATATACTACAGACTGGCCTTGCCTATAAACTTTAGAGTGTTATAGAAAGTAGAAACATAGAAATAAAATATATAATATTAGGTATGTCCATATACAGAACTCAGATATATATAATAACTATATAGCCGACTGTATACAACAGTGTATAAAAATATGATGCCCAGCGTTTTTAGTTTTTATACATATCTGTGACAAAACTACAGAAGTCACTGGTTAAACATACAACATTAATGTAACCTATAATACCATCAGTGTAGCCATTAGGCATCTATTCTTATACCATATATAATAATATTAAACTATTTTTATTTCCTTATGCTAATTTCCAGAAAATAATATATTCAGTGGTGGCTTAACCTAAAAAATAAAGGTGTAGTGAAACATGAAAAATAACCACTCATCAAGGAAACAGGTAAGGGGAGATTAGTTAATTACTCCCCCCCTACCAACATTAACTTAGTTGATACAAAATTTCAATTCACTCCTATTAAAAATAACTGAAAATCAAAACCCCCAATAAATAATTCATAACTAAGCTTCTTTCATCTACTTTCACCAATATATATCTCATGTTAATTCCCCTCACTCTATTTAAGTGTAACTCAATTCATAAATAAAAGCTGTCCTAGGATAATGGAGACGGGTACAGCCACTGTTATAGGTAATTTAATGTGTACCTGTAAGCAATGATAAACCATTGCTAGTGAAAAAAATTCTGATATGGTAAATAGGTATAACATATTTTCTTTAATATTTGTTTAATATTGTACTGGTTTACCCATTTTTCCTACATTTTTTTTTTCGGTTTTCTTGAAAAAACTCCTGGGAAAATCGAAAAACTACCTCCTTAAGGTATTACCCCATATTGATTTCCTTTCAGAAAAAGTGCTACACTTAAAGTGGGATTACTAGTAAAAAAGTTGCGCAGTTAAAAAAAAAATAAACATCTTTGTAAAACCATAAGCTTCTTTGCTCCACTCAGAATCTAAAATTAAAATTATAGACCATCCAACTACAACAAATTAAAGGTTTAGTGGTCTAACTAATTTAATTATTCTTTAAAAATGCTTTTGAGGTATAAGAAAATAATATAATATCACTATTCACAAAAATACTATTAAAAAAAAAAAAAAAGGTAGTAGGTATTAATTATCTGTCACACGATCTTCAAATTACAAAAAAGAAGCATACTCTATCTTTGACTGCTATGAGTGTATTAGGGCTAGTCGTAGTATAATGTCTATGGGTATAAAATATAATTAATTTTATCTTGTTAAGGCTGTTGCTTTTATGTTGGCTGATATGGCCATTGGCATTGAGGCTGCTCGTCTTACATATATGAAAGCTGCTTTTGAAGTTGATCAAGGGCGTCGTAATTCATATTATGCATCTATATCAAAAGCTTATGCTGCAGATGTGGCAAATAAATGTGCAACTGATGCTGTTCAAGTATGTGTTATGTGATAATAGCTATAATATATTCAAGTACCTATACTTATGTTTTTAAGACAATAATAATAATAATAATGATTTTAGATTTTTGGCGGAAATGGTTTCAACACAGAGTATCCTGTTGAAAAATTAATGAGGGATGCAAAAATATATCAAATTTATGAAGGTACAGCTCAAATTCAACGATTGATCATTTCAAGGAGTATAATTGAACAAACCAAACAGAATATGTAAAAATCAAAACAATTTATTATTAAATTAAAAAATATATTATTTAATTTTGAATAAGGTATAAAGGTTCAAACTATTTATAAATGATAACCATAATTTGTATAATAAATATATTTATATTTTTAATCCTAAAGCAGTCTTACATTTATGTGTACAATGCAACGGTAACAAAAATACAAATTTTGTTAATTCTTGTATTACTTATTTTATATTTGGTCATTTTTATGAATTCTGTTAAAACTATGGTTTTTTTTAACAACAAATAATTAAATGATTAAATATAATTTATGATAAAAGTTTATATATATATATTTTCTTATCTTTAAAATACAAAAAAACAAAAAGAAAATTACTGACAAATATATACTAATTTGTTAGTGTTAGGAAAATAAATACAATATTTATAAAATCAACACAATACACAATAAAAACAACTATTAGTAAAAGTGTAACTATAAACATTTCTTTTTTTATATATATATATATATATATATATTTAGAAAAATTGAGAAAATAAATAAATATTATAATAATTATTTATTATCCTGATTGAGAGGATTTGGAAATCCATGCAGTTTTCCTTTTGATCTTAAATTCAATTGTGTTGGGATCCGAATGTCAAACATTTCGGGTACCATATTGAGCATTATTTTCCATAAGGGATGATGTTTGAGTAATTTTTTCAAATGTAGTTTTTCTGACGACTGGCTGACGAGATCGCCACGCAAAATGACTTCGAGACATATCCACATCACGAAACGTATTCAACATAAATATTGCTATTACAGTTATAAGGAACCCACAAATAATACCAATGATATCCTAAAATTAAAATTGAGAATAATTTAAAATTAACTGTGGCGATGACTGATGTTAAAACAATTCAAACATACATTTAATTTTAGATGTTCCCATTCTTTGAACAGTATTGTCGATGCTGTTATCACAAGAGAAGTGAACATAACATAATAAACTGGTGTTACTACTCCAGTGTTAAATGTGTCCAAGGCTTTGTTTAAATAATTCATTTGTATACATACAAATGCAATCAGTAAGACGATAAACATATATGTTAACCAGTTTGAGAATTCACTTTGACCTATTATTACAAATACCAAACAAAAACATAAAAATTGTGTAATAGTTATAATACGCAAAAACATACCTGCTATTGTTTCTCTGATAGCTAGACCAAGTCCTTTACACCACATTACAGTCAATGAACCACTGGTTGAGCACATTATAACATAAACTATAACATTTGAAGAACCATACCGCGGACCAAAATAGAAGTAAATTGATGTTATAATAATTAGCATTATACTAGTGTAAATAATGAAACCTAGAAATAATAATTTGAAAATATGTATACAAATAAATATTAGTTTAACTCATAAATGTATGATCAAACCAGGTTCTGTAAGTTTCTGTAATAAATCTTCGAGGTTATTAATTTCTTCTTCTTTTGGTGAATGAATAACTATTACTGTTGAACCAATAATACACATAAAGCAACCAATCTAAAAATATGAAAATGAGTTTTATTTTTTGAAGCAATTAGTTATTTGCAAACTATTATTATTATTTATAAGTATAAATTTAAATAGTCAGTCATTTAATTTATAAAGAGAATATAACGGTGTAAAGGTAAGTTAGGAATCAATAATGTGTTAATAAGATAATGATAATCAACTTCTTCACTAGATGTTTTATAATTATAATGTCGGGCTTCTGGCCATATCTTTTTACTTTTATGTGTCTCTGTAATAAAAAAATTCTCTTACACCTTGTAAGCATTTCTACCTGTACACATATTCTTAAACTTGATATTGCTATTGGGCGTTAATAAATATAAATATAAGATAAAATGTATTTAAATTGTAAAACATTATACGAACAACATAAACTGATATTATTAAAAATTGAGTTATGCCTATTTGAGGTAGAATAGGGCAAGATATGAAATGAAATGGTTTCTATTAGGAGGGAATACTAAAATATATTGTGAATAATAAGGGCCTTTTTCACCAACATAAATACTTTTGTTAATCTGATTTTTAAACTAAGTTTATGACTTATAACCATTGGGTTAATATACTTACAAGACCTTTTTTGTTGAATTTTAGATCTTGTTGGTTATAAAAAAAAAAACTTGTTTTAATCTATCAACCAGTTTTCATAATAATTAATAAAAATAGGAAATATGAGAAATTTTACGGTATTAATAATGTTATTATTTTCGTTGTAAATTGGTTAAACATTATCATAGAGCTAAAATGTTTACAGAATACTTATTTTAATTTTATATTAACCTTTTCTAGACATAGTAATATTTTAAAAATATTTCATGATGAAATGTTGACAAAATCTTAAAAATTACAGTCTTTTAACACATGTATAACCAAACTTCGCTCAGAATTGTTTTTTTTGTTAGTAATGTTTATTGTTGCTTACAGATATAATTTAAATAACTTAATATTTCCTACCTTCCCAACTTACCACCTACAACAGAGACACACTAATCCACACTATTAGCTTTATTTATCTTTTTTATTTTTATAGTTTTATCACTTCATCATTCGTGTTAGATTACATGCAAGTATTTATAAAATCACTTTCAAAAATAATTATTATTGTATAATTTATGGTTACAGAAAAAAAAATCTAATTAAAAATTATACAAGAAAAATAACCCACCTAGTGTTATAGTGTTACAGTTAATTTTTTTGGATTTCAGAATTATTAAATTTATATTTATTGTGACCATCAGTTATCCGTAGAGCTGTTGAAAAAGCGATAATAAAATTTATCAAATCAATGTTATCATTTATTTATGGTCTGTAATGTATATATACAACATAGTACTGTATCTTAGACTTATACATCTAAACAAGACATTTAGTATGCGAACTTGTTCTGACCAATGAAGTTTCATTTCAAGGACAGATACAAGTGAGATAATAAACAGTGTTTTAATTGGCTGTCCTTAAAGTGCAAATTTGTTGTCTCTTACACTAGGCTTTATATTATATAGTCCATCTTTTATGATCTGCTCAGACCGACCACGCCTCCTAGTATTTGGGGTAAATGTTTCATCTAGATGTATAAGTCTGACTGTATTATTGTGCAGTTTGTATGATAGTAGTTTGTATTTATCGATAGTCTATTTTTTCAATAACTTATTATTTTAGTTTTTATTATTTATATATGTATACAATATAAATAATGATAAATACACAATTTATAACAAAATAAAAATAATAATAAATAATATTGAATAAAGAAAAAAAATTATATTAAAATTTAATGTTTTGTGTGGGTTTTTTTTTTTTTTTGGTTACCATAGTTTTACAAACATTTTTGTGATTTTGCGAAATTTTGAATTTCAAACTTATTTGTTTTTTTACTAGTAAAAACAACCTTTGTTTACTTGTACTAAATTACCAATGTTCTTTTAAAGAAGGGGAATTTTATTCACATAAATAAAATGAAAAAAACTCAATAGTTTTAATAATTATCCATAAATAACTTAATTATCAGTTATAATACATCTACGAAATGTTAAAAGACCATTTAACCCAAAAATTTTTAATTTGTATTATTGACTTAAATTATAGTACATAGTATGACCAAAAAAACCTTACCTAGTTAGGATAATTTTTAACATCACATATAATGTCAAAGATTCGTTGTTTGTGACAGTGACCATATACAATACATGAAAATATTTCTCCATTTGTGTTGAATCATAAAATAACTGCTGAAAAGCTTAATGTTTTAAATGATCTATTCTTTTTTTTCTTCTTCATCTCAACTATTTGGTGTTAGCCACCCTCATTCTAAACTAACAATTGATTTAAATAGATAATCCACCTCCCATACATCAGCTGTTCTCGTATTATTGTCAATCATTTTCAAACTATTTATTTCTACTAGTGTTTATAATCATTAAAATGCTTACTGCTTAAGATTCCTCTCTTCCTATGGCATACTCAAAACAGTTCTGTAAAACTTTAAGTCTCATTATAATTCCAATGTCGCACAAAACACCTGACACTTATCTCCACTTAATCCAACTTATACAGTTTACATTTGACCACACATAACCTTATGTTTCACATCCTCATAAAACCGGTTTATGAATCATAGGTATTCAAAACTCTCAACCTCACCTATAAGTGCTTATGGTTAATAGCTGTCTTGTCCTGTTCCTCGAAACTCATAATCTGTTTTATTTCCTTATATCTAATTCTTTAAGTGCTACTCTCTATTTCTCAAGCCTACTGTAAACTTCTACCAGATTTTCTCCAATAAAAATTGTATCATATGCAAAATATCATATACCATAATACTTCTCATCTGTTTTTGATGCACAAGATGGAATAGTCTACCAAAGTCTTGTTTAGAAATTATCACACAGTTTTACAGAATTTTATACTGGTTATTGACATGAAACAACCACATTTGTCACCTCTAATGACAGGTAGAGGTAACATGTGAGTATTGTGATCCCCTCCCACAAGGAGTTTTAAATGACCAATTAAAGTCATGAAATATTATCTCATAATATATCTGTTTGTATATATATATATATTATATATTGGTTTAATATTTATGTAAATATATATAAAAGTATAATATCAGGTTAACACTAATAAGTGCTTCATAAGTTACTATCTTTATGAAAATGAGATAACTCGGTGAGGAATTAGTCAAATTTCAATTTTTCTTTTTATTATTTACATTCACAAGGATCTTCAATTTAATGATCAAAAATGACACCTAGCATATGACTACAAAGGGTCAGCAGGCACTTCCAATCATTGAAATTGACAATCACTCAGCCATAGATATCCCTGTTCATTTTGAAATTCATATAATTGGTATGCCTCTTTATATATTAATAAACATAACTGTCAAACTAGATAAATGAAGGAATGTGAAATACAACCACAAAGAACCAAGGTTTGGTGTGGTTTGTGAACAGGATGCATTATTGGGCCCCTTCTTTTACTAAGAAAATAGTGGTAATACTGTTACTGTGAATGGTGAATGAATGTTATGGAGACATGATCAACAACTTTTTATAGTCAACATTGGAAAAACTTAGCAATGGAAGGAATTGATGTTGACCCACTGCGGTTTCAACAGGACAGAGCAACCAGCCATACAGCCCGAAAGAATGACTTTGCCGCATGAGAAATTCTATGACTGTTTGATTTTACATGCTCTCTAGGTCATAATTATGTCAAGTCACATGTTTATGTGAACAAACTGTGAACCATTTTCAAACATCAGACGAGTGATTAATGAAATTAATAAGGGACATTTGTAGCCGAATGATTGTCAATTTCAATGATTGAATAAGTGTTTCCTAACACTCTAGAAGTGGTCACATGCTGATTGTGATATTTCACCGTCCATTAAATCGAAGATCCATGTGAATGTAAATAAAAAATAAAAATAAATATCACAGATTTTCATGTTCATCAATCATCAGACATTCCTATTTATACAAGTACATTTTTGTTTAATATTACAATGTAAGTACCATTTTCAGAACCAAAATGCAATATAATTATACTGAAAAAATATTATAAATTACTTTAAGCATGAAAAAAAATAAATTCTTAAGCAGCTATTTTATTTTAAAACACAGACAAAGAAATATTTTCATGTATAGTGTTAAAATCATGTTCACTGGTGGAAAAAAAAAACACGAACATACCATAGTAAAATAAATAATCAATTTAAAGTTATTATCCTATATTTACCTTTGCTAATAAATTAAGCTGTTCATTTAAGTATTTGGAAGACAATATAGCTGCGACAATGACACTTATTGCTCCTAGGGGTGTGACCACTGAAGCTGGTGCAAAAGCATAGGCTGCAAAATTAAACACTTCTCCGAAAGCCACTAAAACAGTTAATTAATAAAATAACAATTTAATAATTTTTAATTTTAAAAGGTAATATTAAAACAACAATTCTCTTACTCATTGATAATCCAAACCACCACAACCAATTAGTTAAGTATCCATAACCACCATTAGCTGCTCTACGTCCACTTCCTAAAGATATTTGAACTAGAGCTTTCTTCTTTATAATAAAACTTGCTCCTAAACAAAGAAAATAATTAATAATAATAAATAATTATAATTTATAAAATAACATAATAAAATGAAAAAAATAATTATAGACATCTGTAATAAAATTGCATTACATTAGGTGATACTACAAACGGGTGAGCCACTGTAATAAGTAGGATACATAAAGTTTTTTGAATTATATTTATACCGGGTGATCCGTTTAAGTGGATACACTTATTATATTGGAAAGTATTAACGTTTTACTTAATTTGTTTTCTACATTAAAGAAACAAGCTGCTTTACAATATTATATTTATGTTATTCTTTGTCAGCCTTATTTTTAGGGGTAAAATCACTACCTACTTTTGATTTTCAAAAGGCAACCTATATTAAAATATCCATAAATAGATGGAGTATTAGTTAAAATAAATATGAGTGCTCAAATTTTTCATTTCTGTCAAGCTGTTGACGAGATATTCCACTTTTAAGTTTAGGTAGGACGTGCAGCATGTTAATAATGCACAACTACTCTCCTCCAACCTAATGAGTGTACCAACTTAAATGAATCACCTGGTATAAGTAACAATAAATCACCGCAAATGAAAAACAATTCAGAAAAAAGTTTGGTATAATATGTTTCAAATGATTTTACAACTTTCATCAAAATATGTGCTTAAATGATGTACTTAGTTAAATTTTTAAGCATTTCTGCTGGGTAAAAATAATTGTATTTAAGTAAAATAAAATCACAAAAAAATTTTTTTTAATTAGTTTGAGCTCTAAATAACTTGAAAATTGCTAAAATATTTTGAACATTTAACCACGTCTCGAAAAATTTTAAATAAGTATTCTGTGCAAATCTCAGATCTCTGCGATTTTTGATAAAACTAAAAAAATGTACTGCCTGAAATTTGGTTATCCAATAACTATTTTACCTCAAAATTTGGCTTAGTAGCTACAATATTTTTAGGTATGACAGATGTAGTTCTGTCAGAAACTGTTTCCAAGGTGTTCTTATTGCCATTTGAAAAATATTCCTGTTTTCCCTATTCATGATAATCACATTAATGTGCTCTATATCTATTTTCTATAGGTTCCTTCTGTTTTATTGTTGGTGATATCTACATTCCTCCTCAATCTCCTTCTCATTTATGAATCCCACATTGTCTTTATTAAGCTTCTCACTAACCATTACTCTGAACATTCCTATTTCATTTATGGTGATTACAATCTATCTGAAGTATCTAAGAGTAATAACAACAGTGCCATTTATTATTATTTCCCAACAGTGTGTGCACACTGAAATTTTGAATTGTTTGTCACTAACAATTTCTTCAAGTTAACAATGTCCTTAATTATCATAGGTCTATTTTAGATTTAGCATTTTGCACAATTTGCAAGTAATTTGTTGTTGAAAAATTGTGTGAGCCGCGGTTAATATTCATCCAGCGGTTAATGAGTACGTTGTAGGTGGAGAAAAATCGCTCATAGGCAATTCTAAAGATTTTTGAAAATTTGTCAATACTAAACGTTCTAGAAATAATTTAACCAGGATTATATATTTCAACGGAATTAGTATGTCTAATGAGCAAAAACAGGCAATTTATTCTCTAACTTTTTCTCATCGGTATATTCTACTGATATACAAGTCTAATATAGAAACAGAACAACATAAATATGGCATATCTATAATAGATATTATAACTGGGTAATTGTATTTACATCTATTAAGAATAATTTCACAATACTGCAATGTACATAATATAGTAATTTAAACAGTTAAATTATAATTTATAATAAATCACAAGTAATATTCTTTGACAATTAATTAACTGTAATCCTCAAATAATCTATATCCAAATAATATACTATACTTTGTCCTACGAGAGAGCATGCTACACGATAACAAAAATTAGTTGACTATGAGCATACCCATTGTTGCCGGCGATAAAATTTGAATGCATGTAGGGGATACAATGGCCTGGTCAGTCGACAAAAAATGCGCAGATCCAGCATGCTCTCTCGTGGGACAGAGTATAGAGTATATACATTTTGAGTATCAGATCTACACGTTTTATAAAATATTATTAATTTTCCTTATAATCAAGATAGTTATCCCATAAAGATCAAACATGTTATAGGTAGGTATTTATACAAATTAATAGATTAAACTTGTTTCACAACATTTTTAAAAGTTTTTATATTTTGGTAAAATAATAATAATACAATATTATTATTTAAACATTATAATACATACCGATAAAACCACTCGAAGACAAAGCAAGTCCAAGACCAATATAATAATCAGTCATATTGTACATCCGAATTTGTTCATCTGTGTCCATGGTAGTTATAATTAATTAGTATAAACAATATAAAACGAGAAAATTTAAAATAAATAAATGTTGTTTACAATTTACACTCCATTTTTGTACGTACAATATAAATCACTAAATTACTTATTTAAATTAATTAAAAACTAACTTTGAGACTTGAGTAGTAAGTCTTCACCGTGAAATATTTGTAGAGGGAACGAATTACGGAAACGATTTGCGAATATTGCAATGCTTATAATCTAATACTATATACAACGTCGTATATAGTATTGGTATAATTTAGGATCAATACTAATTACAAGATTTTAACTTTATTATTATCATACCATATCAAAATTTAGCATTTTAGCATACTCCCGTAGGCCCGACTCCCATTAGAAACACCCATACAATTCATCGAAATCAATGTACAGTAGTGTTTCTCAACTTTTTTTATTCTACGCCTCTTGTAGATTTTCAAAAATCTCATACCTTCACTTATTAATTAATAATATATGATAAATTGTCTATAATTTTATATATGGTAAATTTACACATTTTATATTTTATTACAGTTTCATAATCGCTATATTACTTCTTCTCAAGCTATATTTAAATTTTTCTCATTGGGAAACACTGTTCTACAGAGTTATTGTCATCAGTTTCTATGGTCTGCGGTGGCTGCGCTGTACATATTGTTCCATGCTAGTGACAGTGTTCTATGGATTAAATCAGTATCTATAATATTTGTTTTTGTTATCAGGTTTTAATAATTAAAATCTAGATATTATTTATTATAGTAATTAGTTATAAATATTAGTTGGCGAGCTTAAACTACAACCATGAATTATATTATACGACCATGCTACTGCAGCTATGATGTCCCATCATGAAAAGTATAATATAATTATTTGTGGTTGTATAGAGTAAAAATTAAATTAAATTTCAGGCCAATGATTAAATGAAAAAATGCCCTAGTCATAATAATACATTGGTAATATTTATAACATTATAAAATATTAAATAATGAACTTTACCAGTAGACTGATTTGGTTCCTGCAGGTAGGTAGTAATAATAATAATAAATAAGTTTAATAAGGTTATTATTTATCACCATGGGTTGTAAAAATGTACTAACTTCTTAAGTAGATATGACGTGTTTGTAATATTTTTATAAATTTTTGTAGGTACATACATAGTAGTAGTTATTGAAATTATTATTTATTATATTTTATAATACTAATAAAATAATATAAAGTTTGATAAGAATAAAAATATTTCATATAAATATGTTTACTCATTTATAATTTAATTTGTCTGTAAATACCTGCCTGTGTTGTGATTTGTTTTTTTTTAACCTTTTTATGGATCAATATTAAATCATATTAAATTAATTAATATTCTGATTTTTAGACAAATTTTAGTGTAATATTTATAATATGGGTAGAATATTAGATAAATGTACATTTGTGATAATGACAGATAAAAATAATAAATTGATGTTTGTTATTCGTTTTTGAAAAATTGACTATTATTTATTATTTTAGATTTCAGATTTACACCTTAGCATTTTTCATGACTGGAAACGAGTAACTGAGCTTAAAGAATTTTGTGAACTAACTTTAGATACTATTAAACCAGCAGCTGTATTAGTGAGTGGTATGTTTTCAAACTTTGTAAATTGTATAACATAAATTAATATCTACTTAAAAGTTGTACAATTACTTTTATTGAAATTAAAACATTTAACTATATTATTCTACAATGTGTGTGATGTATCTAGAGTTGGTTCTTTCACTATCTACTGTTTAGAAACTTCTTCTCTTTCGCCTTCATTCCAACTAACCACTCTCGTCTTAAACTTCCAACTTAAGAAGACGTCGTACCCACATGTGCTGTCATACAACCATGCGACATAGCAAATTTTTGTTCAGCAAGGACAACTTTGTGCTGTTAGTTTTGATATTAAGATGAATATTATCACTCTAATTGTATCGTCTTTTTTTTTTATTATTGTAATTTTTAAGTTGGATATAGTTGTATGAAACATTATGATCAAAAAATTAAATTAACGAGAAAAAAACAATAAGACGATACAGATAATATTCATATCTTTAAATTGTATATTAGGTAAATTCACTCTAATACCAAAACTAACAACACAAAGTTGTCCCTGCTGATCAAAAATTAGTATGTCACGCAGCCGTATAACAGAGACAGCACATGCGGGTACAACGTCCTCTTAACCCAATAGTTACCCTCACATCATTTTTGCATATGCCCATTATCTTCATAATCATTCTCAATTACCTCTTTTTGGTCTTCCTCTCTATCTCTTTTATTCTACTTTTATTTTAATTACAAATTTGACTGTTTCTGATTTATCTCTTCTCATGACATGCCCAAATTATCTCTGTCTATTTTTTCTTATTATTTCTTCTATCTAAATCACGCCTAAACTATCTCTTACGTACTCATTCTTTATTCTATCTTCTCTTGTCACTTCATTCAACTGAACATTCTCATCTCTGCTACACTCATTCTCTATTCTATTTTTCTGTCTACTACCCAACATTATGAATCATACAATCTGGTTTCACTAAAGTCTTTTAGAACTTACCTTTAAGTCCCACTTAAATCTTCTCACATAAAACTCCTGACACTTCACATCCTCATTAAAACCAAGCTGCTTAATACTCTTAACAACTCCTATTATGTTACCACTTAATAGCATTAGCTGTCTTATCTTGTTCCTCCAAACTTGTACTCTATATACTCTGTTTTACTTTTACTTTCCTCAAGCCTATTGTTAACTTCTTCTAGATTTTCTGTTTGACAGAATTTTACACCGGCTGTTGAATTGACACAACCTCAATTTATCACATCTTACAAAAAATGGTAGTACTCAAGGAGTATCATTATCCCCTCTCACAACAAGGAGGGATGAATTCCTCCATCCTACAGAAAACAATACCTTATATCTGAAATTATTCACCTGGGCTTTTCATCAACAAAAAATTAGGGCCCCAGGTTCACTGAACTCGTAACATCATATGCCCTACTGAGGTTCATTGACTCTTTAGTAATACTTAAAATATGAAAATATTTTGAGTTCAAGTTCAGTGTGAATATAAACAATTTATTTGCCACAAAATATTGAGTTTGACATCTTTAATAATTATATAAATATAGGTTGTTATAAAAATACTTCAAATCCCTGACAAATTGATAACTGTAAATGTATTTATTTCTAAATGAATAAAAAATGTTTTTGATATAGGTGATTTAACCGATGCAAAAAAAAAAAATGGCATTGGATCAACACAATATGAAGGAGAATGGTTAGCATACCATAATGTATTAACATCTAAAAAAGTATCTGAAAAAACTAAATGGTTGGACATTCGTGGAAATCATGGTAAAGTTTTAAAACTTATTTAATATGTTTATGTTAAATTTAGTGTTTATTATGATATCATTTATTTGATTTTAGATAGTTTTGATGTGAAAAACTTAGATTCTCCAAACAATTTTTACCGAAAATATTCTAAACAAGGCCAATCACATCCTCGATCATATAAATATAAAGTTACCAATGATGCTGGAATGAGTCTTAATTTTATTGCTATTGATGCTTGCTTGGATCCTGGACCAAAGAGACCTTTTAATTTTATTGGAAACCTAGATGATGATGAAATATTTCAATTGAATTATTTAGCGAATAATACTAACGATCCTATCGTGTGGTTTGGACATTATCCCACTTCATGCATTTTTACAGCAGGAAGTAAAACTGTAAAAAAAAAAAAAAAAAAATTATATCATTGTTAGTATAAATACATACAAGTTGTTTAAATTTAGGTAAGGTCAATTATTGGTGATAATCCCATGTCTATTGCCTATTTATGTGGGCATTTACATACATTGGGTGGTTTGGTACCACATATGTATACAATACAAGATGAAGGATTTGCCGAGTTAGAACTAGGTGACTGGAAAGATGAAAGAATGTAATAAATTTATAATTAAGTGTAAAATAATCAACTATAGAGGTTTATACTTGTATTTTGTTGTAGGTTTAGATTATTAGCATTTGACCATGGTTCATTTACGTTTATTGATATACGACATGGTCAGTGGCCAATTATACTAGTCACTTATCCAAAAATACCATGGCTTACTATAAGAAATATGGAAACTGATGAAAATTTAAAGACAAATAATAAATATATAAGGTTATTGCATATTTAAAATTATATTTTCTATGATACTCATTTGTTCTTATTTATTTTAGAATATTAGCTTTCTCTATTGATCCTATCAAACATGTTTTAGTTCAAATAGATGAAGAATATAAATGGGTAAATTGCAGTAATATTGAAGGTAGTCCTTTGTATGTAACCGAATGGGATTCAAATAGATATTCAAGAGGACTACATGTAATAAATGTAAGTAATTAAAATTTAATTAAATACAATTATTGTAATTTTACAATGTTAAAATTTATCTTACAACATTTAGGTACTGGTCAGTTTAATACAGTGAGTCTCACCTTGTTTCACAGATTTTTCCAGCGCTAATATTAATTTTTTTCAATCGGTTTATCTTTGAGAAAGACATTGGTTCGGAAAAAAATTACATTTTTATTTTCATCCCTTAACCATACACACAAAAAAAAAAAATTTTATTTATTCACTTTAGAAAATTTTAAAAATATACATTTTGTTAAAAGTATTATTTTAAAAATTTTAATGTATTATACATTCATATCCGATAAATAGTTTCTTCTCAGTTACAATTGTTTTAATTAGGCGTGAAAATAATTAATATTCAATAAAATAACAAATTATGCGATAAGGAATTACAATCAGCACAGTAATTTACCTTCTATTGAATATTAATTTTCACATCTATTTTCTAGAAATTAAAACGGCTATAATTAAGAAAATATGTATCAGATATGACTGTATGATACATTAAAATGTTTAGAATAATATTTTTAACAAAATGGCTATTTTGAAAATTTCTAAAGGGAATAAATAAAGTTATTATTATTATTATATTTTTGTGTATAGGTGATGAAAATAAAAATTAAATTTTTTTCTCCAAACCAATTTCCCCTTCAAAGACAAATCAATTGAAAAAAAAAATAATTTTAGCACTAGAAAAATCCATCAAACATGGTGAAACACACTGTATATCCAAATATTTTATTTGTATATTTTATTTTTATTTAAAGTTCACAATTGTAAAATAATATGGTTGGTATTATCTGAATAATAAGTGATAAAACTTATTCTCACTGCACATCTGCAAAACAGATGTCTTCAAAAAAATGTATTCAATTATTACAATATCATTAATACATACCAAAATTACATTTTTATTAAATTATATATAGTTTAGTGTTAACATTCATAATTTATTTGGAATAAGGGGTCCGTTGAGTCAGTTGGCAGCCAGTATAAAATGCGTTCAAATAGTACAAAGAGTCCAAACTAGATGGATTGTCCCATTTTGGATGTGCATGAGGACAATAGATGAGAGGAATTAACAAAGCAACACTATTGAACTCCGCTCAGAATCATTTTTCGTTAGCAATGGTTTATCATTGTGTACAAATATACATTAAATTCCCATTAATGTTCTACCTTTCCAACTTCCGACCTACAACAGTGACTGTACCTGTCCCCATTATTCTAAGTCAGCTTTTTATTATTGTACCTGTTTTCATATGTTTTCTTATGTTTTTCCCCATTTATTGGGATACCTTCTGGGAAAATCAAAAAACGGCCTTCTTTAAGTACCTCCTCAGTCAGATATCCTTTTAGAAAAAATGCTATCATCGTAAATTGGAGCAAAATTGCTGATAGAAAATTTGTCCACAGAAAAATAAACATGATTGTAAAACTAATTCATTCCTCCCTCCACTTAGAATCTAAAATTACAGAAGAAGAAGTCGAGGATTCTGCTATGAAAATAAATTAAAAATAAAGAAACAGAAAAATAAGAAAGTGCATAGAGTTCTAGAGAATAAAAAAAATAATTTGAGCTAAGGCATAAATACAGAAGGGGAGAATATGGTAAGTTAACCAAAGTTAAAGATATATGACTTACTTAATCTTTTATTGTTAGTAGTATTATGTTGGCTATGGTTTCTATCAACACTGAAATGTTTCTAATAGAGCTAGAAAAATGGATCAAGCGTATACTTATTTTATTTTAAATAAAACTCTTCCTTTGGGTGTAAAAGTGAGCAATAGTCTATTGCTTTATCTCAATAGTTACTATAAAGAGCCTAAATCATTGGATATTGCAACCGATGTTGCCACTATATTGCACTTTTAACTGAGTTGAAGAATATTTCTGAAAACAATTAGTCGATTAATGTGAAATTGAGTAGTATTATGATCCCTAGTTCATCTAGAACCTCTTCCAGTGTTGTATTTTGTCAAGCAGCAGAACCAATTCCTATTGTCTCAGCAGCTTCAATAACAAATCGTGTAACTACATCAGACCATTCTAAATTTATTGTTGATTCTGGTGTTAATATTTCTACTGGCTTATCTGTTGCTCCAACACAGAAATTCCCTAACTTGTTTGTCTCTAGGTTTAACCCTAATGCCACTACAGATCTACTTAAATCTGAATTGTTCTTCGAATTTAATAATATCACAGTAACTCGGATGGTTACTAAGCATCCAACATACGCATTGTTCCATATTCATTTGCCGCTTGATAAACTTCAAGCTGTACTTGAGCCATCATTGGCCTTCGTTAAGTACTGCAATTTGTTATTACCATTTTTTTTTTTTTATTATTATTATTATTATTATCATTTGTAATTTAAATTGATTCTATTGTTTATTGCGCTCCAAGCCTATTAATAAATAAAACAAAATAAATATTTCATACGAAGAAAGGAATCCGAAGCAATAAGAATGGTAATAAAAACAAACAGAGAAGGAAGACCAAATATGAAAACAGCCAGTGTATATGAGGATGATATGTGAGATTAGGTTATGGGGAAATTTAGAACAAGGGTAGACTAGCACAAATAGTAGTGAAGAAGAAGAAGAAAAAGAGTAACCAACTTAAAATTAGAATGTAATTTATCTAAACTGCAATCATAATACATAAATTATTATTTTTTTAAAATATTAAATATATTTAGGTTTTATAATTTCATGTAGGTTAAAGTTGAAGATATTCAAGGACGTATACATGAAGTTAGCCAAGCTTTTTCACTTGACAATTCCAAACCTACATTAAAATTATTTTCACAATGGCCACTAAATGTTTATTTTCCTGATGTGGTAAGTAAATATACAGAGTGTAACAGAACTATTTAACAAATATATCAATATTTTTTTTAAATTATCTTGGTGTTATGTTTTAAGTATTTTTGAATAAGAATTCAAAATAAAAAATGTACAATTATAATTAAAATTTCAAAAAAAAAATTGAGAGCCATTTTTGAGAAAAATTTTGGTAGCAAAAACTTTTACTAAGTTTGAGTCAATTATTTTTAAACAGCTTTTAATATTTTATAAAATATGACATTTTTTATGTGACTAATTTTTGAAATACTCATTTTTATTTTTCGATGGAATACCTATTGTATAATTTGATAATATTCTTATTATATTAATTCAAGCCAAGCCATGAATCTGATAAATGCTTATCATTTATATTAGTCAATTACATATTATTAGTAAAAATAGCAAAAAATAAATTTGAATTTAACTAATTTTAAAAATTAATAATTTAATCTAATTGATAGTTTCTAATACCAATAATATTTTTAAAACTTAAATTATAAAATAGCTATCTTAAGTTATAATACAAATATTGAGATTTTTTATTTTTAGTTGTTAAGTTATAAAATAAAATATAAAAATTTTAGTACAGAGCTCTAATAATTATTGTATAAAAAAAATATATATTTCATAGATAAAATATATTACGTATTTTGTTAAATAGTCTTTTTATACTCTGAATTTTGTTTACATTGTTGTTTTTTAAATTGGTCATATAAGAAAATTGAGATTTTATTAACTGTACATTGTCATAATAATAATTATAATTTTAAAAACCTGGGCAAACTTGATTGAAATTTAAAGGTTTTGTGTTCAATTTATATTTTCCCAATTTTTAATACAACAATATTGGCCTTGATGTGGCACTATAGACATACTGATTGCTGGTCAGCACATGGCTTAGCTGCATAATTTCTTGCTTACTCCCAGATGAATGTATGGATGTTGTTGACAGTATTAGCAATAAACCGTGCCTACTAATATACACTAACATTTACTCATGCCAAGATATAATAAGCCATCAGCAAAATTAAAAATATACATAAAATAGTATTTTTATTAATTTAAAAAATTGTATTCTAATTTATCAATTATTGTATTTGAATGGGATTTCAATAATTGAATTCTGCAAGTATTTTATGATTTAAATAAAGCAAATTATTAAACCACTAAAATTAATAGTATGTTGGTTAGATATGTACCTATTGAATTAGTTTCTAGAAAATTGAAATATAATATCGTACAGTTCGAAATTCTGTTATTATTAAATAAAATGTACTTAAAATTCATTGAGAATTTAAACTTATACATAATATATTGTTTTATTTTTACTGGTGATATATTAATATATTAATGAAATTTAAAAGAAATGTATGTATGATGTGTTAGTTATACTAATATGTGACATACTCCAGTCAAAATATTTTAGCTTCTGAATAATGTTTTGAAATATTTAACTAAATAAGTGAATGTTATTTATACAGTGTATGTTTTATTATTTGTAGTCAGTATCGGCATAGACTGATGTTAAGGATATCAGATTTTCTATCAAAATTAAACAAAAATGTTTTATGTTTGGAGTATGAAAAACAACATGTTTCCAACCTATATATAGGTTAACTTTAAAATCAGCTCTTATTTTTTCAATTTGTTAGGTTTTTTGGTTTTCAATTTGTAGCAAAGATTGAAATATTTGAGATTTAGGGGGAAAATCATATCATTTTGCTTCTTATTATTGTGCAAAATTTATTATCATACAAATTATTTCTTGTAACACAACCATCATTGTTAAAATATTAACAAAATGTATGAAGTCAAACTAGTATTTATATATGTGTTCTGTTTGTTTTTGAATTCTAAGTACAATGAAGAATGTATTTATTTTACTTTGACGTGTTTAAAAACAAAAATATTTTGTGCACATAAACAACCTTTTTATCAAAAATATTGCTCTAATTTTTAAGTGTACTATCTTATTCGAAAGAAAATTGTATTTAGTTGATGCATTTCTGAATTTTTTGTTTTTTTTTTTTATTCATTTGGAAAAACTTAGAAAAAACAGGATAATTTATGACATTAACAGTTTCATTATTTTTTTTCTTGTTTTTTTATTGGATTTGGTTAAAAATATCATAGAGACCTTAAATATTTATTGAATACATATATTAGCTCATTCTAGCCACGGTGAAATTTTCAAAACATTCTTCCAATTTTTAATCTATTTATAGGTATTTAACATTTTTGAGTCTTTAATTTTTATTTGGTTTATGTGGATGAAATTATTTTAAAATGCTTAATAATTTTACATGAGTTTCATCATAAATTATCCTTAGTGGTAAAAAAAAAAAAAAATTAGTGAAATGAAGTTTTTTTTTATGCGTTCAGAGTTTAAATTGTTTTTCAAAATAGTTTAGATTCAGATTTAAATTTAATATTTTTATATATACTACCTAGCAAACTTCATACCCGTTAGTAGTATCAGCTCTTTTTATTTATTGATTTAAGTATTAAATTTAATGAAAGTCAAATTTTCTTTATGTGAATATTTTAAATTAAATATATAAATATATTTTTATCATATAACATATTAATTTAATTAATTCTGATATGGCCAAATTAATCATTTTGATAGTTTAATTATTAAATTAAGATGTTTTTGCAGTTATTTATGATGTTTGTGATTGCGTCTTTGGCTAACCTGCTGCCGCTTATAGTTTATCGATTTGTTAGCAAATGTACAAAATGTAAGTTATTTGTTTCTATAGTTAACATCAAGCTAAGTATATGTAATATTTGTTAATTTAAATAATATTTGAATACCTAACTATATTTTAGTATTTATTATTATATTACAGATAACAATATAACAATTATTATTATAAGTTACTGAGAATATTATTCTAATACTTGTATTATCCAAAGATTTAGTATAATAATAATTTATTTAATATCAACAATACATTTTAAAATATAAAAATAATACTATGATTTTGATGTTGGGCATAAAGTTTGCTTCGCTTAAATTCAGTGATATTTATATATATTATAATTAATTATTACCCATTTAAAATTACTATTTACTGAATTCTGTGTTTTATGATTTTGAATTTGTATACAATATTTTACAAGTGTATTTAAACTACTAAGAAAAATTAAAATCTATAATTTAGTATATTTTTCCATTTTTTTATTAAAAGCTTTTAGTTAAAACTATTAAGCTCATTGTGTAATGCATATTCATTTTTTTATCAGTAAATCTCTCTCTGACAAATTAATACACCCACCAGAAGCAATTTTTTTAATATGATTATAACTATTATTAGTAATTAACATTTAAGAAGGTAATATACTATTCTTGTGTGGTCAAATTAAAACTGAACACATAAATTTGTAACAAATGTCTGTTTTTTAAGTTTTTTTTTTTTTTTATGTGTGTCAGTCAACTATAATGTAAACTTAAAATACAATCAGTTAATAAAAGAACATTCATTATCATTGGTTTTTATTATAAATGAAAACATTATTAATTTTAGTAAATATAGGAAATTAGAAATACAATACTTTAGTTTGGACCTAAGTGATGTAAATATAATTATGTACGTATAAACATTTTTTAACACACCATGAGTCGCATCATTATTTGTAACACATATGGTTGCATAAGGTCTTTTTGACCGTTCACTTATATCTTATATTTTTTTAAACATTTTACACACAAATGCATTTATTAATGATTTACAAAAATTATACTTCATTTAATTACTATATTTTACAATTAAAGTTTATATTAATGGAAATATTATACTAAAGCTTAAAGTGAAAATAAATTATTAAAAATACCGACACAAGCGTGTAATGACTAACATGACACGTATAAAATTAAACGAAAATATTGCAACCTTCAATTAATTATTTGAAGAGATAAGAAATAAGTGACTGGATAGATTGTTTTTGTTGGTTTTTTTTATTTAAAATTGGACGTTGATGAAAATAATACCTAACAAAATTGATGCCAAGTTTAGTCACACAGGGTATTATTGATAGGTTATAGATTTTAAAAATGACTATAAATTCGACAAACAATAATTAAATGTTCTAAATAGTTTTAAAAAATAGCGTAAAATGTACATTAAAGGTATCGAATTGCATGAGATAAAGTAAATTACTCACAATGAGTAATTAGTAAAATAATAAACTCACAGCCTGAAAGACCGTGACGTGACTCATGGCGGGTTAAGTAAAAAACAGTTATGTCCATTAACTTAATATTTTTTACATTATGTTAATTAAAATAAATATACATTTGTTATAGATAGAGTTAACTACAACACAAAGTCATCACTGATCGATAGGTACTCAAGAAAAATGATTTTATTATCAAGTGTGAATCGTGTATTTTATCCTCTACTATTATTTTATGTATATTTGTGTATAGGTAATCATTTAATTTTATAATAATTTAATAATTTATTTTTATATTTGACTTATTTAATTGTTTTATTAGGTCCTTGGGCTGTGGGAGAACTTGTTACTGATTTATTAGGATGGGTTTTTCCTTGGGGTATATATATTAAAGGAAGGCTAGTAAAAGATTCATTTATATATGCTTATGGATTTGGACAAGTAAGCTTATTACAATTTATTGTTAATACATTATAATATTTTATTTTACATTTATTCTTCTTCTCCTTTGCCTTCATCCCAACTATTTGGGATCGCCCCCCCCCCTCATTCTAAACTTCCATTTGATCCAATCTTCCACCTCACATACACCAACTGTCCTTGAATCATTATTATTATCTTATTTATTAATTGCTATTTTTTTTATTTTTATTTTTGTTAGATTGTAACATTTCAGTTGCCTCTTAATTGTATACTTTGTGACCGACTCAATAAAAAGTAATCTATTTTTTGTTTACTTTAAAATAAGGACAGAATAAAAATAATATATTTTAATTTTGATTTTAGAATGCAAATATTGCCAAATATGCAATATACATTTTTTACTTCTCCATATATTTATATAGATATGATTTTTTTCATTCTTATAATTTGGCAAATTGTGTGTTGCTTATGGTTTTTTGGAGCATATGGTTGGATAGCTACTATATTTGGTCCATTAAAAACATGGTCAATATTTATTGCACTTTGGCTTTGGAATGAAATTAGGAAAATATCTATAAATGAATTAAGATGTGCAACAGGTAATACATCATCAATCAAATAAATAATAAACCCTTATGTTTATTTTTTTAATTCATAATTTTCTTAATGAATTAAATAATATATATTTTGACATTAATAATTGGTTTATTTTTTGTGTTTTTCCAAAACAGGAGCAATGGAAAAACTAAACCAAAATTAAATATTTTCTAAGACTTTATTTTGTGATAACTATGTATACAAGAAGATAGAATGATTTAGTTTTAGAGACCTACCACACTATGAATTTTGTTTTTCAGATTATACAGAACTGAAAGTAAAATTTTTGACAACACCGATCTAAAATAATTGATTTGTTATAACATTTCTTCAATTAACTTCTCATGTGACCTCAATAGTGTGGCACTACTTATTTAATTTTGGTTGCATGTGCTTTCCGTTCTGCCGCATCTGCGGGCATTTACGGAAAGTAAAACACATAGTGTGGCAAGGCTCTTAACAGTTTTAAGTCTTGTTTGTATATTATTCATTAATCATTGTATATCTTCAATGTTATTTCAAGTTTATCAATAACTTTTTAACTTTCACCTTTTAGATTTTTGTAAATTACTACTATGCTTAAAAACTTTTCAGTAATAATTAGTTAAAACTAATCAGTTATATGATAAGTTCAAAGCACGAATTAAGATAATATCTTAATTTACGGTACACATTTATGTAGTAATTGAGAGAAACAAACAGTTATGTAAACATAAATGGTTAAATTAATATTATGCATTAATCAAGTATGAATTATAATTGTATTTCATTTTTAGAAATAATCACATTTTATATCAAAATATTTTTAACCCTATTGTAATAACCTAAATTATATGAAAAATGTAATTTGTTTTTGTCCTATTAGTTATATAAATTTAGAATTAATGTAAAATTGTATTATTTTTCTAAGTGATATTTCTTCTCCAAATAAAATAATAGTATTTAAATTTTTGTAACATTTTGTGTTAAATTATAAAACATTTTAGCTCGTCATAATATATTATGTTCTTGGCAATTATACAGTTTAAAGTATTTACTAATAAAGTAACACTTAGTATTTTTAATAAAATATGTAGGTATATTTTTTCTTAATTTGATAATCTATTTAACATTTATAGTATTTATTCATTTTTAGATAACATAAAAACAAATTATTTTATTTCAATACATTTTATTGGGTTTTATTTAGCCAAGAATCGACACAGTATAGACTCAAAAATCAGAATCATAATAAACAGTTTAGTTATGTACACCAGTTTGCACTACCAAATTTTTATATTGGAATATTTAAAACTAATTTCATTAGATACGTACATTTAATTTGGCAATTTGTTTTGTACAGCAACCTGGCTGGTAACACTAAATAGGTACTGTGGTGACTTAGATTTTTTTTTATTTAAATAAATTCTTGTTATTTTGGTATTGTATTATCAGAGATTTTAATGAATTTTCTGCATAACCTCCAAGTCTTATTAAACCATATTGTTAAAGACTGACGTACTTCACATGTGGGTGGGTCTCCATTGTAAATGAGAAGTTAGAAAGGAAATTTAATGTATATCTGTACGTAACAATTAAACATTGCTAACGAAAGAACGATTTTGAGCAGAGTTCAGTTGATAATGTTGCTTTGTCAACAATATATATGTCATAATAATAATTACATATGCATTAAATATTTTCTTTAATAATATTTGTTTAATATTGTAGATATTTTCTTAGTGTTTTCATTTTTTTTTTTCAAAAAATGACACCAGTAAGATTTCTTTCAGAAAAAGTGCTATCATTGTAAATTGGAGAAAAATTGCTGGTAAAAAAGCTGTTTACAGGAGAAAAAAAATAGGCCGTAATATTTTTTTACTAATACCTACATTTTGTACATTTTCCCATTTTAGGAAAATCTAAAAATTACCTTCCTAATATACCACCTCAGGATAATTCCTTTTCATAAAAAGTGCTACTTGATACTTCAGATCAAGATTTCTGGTAGAATTTTTGTACACAGTATAAAAAATAAACATCTTTGTAAAACTACTACATTATTCACTACACTCAGAATCTAATATTGACATACAATGCATTTATTATTATACATTTATTATGCATTATACATTTATTATGCATTATACATTTATTATGCATTTAATACATTTTATATCATTGTATATAGTATAATTTTTTTTTTATATATATATAAGTTCTCTAGGTAAGATTTTATTTAGTTTGTATATTTTAAAAATGAAAGACCTTGAATACATAACCATATTACTGTTATGTACATTCTAGTTAATAATTAAGCCCAAATGCTTAACTTGATAATTACAATAATTTAAAATCATATCAGTTGTATCACAAGATTGTATAATAATATCAAGCTGTATTTATAAAGAATGTAACAAATACACTTTGACATATTTTGAATGTCAATTTCAGATTTGTCAATTCATTGAAAAATGTATTTAAGTAATTCAACAGTTACTTTATTTTTAATATTAAAAAGACGTCTTAGGATAATGGGGATGGATGCAGCCACTGTTATAGATAATATAATGTATACCTGTAAGTAACAATAAACCATTGCTTACAAAAAAACTATTCTGAGCGGAGTTCAGTTGATAGTGATGCTTTGTCAACAATATATACATCATTTTATATTAAAATAATTAAATAGGCTTTATAAATTTTTTTTGATAATATTTGTTTAATACAGACTTTCCTAGTTTTCCTACGTTTTTCACATTTGCTGAAAAAAATCTTGGGAAAATGAAAAAAATGATCGTCTTAAAATACCTCTCTACTTTCAAAAAAGGTGCTAAACGTAGAAATCCAAGCAAATCTTCTAATATAAAAGTTATGCACAGATAAAAAAAAAAATAAATATCTTTGTAAAACTATAAGTTTCTTCAATCCACTCAGAATCTTAAATTCTATATTTTCGTAATAATTGTGTAGGTTTGTGTTATTATATAATATTTGTTCAGTACTGTATGTATTTTTCCGTTTTTTCCATTTATTGGGAAAACTCCCAGGGATTAATAGTTCTATCAACTAATACCTACATTTCATACATTTCCCCGTTTAATTTAATTTATTAGGAAAATCAAAAAATAATCTTCCTAAAGTACCTTCCCAGTCAGATTTGTTTTCAGAAAAGGTGCTACACTTAAAAATCGGAACAAGATTTCTGGTTGAAAATTATCCACTGAAAAAATTTACATTTGTAAAACTATAAACTTTTTAACTCCACTCAAAATCTAAAAGATATTAAATAAAATATATAAAGCCTATTTAACTATTTTATTATAATATGACATATATATTGTTGACAAAGCATCATTATCAGCTGAAATCTACTTAAAATCGGTTTTTCGTTGGCAATGGTTGTTTAATAGAATTGTTTACAAATGTAAATTCAATTTTTACTCTACTACTCTCCCAACTTCTCATCTACAACAATAGCCCACCCATGTGTGAAGTATGTCCGTATTTTTTTTTATATTTACATGTGTTATTGTGTAATAAACACATGATATACATGTTTGATAACATAACAAGTTAATTCAGGTCATACATATTTAGACCTTAATCTTATTTATAAGAAAAAGGTTAATGTTTAATTTTTTTCACAATGGATGAGATTAATATTTAGGTTGTTTTGAAATAGATGTTATTGCTTTAAAATCAATTTCTAAGAAGATAGTTTTATGTATTGCTTTTCAAAAAAGCATTTAATTAGTCTATAATAATACCTATATTCTTTATTTAGTACAGGTCAGTTACAATATAATTGCTTTATGTTACGTAGTATGATTGGTACTGAGACTAATAATGGTGACTTATGATGTATTTTTTTAGTTGTAACTTTTTACATCAACTTTTATTGCATTTTTTTATATGATTTTAGATATTTGTATAAATTCACATCTGTTATCTACCTATTAGTAATAAGTTATTACTTTCAAATTGGTTCTAAATGGATTCTGCTGGAAAATCATTCAAAATAGTACCACTTGATAAATTAAGTAAATATAAATAATTCTGAAATAATTACATATGTATAGTATTTAAATAACTTGGTATTCATTAAAATAAATATATACATTTTATTATCCACAACAAGTCACAGTGACATGACAATTTTTAACATTTTTTGACATTAGTAATTTTATTCCATAGATAGTGATGTTCAACATTTAATAACTATGAGCACATTGGCTAGAGAAAAAGCATATTGTCCATACAGCAACTTCAAAATCGGAGCTGCTTTACAATGTGATGATGGCACTATCTTTGCAGGCTGCAATGTAGAAAATGCATCATATGGACTTGCAATATGTGCTGAACGTACTGCTATTGTAAAAGCTGTGAGTGAAGGAAAAATGAAATTCACTAAAATTGCAATTGCTGGGTTAAACAATAACCAATTTGTTTCACCTTGCGGTGCTTGTAGACAATTTTTAAGTGAATTCAATAATGTTAATGATGATGTGGCAATTTATTTATATCAACCCAAAGGTAGCAATGTACTTGTAACAAGTATTTCAGAATTACTGCCAATGGATTTCAAATTTAATGAAATTAAAGATTATTTAAATAAGATTTATTGAAATAAAATATAAGTATATATTTTAAATTTGATATGTACCTAGATATTTATAAATACTAGGACTTCAAAACATTATTTTGAATAGTATAACAAAAAAAATTGTATACTATTTAACGTAACATATCATTAATCATAATCAATAATTAACAATAAACGTAACTGTAATGTGACAAAATAATTGCAAATAATGTTATTCAAAATAACGTTTGTGGTTTTTTATTTTTACTTAAAACTTTATACTTATAGGTATTACCAAGAAACTCATGTCATGATACTATGATCCTTAATATGGAATTTGAAAGTACTTGGCTTATTTCAGATGTTTTTAGACAAATTTTTTTTTTCTAGGTTTTTTTGATTATTATTAGTCTTTTGCCTATCTTTGTTTAATTAAGACACACCTACCACTGAAAAAACTGTTTTACTTTTAATTATTGTTTCTAATAAAATTATCATCAGTACTTACTTGTATACAATTATTTCAATTCAAAGAAATACAATTCATAAAACATTAGTTTTAATTATAATTATGTCTTCTCATAAACATTTTTTTATAATTGCATAATATGTTAATGTCATTAATGTTATTTACTTGCTGTATTATTATTACTGCCTATTACCTAGTAATAAACGGTTATCTGTTATAATTTATAAGTCACATTAACTATTTAACACTATAATGTATAACTTTGATTTAAAAACTACACCTCCAATACAAGTCATACTTCTATATAGGTGTGCAATTATTTTGAAATTTTATTTTACTTGTAATTAATGTTTATTTTTTGCATATTTCAAAACAAATCTATTATTATTGTTTGTTACATTTTTAAGCTGTATAAAACAAATTAGTAAGTTATTAATTTTTTTTTCTTCAGTGTGAAAATAATAGAATTTATTAACATTTTGAGGGGTTTTGATGGTTTAATGTAGATATTATAATAGCAATATTACTAACAACCTTAGATCATATACAATGTATAGAGCTACGATTATACCTTATATGAAGAGGATATTTAGCTACTGCATATACGTTGTGTCGTCGTCTTCTTCATAATAGTGTAATACCATCATAACTAATATCGGATAATCTGATGTATATTTTACATTGAGATATATTACAATTTTATTCTATGATAATTTTAGCCATGTTACGATACATTATCGATACGAGTACTTTTTGGTAGTAATACAATGTTTCGATACTTTTACTTGGATCGGATTAAAAGAAATATACTCGTATCCCATAATAAATTCTTAAAACAAGTTGGGCTATTAGGCTATCGCCTATCACATAGCACGCTATCACAGTCTAGGTCACGGTTTTGGAAGATATCTTCTAAGACTGTAGTTTTATAGGTGAACCTATCATAAATATAAAATATAGGTATTATAAAGTATTTTTTATCTATGGTACCCATTCATAGAGAGTATAGAGTGGCTGTATCGATAAATATTAAGGGGACCAATATCTTTTTTTCACAGTGTGGCCATTTTTAATGAAACAAATTATGTAAAACATTGAGTTTATTTCATGGAGTCTACCTTATGCTTAAGTTTTATCAAATAATCCTAGAAATAGTAGGCCGTAGCTAACTTTAAGGGAGTAAAAGTATATTGTATAATAGTATAGTATAATTATAGAAGTTTCTACAAATATGGTTGTAACTAAGTTAATGTTTCATTTTTATTGGACTTGAACCTTTGGTAAAAGATATTTTGAAGTAAAATATATTATCTCTATCCATCTCTTAAATTGTATAAGGAATTATTAAAATTCAATAACAAACCATAACCGCGTCATTATATTACATTAATTAATTTACTTAACTAACATTGCATTAACAGATTTATTTTTATAATTGAAACTACATAAGACTTTTTCAATCTGAAAACAAATAGTAATTACGTTATCACTCGGATAGATCAGATCCCTCTATTTCCACCTTTAATTTTTAAGCTAATAAATGAGTTTAAAAATGAATCCTGATCAGGAGAAAATAAACTTTTCAAACATATTTCTTGTTTAAATATCAACGTTAACATACGAACAAACCTAGCTATATGATTATTTCTTGAAAAAAAAGGTTAAAGGTGTAGGTATCTTGAGTTTCAATATAATCGTAATCATTTTAAGTAGCAGTTTCTTGAATATTTTCTTCAAAATCAATTATATCTGAGTTAATGTTGGAAAATGTTCTATTGATAAATATGACTGGATCTGAACTTGAGTAGTATAGTATATCAATGTGTTGCTAAGTGGGATGCAATTACCTGTATTAAAACTAGGGATATCATTTATTCTAACAACAAGGTTTTTATACGCTGATTAGAGCTGTTAAGCTGTAAAATTGTTGTTGTATCCACCCAAAGACCTCACACCGCCAAAGAATAATCCTAAATGGTCTTGACTTATCTTGTACATTTTTAAATGATTTAACTTGGTTGTTGCTATAAAATTGGAATATAGGTGCTTTAATGAGTTTAAACATACAATAAATCCAATAAAACCCATTTTCCTATTCGATTCTAAAACAGGGACAAAATTATTATTTTCATACATTTTCAAACCTTGAATGTAATTTGTTATACAAGTTGTATTTGTCTAATATTTTTTTCACATACTACCTACATTACTACTCTATATACCCATTTAACTATAAAATAAGGGTTAAATGGGTGTACCATGATCGGGGTCTGGAGCGTTCTCTGACAATTAATAAGAAAAAAAAAGATTCATGCCAAAAACTGGGAAAATAAAATTTAAAAAACGTCTTCATAATATTTGCGAATCAGTAAATATTCTACCTGGAGTACATTATGTATTTTGTATATAATACATTCTTATCATTATTGTGATAAGTAACTGATTATTTCTTTGACCCACTACTACTATCTACAATAGTAGTTTATTATTGACTATTAACTAGTTCGTTAGTTTGAAATCTTACCATAAACCTACTTAATATTTATTACTATAGATCTATTGTATTTGATTTTACCATTTACCACAATTATGCTCTAGCATGTATTTATTAATTACAGTAAAATTATCATACAACGGTCATCGAAGGGACCGGAAATAATGACCGTTACATAGAGGTGACCGTTGGCGTAAGTTTCACTGTATAATGTTTTGTTGAAAATCAAACATAAACAATTTTCTTATTACAATATTCTACAATTGTTAATATTTTCACTCTTGCCTTTGACAAATTAATGTTTATGTCGATTCTTTAATGTACTTTGATTATTCACATTTGAACGTTTTTGTATAATTCCCTCTTAACAGGCAGGGAAGACTAGGGTTCAACATTAGACTGTGCCCATAAATGTCAATGATAGGTGAATTAAAATTTCTTTTAATTAGGTTATAGAAAATTATATAAATTGTAATATGCTTAGTGAAAAGATAAAAAGTATATTAGTTTTATTTTATAATAAAAGCATCTTTGAAATGGTGCATCAGACTTTCAAATTCGTCAATAACTTCTGAAGCATTAATATTGACAATTTATTTTGCGTATACATTTAGATAATGGAACAAAAGTACAGCTAGTACTTAATAAAGTGTTTACCGTTTTGCTAAGAATAATTTTGTCATTAAACATTGTTGATATTATACACCATAAACATATTCTGAGAATCTGACATTTTAATATACATATTATAAATTTAAATCGGGTCAAATCATCACTTACCTAGTTTAAATTAATAATAATGCATTATATACGAGTCTAGACAATTTAGTTTTCGGATTCAAGTCCCAAAACATACTTTGCAAACTAAATACCAAATATGGTTAAAGGGACTTTCAAAAATGCCTAGGACAGGGGTGGCAACCTTTTTTAACACTACGTGTCAAAAATTACCTAATTTTTTTTTCTTCTCAAGCGTTCCATGAAAAATATTTTGTTATATTCAATATTGTAAAAACAATTTTACAACACCCATTACCGATATTAGACAATGGAAATCGGTGTATCTCCACCATTATCCAAAATGAACAGTGATAACACTAACAATTAAATATTAATACATTATTTAAATTATTAGTGTATTACCTATACTATACTTCCCATTTCCTGCTAATAAGTATTTAATAAAAATTAATTTGAATATGTATTGTTATCAATTGAATTATTATTATTAACATTTATCTGTCCGTTTATTATTTCGAGGGGATGATACTGGCGTAAATAGTTTGCACTATATGCATGTGGTGGTGCAGAAAAATTAAACCAGTGTTGTTAATTTTAACACCGGTTACTCCAAACAATTTCTCAAATTCACACCGGTTTGATTTTTAAGAGGAAATTTACACCGATTTGTACAAACGAATTTCTTGATTAACTAAATATTTGAAGCAAACATAATTACAGGGAGTTGGGACAAATACGCAAACGCAAAATTTATATCACACGCAATTTGTCGAATTCACGTAATCTCGTGCGATGTACCTACCATGGTATTGTAATGATTATACGATTTATACGATAAATATGCGACGAATACTGATACAAATGCGCAATAGACATTTATAGATAAAGATGATAATCTCGATGTTTGACTAATAATAATATAATTTTAACTGATAATACATAGGTAAACTATTAAACTTTTTTTTCAGACAAAATTAATATTATATTTATACTTTAAAACTGTAAAAATCATGTCCCACGTGATTCATGATTCGACTGCACTGGATAGTTTATCGGGCGATATAACCTGCCCGCTCTAGGTGCAACGGTGCAGTCAGGTAGAAAACGCTATAAGGTGTAAGGTCTAAGCTGCAGCTGGATAAAAACTGATAAAAGAAATGGTTATTCATATCAGTGATACCAATTTTTTATTGTGTCAATTTTCATTTTTTAGAACGGAATCGCGTTGTGAGTTCACGACTTTCTCAACATCGCTATCTCACATTATTTTGTAATTTAAATTTTAAACAATGGAATATCGTCAAGAAAAATAAGTTCTTGTAGATTGTTGTTGAATTCATGATGTAATAAACTATTATATTATTATGGTTGATTTTATAAACTTTTAATAATAATGTCGGACTACGACAGTGATCAAGGGAGTTATCATGGTGGCAGTGGTAGTGAACCGGAGGTAATAGACCCAAACTAATGTCGTACAACATAGTTTAAATAATTATTTTTAGGAAGATTCAAATTCACAAGTGGACCGTTCACCAAGTGTATCCGAAGCTGAAGAAAATAATCAGTAAGTATCACAATTTTTATTATCAACAATCTATACTAAAACTTAATTTTTATTACAGAGAAGAAGAAATTGCCGATGAACAAGAACCTGAAGGAGAAGATCTAAATTCTGAGGATGTAAGTTATACTTCTTTGGGGTATTATTATTGAACCTAATTATTACTTTTGTGTTTGTCAGGAATATGATGAAGAGGAAGATGAAGAAGATAATCGCCCAGGCAAAAAGAAAAAGAAAAATGAACGTTTTGGCGGTTTTATAATTGATGAAGCTGATGTTGATGATGAAGTTGAAGAAGATGATGATTGGGAAGATGGAGCAGGAGAATATGGTATTGTTGCTAATGAAGTTGATGAATTGGGTCCTACTGCTAGGGAAATTGAAGGACGTCGACGTGGAACTAATCTTTGGGAGTAAGATAAATTTGTTAACTATTCAATTATTTATAGGGTATAACTCAAATCTGACTCCTAAAATAACTATAAATTTAGTTTAGCACTTCATGGTTTTTTTTTTAAAAAAAAATGTTTTTTAAATGCCATGTTTTCCAATGTTTACAATGAGGGTGCCATCAACATTTTTATGTAACTATTATTATTTTAAATTTTAGTGTTTTGAATACTATAGGTATATGCATAAAGTAAAAGACGATTTGATTCATCTGATAGCTTTGATCACCAACCTAAGTGAATCTGTAAATGAGTTAAGAATGATGACGAGGTCAGAATTTGTTTGACAGACTTAATTTTGAAATTTGTGATTTTGTGTTTTTATGTTGAAGTATAACTTTGTATAGTTAATTGGGAGAAAAAACGAATGAATTATTTAAAATGTGAGACCAGGACTTGGTGAACACCATGAGTTTGCTTCGTGAGCTGATGTCTAACTTATACATATTTCAAAATGATAAACTTTAAATCACTTGCCTACCTTATCATTTCCAACCTGATACCGAAAAAAATTGATAGTCTGTAAACTTCATCCTCACTATGTAAGACTGGGTGCTGTACTCAATACCATGCAATTTAAAAAACTAATAACTGTAAAACTAAATATAACTGACTGCCAAATTATAGTTACACCTGTATTTTTATCTATTCATTTTTGAAGTAATTAAACACATTATCAAACAAATTGAAGTATCAAAACAAAAAAATTCTATGCCATTTTATTAGATGAAAGTAATCATATTACTGTCAAAGAATAGAAGAATACAATATTTTTTGAAATAGAACAATATTTTATGGGTGTTAATGAAACGCTTTTGAATGAAAAACAGATTCTAATACTCTTAAAAATTTTAAAAGATATTTTGTATAGATTAGAAATAGATTTTCATAATATATCATTAGAGCACAATGTTTTTTCAATGGTGCTAGCAATGTTTCTGGAATTCATGAAGAATTACAAGTGCTAGAATTAAAGAAATTGAACCAAGAGCATTCTTTGTATATTATCCAGCTCATTCTTTAAATTTTGGTACCCAGAATAGTTTACAAAATAGTAGAGTAGTAGTAGAAGCTAGTAAAATTGGTTAGGTTATGTTAGACTATATAACAAAATAGGTTTAGTCAAATTGTTTGTAAAAAGACCCCCCTCCTCAAAAAAAGCACAGCTTATGCAAATTCAAAAAGTTGATAGTTGCAACTTGTAATAAAACAGATAATTTTATAATATTGAATAAACAATGAGTTATTATATCAGGTTTCAGATATTCATGTTATACTCTGTATATTTAAATATTTTAAATAATTATAAATAGTAATTATATCATTTATCATGTAAATTTAATTTAATATTTTCAGTTCTCAAAATGAAGATGAAATTGAAGAGTACTTGCGTAAAAAATATGCAGATGCTTCAGCACCGATTAAACATTTTGGAGATGCTGGTGAAGAGTTAGCTGATGAAATTACACAACAAACTCTTCTACCTGGTGTTAAGTAAGATATATATATATATTTATGTGTCACATGTAAAACGTGTATTATACATAAATCTCATTATAGGGACCCTAATTTATGGATGGTTAAATGTCGTATTGGTGATGAGAAAAACACTGCTTTATTGTTGATGCGCAAGTTTATTGCTTATCAGTTAACTGAAAACCCATTGAAAATAAAGTCTATAGTCTCTCCTGAAGGTGTTAAGGGTTATATATATATTGAATCATACAAACAAACTCATGTGAAGTCAGCTATTGAAAATGTTAGCAGTCTTAAAATGGGATTTTGGAAACAGCAAATGGTACCTATTAAAGAAATGACAGATGTTTTGAAAGTTGTTAAAGTTCAAACTGGTTTAAGATCTAAACAATGGGTTAGATTAAAAAGAGGTATGTTATTATTTTTGTGTTGAAAATTTAAATTAAACTGTAAGAATAATTTATTTATCAAAGTTAATTTTTTGCAGGTCTTTATAAAGATGATATTGCTCAAGTGGATTATGTCGATTTGGCTCAAAATCATGTACATTTGAAACTACTCCCTAGGATCGATTATACTAGACCACGTGGGGCTCTTAGAGCATCTATGGTATACTGTTATATATTTTTTGTAATGTTACAAAAGTATAATAATTAAATTTATATTTGTAGGATCCAGAAGCTTTAAAAAGGAAAAAAAAAAGACGTCCTGCAGCTAAACCATTTGATCCAGAGGCAATCAGAGCTATTGGCGGTGAAGTTACTAGTGATGGTGATTTTTTAATATTTGAAGGAAACCGTTACAGTCGTAAAGGATTTTTATACAAAAACTTTTATATGAATGCAATAACTGCTGATGGAATCAAACCCACTCTCTCTGAGCTTGAAAAGTTTGAAGAAGCCCCTGAAGGCATAGATATAGAATTGCCTGTATCCAATAAAGACAATTCTGCTAACAGTCAGTCGTTGAGCTCTGGTGATAATGTTGAAGTGTGTTCTGGAGAGTTAATCAATTTACAAGGAAAAGTATTATCAATTGATGGTGATATGGTTACTATTATGCCCAAACATGATGATCTCAAAGTGAGTAACACTAAATAATATTAATAGTAATTTATATATTCATGTTACTATATGGGATTTATGTACATTTTAAAATTAGATGCCGTTAGAGTTTATGGCAAGTGAATTGCGCAAATTTTTCAAACAAGGTGATCACGTAAGAGTAGTAGGAGGACGGTATGAAGGTGATACAGGACTTATTGTTCGTGTTGAACAAAATCGTATTGTGCTATTCTCTGATGTTACAATGCATGAACTTGAAGTTTTACCTCGTGACTTGCAATTGTGTTCAGACATGGCTTCTGGAGTTGATTCGCTTGGACAATTTCAATGGGGAGACCTTGTGCAATTAGAGTGTGTATTTAAATTTGATTATCTTTGAATTTGTAAAGCTAATTTATAATTAAATTATATATTTATATTATATTAATTATTGTTAGTCCACAAAATGTTGGAGTGATTGTGAGAATCGAACGCGAAAAAATGCACATTTTAAATATGGCTGGAAAGTTGGTTGAAGCTAAACCACAATCTCTAAATAAAAAAAAAGAACATAGGAATACAATTGGAGTTGATGCTTTGGGTAATTCAATACAAAGAAGAGATATTGTTAAAGTTATTGATGGTCCACATACGGTATTTTTATTTTGAACCATATTGATTATCATCCTGTTAAAAATTGATATATTATATAGGGGATGCATGGTGAAATCAAACATTTATATCGTCACCATGCCTTTTTATATTCTCGTTTAATGACTGACAATGGCGGAATTTTTGTTTGTCGTTTAAGACATATTGCATTAGCTGGAAATTCAACAAATAAAGTAATATAATATAATATAATTCTTTATTTGATCCTAATTATTTGTATTTTTATATTAGCAAGCTATAACTGCACCACAAAATGGATTTGCATCTCCGCAAATTACATCACCACGCCACACACCAGGTAGTCCATTTGGTGGTGGTGGTGGTGGTGGAGGAGGTAGTAGCCGTGGTGGCGGAGCAGGAGGTAGATTTAGTGGTGTTAGAAGAGATAGAGATCTAATTGGTCAAACAATTAGAATCACTGGTGGCCCTTACAAAGGAGCTGTTGGGATTGTAAAAGATGCCACAGAGTGTACTGCCAGAGTTGAACTTCATTTGCCAGAGTTGAACTTCATTCTTCTTGTCAAACAATATCAGTGGATAGAAGAAACATAACAATTGTTGGACAACAATCTAAGGATGGTAGATTGACATCATCATACTCAAGAACACCAGCCAATTCCATGATGACCCCTGGATATCGTGAAGGAGGCAAGACGCCTGTACAAGGTTCAATGACGCCAAACTACGAAGTTGGCAACCGTACACCTCATTTTGGAAGCACAACTCCATCACATGATGGTTCGAAAACACCTACACAAGCTTGGGATCCAGCTGCTGGATACACTCCTGCTAGAGTGACCGATAATGATTTAGAATATCCCATGGATCCTGGTACTCCCTATGCACAGACTCCAAATACATTATATGGTTCTTCTGATCATTCTTATTCGCCATATCAAGCAATATCACCATCTGGAGGTGGAGGATATAACAGTAAGTTATATAAATATTAAATATTAGTTGAACTCAACATTTAGTAGCCAAACCAAACTTTATTAACTCAAACTTAAAATATTTTTGTGTATTGATTCTCTGTCAGTCAACGATTTCACTTAAATTGGGTGATTCTTTTGTTATTTATTTAAGCTCTATACCCAATTAAATGTACTATTTTACAATATAACAAAAATAAACAGCGTACAATTAAATATAAACATACTAAGAAAATTCCAAAAAAAGACCTAGGTAGAATCATTAAGAGTATTTTTAATTTTCAAATAGGAACTTCTATTTTTTAACATAGATTTAAAAAAATAATATTATTTTAGATTTAGTGATATTTATAAAGCTAAACACACTAGTATACAATTTACGGTAGTTCAGAAAAACGAACATTTGGTTTTCGAATAGTTTGCCTGAGTTTGGTTCGGTTAAAAATTTAGTTAATTGAGTTCAATCTATGAGACATCTTTAATTAATCTCTAATAATACATTTTTATTTTTTATTATTACATCATTGCAGGTAGTAATTCATACATCAATACTCCAAGTCCAATAAATACTGCTAGCCCTCGCAGTATACAGTATCATCCAGCTCCCTCACCATCAGGTTCATATGCAAGTTTAATGACTCCATCTTCTGTATCTTCTCCAGGACTTGCCGCTCCATCACTAACATCATTTGGTAAATAAACATTTTGAAAAATTATTGATTGTTTTCTAGTTAATTTCTGTAAGTATTATTAATAAATAATAATAAATGGTTAACAGGTTTACCACCAGGATGGCAAACGACAGATATTTTTGTTCGAATTGCTGATTCAGATTTAGCTGGACAAAGCGGAATTATTAGAGATGTTAATGAAGCAACCTGTAGTGTTTATTTGCCTGAAGAAGAACGCGTAGTAACAATTGAAAATCATAATTTGGAACCAATAATGCCCAAACCCAATGATTATGTGAAAGTTCTATATGGCTCATACAGAGACAGGACAGGTGATATGTTGGCAATTGAAGGTAGCGAGGGTGTTGTTCTAATGCCAGATGATAAAAATCCCATACTTATTCCTCTATTGCATTTGTGTAGAGCAACTTCATTAAATTAAGAATGTCATACTCTTTTAATGTATATTATTTAAATAATTAACTTAGGAAGTGAACAGTGTTTCTTTATTTTATATTTTTAAATTCCCGTATAGAAAGAAGGGATACTTTATTTTTATAAAAGCAAATTTATAACAAATTAATGGTCTTAATAATATAAAGGGCGATTGAAAATTTGTGTTACAGCTATTTTATCATGTAAATATTCAAAATGAAGAAAAATGTATCAATTTATAAACAACTAAACTATTAGTACTGTAAATTTGATTATGTAATTGTATATCTATCTGTAAGCTAGCATGTAAGTAGCTGTACTTGAGTCGCGGTCCATTTTGCAAAATAAAATAAACCAATTTTTAAATTTTATTTTTACTATTTCTTTTTTTGGGGGGGAGGGATGAGGTTTTGAAATTCAAACAAGGTCCTGTATTCAAAATTCCATAATTAGGTGTTAGTTTTAAAACTAAAAAGTTGAATATCTTGCTAATGGATTGACTAAAATCAAAAATGTCAACACCACAACTTACTTAAACTAACACTTTATGGTATTTTGAATATAAGTTCTTATTTTAAATTCAAAAGTTGACCCCTTAAACCCATGAAAAAAGAAAAAAAAAAACAGTAAAAAATAAAATATATAAATTATTTTAGATGTTTATAAATTGGAAAACTTTTGTATTATGTTTTCCTCTATTTTAATTATTTACATGATAAAATGGCTGCAACATAAATTTTGAATCAACCTGTATACCCCAACCAACAATATTTAGATATTCTTATTTGCTTTGAGTTAAAGCAAGAAAACAAATTAAATGTATTTCAATATTAACACCAGTGGCGTGTAGTAGTATTTGAAGCTTGGTAAGTTCCAAAAATTAAAAAGGTAAATTATAATTTAAGAAAAAAATGCTAACTGCTTTTATAATTTACAATATTTATTTATAGATATCTGTGTACATCAATAATATCATTATGGTATTGTGTTTTAGGGTACTGGAAGCGGTGATTTTCTGTCTTGTCTTATACATGTACGTACAACATAAGAATTTCTGTGTATTCTATTTCCAATAAACCAATATCGGCCTTGTAAAAATTCTGAAAACAAATTTGGAATTTTCGTCAGGTCTAATTGAAATCGAGTAGTTGCCACATTTTTGATATTTTATTTTTCCAATAATTAAAATATTTCATTTTTTGAAATTTCAGGGGATAAAATCACTAATGTAGGTCAATTTTAAGTAGACATGACACATTCAAATTTGATTTAAAAATGTTTATCGCTTCACTAACTAAACCAATCAACGCCTTGGAAACAGAACACGTAAAAATTCTTATGCATGTGTGTAATAGAAAGGAAATCAATGTTTCCACTCCCCTTAAAAAAAAAAAAAAAAAATATCTAAAATTATTTATAATCAATTTAGTGTTTTCAACTGCTGGATGTTCTGTAAAATCTTGGCCCTACCACATTTTATTTTTTTTCCTTTTTGAGCGGGCATGGGGCGCTTACCTTGCTTGCCCTGACCATATGTCACTGATTAACACATTCAGATTATCTATTTTTAAAATATTACTCGTGCTATTTTATCTTCATAAATGTATAAATTATGTTTTAAATGAAACTGGAGTTATTATAATGTAATATAGTATTTAACGACCGTTGGACCGTTTTAAGTATAATAGTTTTACAATTGAATATACCTAATTAGATTCGATTTTCAAAATGTATTCAATAAAATAAATAAAAAAAGTCAGTAATAACTAAAATGAATCAATGGATAGAAAATACTTTTTATATAGGTAGTGTAGACACTACAATTAAATATAACTTCTGAGAGTATAATTAGAAAGAAACCAAATATCTGAAGTTAATATTTATTTCCCATTTATACATACAATTATATTTGAATCTATGAACACAAAATATAACTGCACTATTATAAATTGTTTATTACAGGTACTCTCTATAGTTACTAATATCATTTGCAAGTGTATACAATTCTATTTTTTATTAAAAAAATTGAAATTTCCAACTTAATCTATTGTAAAAATAGGTCTGCACAGTTTAATGTAGGTAAGCTAATAATTATGTAGTTTATGCTTAAATTATAATAATGATAATAATGACCAGATGTATTTTCTTACCTTCAGATATAACAAATTGTTTTTCAACATTACTAACTGTAATAATCAGATGTAAAAGAACTTATTTTATAAAAATAAATAACTTGTGTTTTTTGGTTCTGTATACTTTTGAAAATCTACTTCTTTAAACTAACTTCATTGGAACATTTGTATTTATTAATTGATCGAAAACAATATTAGATTTTTATCTACATTCAATTTATGCTGTAAAAAAATATGTGTTTCAACTATATTGTATTTTAAAACAAGTAAAAAATATTCTTAGAGCCACTTCAACATTTGAAAATAGTGACTCTATCTTCAAGGATTTTTAATGGCTCAAAAGTCTGGAGGCTTTAGCTGGAGCATTTTTCTTTTCACTCATATTACCAAGATAATTTAATTCGTATTCAAGATATATATCAATAAAATGATAAACAATTGGTACGTGTGCACACGCGTCAAAAATTAAAAATAAGCGATAGGAATAAATCGGCTATAATGTTGACATTTCACATATTATGATCGGAAATCATATACAATACATATTCCACATACACAAATATACGACGACTGATGAATACTACTGAGTACAGACCCAACAGTTTTATTCTATATTAATGTATCAATTAATTATCGTCTCTATCGATAAGATAAGAAAAATTCAAGTAATATTTGTCGTCACTCGTCCGTCACCTATAATCCTATCTCTATAGTAAAACCAAAAATACCCAACATCGGCTATGATCAAACATAATTTTTGCGGCCTAGATGTAATAAAAACGTTATACCAAATATTTAATTTTCAATAATATTTATATTTCCTCATATTCCACATAAGATTAATAATGAAAATTCAATAATATTATGCGCTGAATGCTGATACATTGGGACAGTTAAAAAAAATAATTTTACTTTTATTTGTATGTAATATTATACAAACGTTCTACGTTCGTAATAAAAATTACTTTGTGGCGCCCCAATTTAACATTGGCCGATTGTCGTCTTAGGCTTTAGCCTACTCAGCCTATTGGTTAATCAAGCTCTGCCCGTGGCTTTCTTTCCTGCGACTTTTATTCCTACATTCCTCCAAAATATATATTTGTTTTTGGAAGCAAATTTGAACACATCGCAAGAAAGTTTTGAACCATTATCATTATTTTTTATAAATAATTGCTTTTTGTCAATAGCTATAGGCCTTAAAGTATTGTTTAGTAAGTTTGACGTTTTCGAAAACACTTTCAGATGTTAGTTGAAGACCATCTTGATTTTTTTAATTTGTCAAGTTATTAAATATTTTTTTATTTTGTTGACAATATGCATGGTCATTTATGTTATTAGATACGTCAATTAACGTCTTAATATCATTTTTATTAATGATTTACTTGTATGATTTATTTTTCATTATAATATGTTTTTATGCATACAGGTAATAATTTAGTTTATTACCTATATCTGTAGTAATATGTATGATTTGATTTAAAATACCCTCCGCCAATTGATAGATTGGGTACAGTATATATGTTCATGATTAGGTTTCACGTAGTTATAATACTACAGAGCCTATAACCAACCATTGAATTAATGATAACTAAGGTACCTTACTATAAGATGGGCTCATAGGAGTGTATTGTACTGCAGACCCGACAGCCGCTGACGACCACTCGCACGCGCATGCCACATGTTACTATGTGGAAACGACGGAGAATCGCAAAATATAAAATTTAATTTTTACACGTTTTGGACCAATAAGCGGTGGAAAATTAGACTTATATCCTAATGTTCAATTTTAATTTTCAAAATATATTTGGATTTGTTAACAAATTTTCTAGGTATCTTAGGAAGTCGATTTTCGATTATAAATTTGATATTCCTAAAATAAATAAAATTGAAAATCGGCTTCCTAATAAACCTAGAAAATTTGTTAACAAATGCATACATACTTTAAAAATTGAAATCGAATACTAGGAAGCATGTCTAATTCCCCACCAGTTTATTGGTTTAGAACGTATGAAAACTAGGTGAGCTTCAGCCCCCTTAAAAACAATTTGAATGTTAAACTTACCGCTGTAACCAAGATTATTTTCCGATTAGTATTTATTACAAAATCTATCTAAGTATCCATAAAACATAGATTTTATACTAATAGACGAGTATTTTATACACGTAGAACGGTCATGGATAGAGGGCGTTCTTCACGCGTGACTTGTGACTTTTAAGCCCGGTCCACAAAAAGGCAGCATTGAGCGACATGTAGGTTATCTTTAATTTCCTATTGTTCTGTAACACGTGAAAAAAAATCGCGACATTGAAAACAGCGTACACATTTAGGCAACCAAACCACACCAACATTGATAAACAACTGGACTAAATTGTGTCCACACTGATAAACTTGTAGCCACGTGTTGCCTATTTACCAATTTATTATATTGTATTATACTGTTTTGTAGTAAAACATGTTCCGCTTTCAATCGAAACATGAAACAAAGAGAAATAATTTCTCAATAATTATTGTTGTTAGTTGCAACAAATCATTTATGAAACATTTAGTAATTCCTGGATTTATATGGGAACTTTTGTTGTGTCAATATACTTAGACTTAAAAAATTGTTATGTGTTGCCTTAGAGTGGACCGGGCTTTACGTGGTATTATTGTACATATAGCACAAATTGTGCGTATGTAAAGTATATAATAATGTAAATATTAAAAATACAATTTTTCTTTCATTTAAAAAGTTTAAATGTTGACAAAATTCATCAAAATGTGTAAATTATATTGTAGTTAAAATGTAAAAAATTTTTAAATTTATAGCAATAACAAAAAGAGTCGATACTGGGGATGAGTGCTGACACTGTTGTAAGTGGGTAGTGGGGAAGATGGGATACATAAGACTATTTCATTTATATCTGTAAGCAATGACAAACCATTGCTGATGAAAGACGATTCCGAGCGCAGTTCGGTAATACATAATTTAAAGTGCCGTAATTTTTTTTAACCTAACCTTCTTACGTTTTTTCCCGATTATTATGAAAACTAATACAAAAATCAAAAAACCGAACTGCATCATTAAAAACAAGATTAATAATTCAACAAAAAAGGTCCCTTGTCGTTTTTCAATTGGATTCATATTTGTGCTAGAAAACGTGGTAGGTACTTATTTAAAATAACGAAATCGTGAAAAAATCGCATTTCTTTTCCCGGTTAATTTTTTTTATTTTAAATATCGTTTCGAAAATCAAAAAAAATTTCGTTCGTGTTTTTATAAAATAATGAAATCGTGAAATTTGACGTTTTTTCCCACTTAAGTGCTTTTATTTAAAATATGACGTCTTTAAAATACCATCCAGACAACATGAGCTTTCTAAAAAAATTACTAGGAAAAAATGTGTCAACAGACTAAAAGAAAAAATAAACATCTTAGTACAAATAATAGCTCCCTCGCTACGCACGAAATCTAAAATGTAAATATTAAAAAAAAGCTAAATTTCAAATAATTGAAATGCAGAATAAGAATTTAACTTAGAAAACTTTAAACTGCTCTCCTGAAAAATTATTTCTTTCTTCGTTGAGAACATCGAAGTATAAAAACTAGATAGCTAACTCCGTATACAATATTACGTTGCCTAGCGCTATTTGTCATTTGGGAAATGTTTTCAAATTTTTATAATTTGTATGCTGTCCTAATCACAGACAAATATATTTATGAACTACATAATACATATTATAATTGACTAGGTATATAAAGATTATATTATTTTTTTGCAATAAACTTTTGACTGAGAACATTTTTTTCTGGATCAAATCGTATTTAGTGAATTAGATTGTCATAAGTATTTTAGAAAGACCCCCCCAGAAGTTGATATTAACTACTTCATTAACCAAAAAGTACCCGAGTGTCAGACTTAAATCGTTAGGAAAAACATTTTCAAACTCGTTTGCTAAAAGTAAAAAGCTACAAACTTACTAAATTAATATTATTTTCAAATCAGGAAGTTTAAGTGATAAATATATGTATTTTTTTTCAAAACTATCTAATTGTATTATTATTATATGTAAATATATTTTATTTAATTTTGTTCTCTATTGTTATTTGTCATTAATAATAAAAATAGAAACTTTTTCGATAAAAAAAAAAAAAAAAAAAAAGATAATAATTTATAAACATTGCCCAAATGACAAATGGACAATTCTTGAAATTATTCGATAAATTTATTGAATGTGATAAAATGATAAATTTATCGAATGCGATTATTGAAATCTATTCTTGAATGAATCTCGAAACAATTTTATCGTTTATCGAATACGATAAAATCTTTCACATGAACATTTGTGGTAACAGCAATAAATTCATTATTACCCTTTATCAGTAAAAATTATTACTGATAAATAATAATTTGCGACCATCATAGATAATAAAGAATTATCTATAGCGATAATGATAAAATATAAATTGATGACAATTTTTTCGCTAAACAGAATATTATTATTTTTTTTTTTTTGTCATTACATTGTTATATTCCACTGTGTGATGTTAGTTTATACTCATTTTTTAATGATGATGAGTGACATTACAACAAATAGTAAGCCGACAAAAGGCCAGATGAAATTGTTGGTGGAGTTATTATCTTTAGACCCTCATCTTAACGCTGGAAAATGTGCAGTCAATTTCTCCCATAAAATAGCCAGAGATCGGTGGGAGAAGCTATTGCCTCCAAATCGAATGTTGATTGTTTTTTTCAATCTTAAATTTTTTTCTGAATAGCGAATGTTTGGGTTAGGTAATTTTATCTCGTTTTGTTTGTAGTTTATTCTTCGTATCGTTGTTTTTTTCGATTTCGGGTCGTGAAAAAAAATAATTATATTATCTCGTTAAATATGGCAATGATAATGGTATTATAATATTTTTAAGTACCCGTTTGAAATAAAATAAAATGGTAATACCTATTACAGAACCTAGTTGAATTTCAATAATAACACAGATAACATTGATATTACATAAAAAATTGTACGGCCCGTGATCAATACAATTTTATCATTTTTCAAGAATTTCACTTTCTACGTCTCCCGTAATAAACGTAATGATAAATGTTTTAATAAAAATGTATAAACATTAAATAGTTTTTAATGTTTTATATATATCTGCGGTATAGAATTAATTTCTTTGGTCATTAGTTCGTAAAATATTTGTCGATAATTGTTCCCACGTTACTGATACTTGACAATTGGCAATAGAATAATATTTTGTTTGTTGAAAACTGTAGTATGTATTATACGGATATAGGGAAAAAACGCCAAGGTAAAAACGTGAAATGCATTTTATTTGAAAATCATAAACATTGGTTTTAAGCACGGGCTAAGATACACCAAGTATATATTGTCCCGTGGCTTTAAATTAATTAAAGTTGTTTTAGTTAAATGTTGTTTTACGATTATTATCGATCTAATTGTATCCACAAGAAATCGATTTTTCTCATCTGTCCATAAAAATTTGAAATTGAAAATACTCTTTCTACCGACGCGTTAGTTCCTAGAATAGCCATCGAATACTCTAAAATAACCGTAAAATATTTAATTGAAATGTTATTTTTTTTTAGAATTTTAAATATTTCACACCACTTATCTTCGGTTTTTGAACCATTTTTCCAGTTTTGCATTTTAACCTTCATTACATTTATCACATGATTAAATACGTCAAAAAGTTCATTTTCATCGAATTTCAATGTTGGATTATTCTTAATAATATATTTAAAACTTTCTTGAATGTCACTCCAAATTGGAAAATCTAGTACTTAAATCCAACGAAAAACTTTTTAGTGGTTCAAAGTGATATCCCCATATGTCCACGTACGATAAAAACGTGTCATAAAACTCATCAGTTATTTCAATAAACTTTTTTTCACTGTACAATTTGTTCTTATCAAGATCTGAAATAAGTTGAGCTAGCTCTGATGTAAAAAAATGTTGATTTTTCCGATTTTTTATTTTACCACATAACACTTCAATTTCTTCATACACCTCTCCTGCTGATATATGATCACCTTCTATCCTTTTTATTGTATCACATACCATCTTCAACTGACTTTGTACAAAATATAACCATGCCATGGATATAGGATCATTAAAAAAAGTTCTTAAAACCGTAGGACACTTTTCTTGTGACATAAAATATAATTTCAATGCAGGATATAAATCTATTATTCTAGAAACAGCTGGCTGTAGAGATAACCAACGCGTTTTTACAGATCCTAAAATATTTTTGTACTCAATACTAACAAAATTGCAAAAATCCTTCAATTTTTCTATACGAACTGTATAAATATGAAAATACTGAAATATTTTATTAATTATGAGTTCAATGTCAGTTGGCAAAATATCAGCACTACTATGCATAGCATTGTGTAGAATATGAGCAGAACGGCCAATACCGGAAATATTTCTTTTTAATTTTTCATTTAGAATTGCAAAAACGTTATTTGTGCCTNAAATGTATAAATATGAAAATACTGAAATATTTTATTAATTATAAGTTCAATGTCAGTTGGCAAAATATCAGCACTACTATGCATAACATTGTACAGAATATGAGCAGCACAGCCAATACCGGAAATATTTCTTTTTAATTTTTCATTTCGAATTGCAAAAACGTTATTTGTGCCTTTTCTCGAGACGCCGCCAAAATTTGTATTGCAGTTGTCACCCGAAAATGCAACAACATTATTTAATAAATTATATTTTTTTAAACAATCAGTATGTAATCTGATAAAATATTTGATGTTTCTCCNATCAGCACTACTATGCATAGCATTGTGTAGAATATGAGCAGAACGGCCAATACCGGAAATATTTCTTTTTAATTTTTCATTTAGAATTGCAAAAACGTTATTTGTGCCTTTTCTCGAGACGCCGCCAAAATTTGTACTGCAGTTGTCACCCGAAAATACAACAACATTATTTAATAAATTATATTTTTTTAAAACATTCGGTATGTAATCTGATAAAATATTTGATGTTTCGCCTTTTAAATTCATAAATTCTAACACTTTAATTTTTACCCCTTCTTGGTGGTTAAAATACCGAATCAGAATTGGAACCAGTTTTAAATTTTTATGGTTTGATGTGTCCACCATAATTGNCTTTTCTCGAGACGCCGCCAAAATTTGTATTGCAGTTGTCACCCGAAAATGCAACAACATTATTTAATAAATTATATTTTTTTAAACAATCAGTATGTAATCTGATAAAATATTTGATGTTTCTCCTTTTAAATTCATAAATTCTAACACTTTAATTTTTACCCCTTCTTGGGGGTTAAAATACCGAATCAGAATTGGAACCAGTTTTAAATTTTTATGGTTTGATGTGTCCACCATAATTGTTAAAAATTTAACGGATTTTAGTTCATCTAACATCTGTTGAATGGCAAAAGGAGCTATTACATTCACAATTATAGATTCACATTTTGTACGAGCACACGAAATTTTTTTTTATAATTGATGTACAATCCATAGACCTGAATGAATGATTGTGTATAATAGTATGATATGGAAAAAGACCCTCTTCCGCCGCAATACGTTTGCTTTCATTTGTTGACTGTACATTAGTAAAAAAATTCGTTACCTTATTCGAAGAACTGCTTGATACGGCCAATAAATGTTTCTTTTGTTTAACATGTTGTGTACTAACTGAACGACTACCGTTTTCAATTGAAAAAACTGATTTACATACAATACATAAAACTTTTCCGATTTCATCACTATCTCTTAAAAACCGAAATTCAACTTTCAAGCTGGGAGTAAATATGCACCTTCGCTTAGGCATTTTAATAGATTACTTTCCTAAAATAGTAAAATATTATATTAACGATTATCAAAAAGTCGACAACACTCAAAGATTGTTGGAACCAAACTAAAAGCTATTCGCTATTCGCCGTATTCACAAAACGTATTTTCAGTGATATAAATAAATAGAATCGAAAGCATAGTCAGATAACGGTAAATCCGATAACTCCGATAAGCTCCTACAACTCCTTACAAGATTACAATTATAATCATTATTCATTACTTTCGTAAGTTTCGTTTTCAAATTCATTCATTTTGTTTGATAAAAAAAACAGGACAAAATCGTCCTGAAAGAAGTTTGTCAGGACAACAGGACACAACGCTGAAATAAAGGACAATCCTGTAAAAAAACAGGACGTATGGTCACCCTAGTATACACTGCTGAGCATGAATTATCCTCGATAGTGCCCATATCACTAGTTATTATCTATTTAATGTTAAGCTATATTTTTCTGTTCCGTTTCACTTTATCTTCAGTGCTTATTGACGCTGAAATCATATCATATTTATATGCAGCAATAATAATAATTATAATGTAAACGAAAGAAAGAATAGTGTACCTGCGTAATTTGTCCAGTTTTTTACGCCAATTTCAAAAACGCCAGTACGCATTATCAATATTATCATCTACCGTACGCGTCGCCGTATCTCTCCGCCAGAGGAACCGCGTCAGTGGTATATTGATAATGAGACGTAATCACAGATAAAGTATATTATATCGTGTAGTCAGTAGTCACTCGTCAGTGTCTATGGGCGTAAAAAGTACAAACCACAGCGTACGATAACAATAATATTATTAAAAAATTGCCATAATGTTAAACCGATAACGCGGATCGCGAGTACATTATTGGAAATACGAGTATACGACAGCCAATACACGTCCCGGATCCGTTGGCGTGCACTCCGCACGGGACAGGAAACGCCGTTAATGTAAACGGGTAAACGAGAGGGAACTTGCGGCAAAACGGATTCGATGTTTTTCTCGCGTATTGCGTGAAGAAATCGGTCGTCGGAGGCTGATCGATATTTCAATATCATACTGTTACGGCCATTGTGTTTTAACGTTTTAAACCATGTCGATTTATTTAATTGAAAAAAAAGACGAAAAGATGTCCGTGATCGACGGCGGAAGCATAGTGTACGCGGACGACGAACAACAGCAACATCGACAACAGCAACAACACCATCAGCATCAACTCCAACAACAGCAACACCTGCAACAACAAAACCGTCGACTACACCAACAGCAACAACAGCAACAACGACTGCAGTCGGGTGCGGCGACGATGGACGAACGCGACGGCGGTGGCGGTCGGCAGCGTCATTCGGAAAATGTCGCCGAGCAGACGGACATGACCGAGACCGGTACGAGGGCCGCCGACGTCGTAGTCGTCACCGCCGCCGACGTCGTGGTGAAAGAAGACCACCACGACGGGTCGCCGTCGGATGTCTCCGTGTCTGCCGCCTCGGCTTCGTACACCTCCGCCACCTCCGCTGCCTCCTCGGTCGAACACGTCGCCTCGTCTCAAGTACAAGTGTCCTCCATACCCGTCGGACAGCTCATTAACGTTTCGGCCGCAGGCACGTTCAACGTCATTTCCGCCGAATCGCTACAGGTAATGTTCACGTCCGTTGGTCATCGTCGTCATTTTCTTTTTACCGTAGTCGTCATGTTACCGTTTCGTGGATATTGTTTACGATTACGAGTGGTGTTTTTAGGAAACCGTAGGGTTTCTCGACGCTAAAGTTAAGTCACGAGAAACGGGACACCCGTTGGCAAACGTTTTTTACACGTCCCCTGTCCCGCAATCGTGCGATTTGCGTGTCACTCGTAGAGCAATAACATGGTTATTCGCTCGTCCATTACTAAATCGGTAATCACTAATCGCGCGTTAAAATGTCGCGTTTCTGAAGTAGGTATTTTAGAACGGACTAATTTGTTACTATTTCCAATCCACGGTCCATAGATTCATGGAATAATTTCGTTTAGACAACGGGATACCCGTATGTGCCGTTTCTGTTGAAATTAATCAATAATGGGCGACAACAAAATTACATTTCTTAGAACATAACTCGTGGCATTTGAGTTGAAATTATAATTTGCACACAAGTAACAAAATTAAAAGAAGAAAATATTTCAGAGGGCTGTATGTATCTTTTTTTATAAAAAAATTACTACTCATGAAAGTTATGGGTGGCTTTGTTTTTTTAAAATAGCCGTTATTTTCTTGTATGGTAATTTTTTAGAAAACATATAAATTGCCCTTAGAAATTGTCTCTTTTTTAAATTTTGTTACTTGTGTTTAAACTCAATTTCAATTTAAACTCCACAATTTATGTGCAAGTAGTGCAATTTTGCTTTGTAGTTTGATTGAGACTCGCAGTAGTTTCTCTAATAAGGAATTACTTCAATAGCTGCATGTCATCAATAATATTAAGATTTATGATCGAAACTATGTACCTTTACCTACTCTCTTCAACTATTTGTTGATGTTTGATCTAATTATTCACTATGATTGATTATGATATTGCCTACTAGAGAAAATGTTGGACACAAATTTTAATTAAGTACCCAGTGAAATTCTAATAAATTTGTTGAGTTGTGGAAGCATATTATGAAGTAATAATTTGATCATGTAGGTATTTACATTATATGTCTATTAATTATCAATATTATATTATTATGTATTAACTGGGTTTAATCAGTATATAGTTGTTATATACCTAATTAAGATTAAGATTAAGAGTACCTAACCCCTATAATATAAGGGCTACTCTTGCAAATTAACTGAACTGTACAGCTACAGAAGTATTTGAAAATACATATTTTCATTAGTTTATTGCCATTGAATTGAATGCCATGGCATACTAATAAATAATGATTTTGTAATATTTTTCAAAATTCTTTATTTATTAGGACAAAGAATATTAATTTTAATCTTTATTTCAGCTATCTGAATCAAATGACTTTAAGCCATTATTGTGTGTGGATAATAATTGTTTAAATTGTGATACACGCAACCAAGTGGACAGTGATACTTGGCGTACTGTAGTCCGAGCTGAAGTAATATCTATTTTTTTGAATTCAAATAATGAATAATTGTTAATGGTATTTTATTAATTTAGGATGGTACTTTTAAAACCGCTCATATTGTTCTTAGACAAGACAACTCCACTTCTAATAATGTTCACGAGGAAGAGAATGACCAAGGTGTGTCATCTCCTAACACGGGACCATGTTATTCTTATTCAGAGGCTGCAAGGTTACCAATACTACCCATTCGATGCAAAGTAAATACTATTATATAATTTACATATGATTTGAATAATGTCGTTTTGTTGTAAGCATTTTTAATTATACGCAATTTTTATAATTATTAGACTACCAATGCAGAATTACATAAAAAAAAATTTGGTTCTGGCTGCCGAGGAAAATGTATTAAGTTTGGAAATCAATGGTATACGCCTAGCGAGTTTGAGGCTCTTTGTGGGAGGGCTTCTAGTAAAGATTGGAAAAGAAGTATACGATTTGGTGGCCGTAGTTTGCAAACATTAATATATGATGGGATTTTGTTGCCGCACGCTATGAGCTGTACGTGTGCAGCTTGTTGTGATGACGAAACAGCGGCAAGTCCATTGTTATTTGTATTAGTTGCTAAGTATTTTTGAAAAAATTATTGATATATATATATATATATTTCTGATTTTATAGACTGGTCCTATACGGCTATTCACACCTTATAAACGAATTCGTACCAAAAAACATTCGTCCAGCAATTCAAAAAAGAAAAAACTCGATGATGGCACGGCCATTAGTAATGATGAGGAAAGTTGTGATAGTAGTGCTGGTGTATCGTTGGACAACTGTGATATGGATCTTAAAGATGAAGAACCAATACTTATACAGACTGGAGATATTTCTCAAGCCGATATTGTACAATCGAATGATTCAATAGAAGACATGTTTAAAAAGCTAGAAAATGTAAGTTTTTCATTATGGTTTAATTTTATTGATCTAATTTATTAATGATATTTATTTAATCTAATGTCAAGATGTCTTCAAGAATGATAAAAATGGTTCATCATTTTCGTAACTCTATGCGTGTAGCCAAATACAAGTGGAATACAGAAAAACAGGAACTGTTAGCTGAACTCAAGACAGCCAAAGAGAATTCTATAGAAAACAGGTAATTCAAATTAATACATTTTATAATATTGATCCTACATTTAAGTGTTTTCTTTTAGGAACGATTTTGATGTGGAGACAATATCAAGTGTGGCAGCAGGGTTACAACCAAGTAATGATGATATTCCAGATGTCAAAAAGGTAGTATATATTGTAATTATTGTATTTACTCAATGGCCATACATTTTTTCTTACAATTTTTTTGTAGTGTGCCAATTGTAATAGAGATGCATTCGCCGAGTGTTCGCTGTGTCGCCGTACACCATATTGCTCTACATTTTGTCAAAGTAAAGACTGGAACAATCATCAAGTGGAATGTGACAACCCCCAAGGAAGCATTATGCTTATTGTTCAAGAATAAATTACCCAGGATTGACATATTTAGTATATTTCTCAAATTCCTATTTTTATTTTTTTTTTTTGTTTTAAATAACTAATGTAGATTAGTTTAGTATTTTTGATGTTTCTATAAATGAAATGTACTTTTATTTTAATAACTCAGTATTAGTCAATGAGGTGTCTTATTAACAAAATGTTTATAAATTAATATTAATATAATTATTGTACTTTCATTGTAGCTTTCTGAACTATCAGTTTTAAAATTAAATTTAAACATATTTGTAAATATAAAATTGAGCAGTATATGGTTATAATTATAACATTGTTTGAAAATTTACGACTGATTATATCTTGAACATTACACTTTTGAAATATTCTTCTGGAGTAGATAGTTATTGAATAAATTATGATGAAAAATCAGCAATAATGTATAAACCGTATTTTAAAAAAAAGAATAGCACCATTTTATTGTAGCAATAGATCTTACGTGGGTCAGTCAAATTTATTTTTGAGTTCCTATTATTTAAAATAATGTATGATTGTCATACTACAATTATTACTTTATTAGTTTTGTAACGGAATTATAACATTTTTTCAAAGTCTTAAATATATATATATTTTTTCACCATCAAGTAAAATTTATGATGAATTTCTGTTTAAATTTGAGCATTTTAGCTGTGATAATAAAAATTGTATGTGTAATGTTCTGATTTTTATTATTTATCAGCTATTTTTATTGCTTTTATTTATAAGGCTCTAGTTCTCATATTATTGTATTTATCCATATGGCTCATGAATATACTAAACAGCCTCGATAATCCGGATCCCAATAATTCAATGAATGCGGTAATCTGGACTACATATAAATACATTTGTACCTATCTAATTTTGTTTGGAATTCCATTTACCCAATTTATCTATAAAATATCTGCATAGGTAATACAATTTTCATTTTTATTACATACAATGCGCTGTATTATACTGAAGAATAAATACTCAGAATGTTTAAACCCAGGAAAGTATTTCTCCTGAATATAAATCTAAAAACCGTATTCGATCGGAATGTATTTGCTAGAACATAGAATTCTGAAATTCACCGTTGACCATTACTGTTAATATTGGTTATACCATAATAAAAAACAATTGTTTATATTGAAATTTTGGAGAAATACTTTGTTGATTATGTAGACCGGGCAATACTTTCTGAACAAATAAATAAATTCCAAGATTATACGTTCCAGAAACATATAGCCCTCCACAGATAACGCGCTTTTGAAATGAAAGTTGAAGGTATTACTTAAATAGTTTTTTTTTTGTAATTTAAAATGCAATAATTAATGATGGTGTAATGAAAAATGTCTTGGTAATTTGAGTAGGTACTCTTGAAAAATCTGCTTTAATCCGGTGTTGGCTAGTCTACTGTATTCATGTTAGCCATTTTTGTTATATACTGTATGCAATAATAAATCATTGTAAATGATTCTAAGTAGTATTAGTTACATTTTTACTTCGTAGAAAGTTGTTTTTAATACAATTAAATTTGTAGGAAATCTCTTAAGAAACCGAGTAAAACATTTAAGTACTTAATTGTAAGTATTTGCTGTGCAAAAAAAATATCTGTAATATTTGTTGTACTTCGAATCTAAAAAAAACTATTGTGAAGAAGTGTATAGTGAAGGGAAAGCAAATCTATTAGGTTTGTATTAGTGATGCCTCGAACTCTAATTTTTGACAATATTTTTCGAACCATAATTACAATTACTTTTTATTTTTAAGACTATGTAGGAAAAAAAGCAACAATGAAAATTATATTACTCTTTATAACTTGAAAATACAATAATACATTCAAACTGTAATAATTTATGGATGTAAGTATGTAACCAAATGAACAAAGTATATTACAGAAATTAAAGCTACATAATGTAAAGCAGATTTGTATTGTTTTTAATAAGATATTGATGCATGGTGAAATATTGCTACTTATTGGTTTTCCTAAATTAAAAATTGATTTTTCAAATTTCATGACAATATTTAATATACTCATGGTTGAAATATATAAGGTTATTGCATATATACCCCTTTTCAATTAAATATTTGATGAGAAAAACAAAAATGACAACAAGAATTAAATTTGAACTTTGAACTGTCTTCAGCAATGTTTTAAAGTTTGAATTTGGAATAGTATTGGATATTAAATAATTTGGTTCAGTATGGTTTGAGATCCGAACAGTTCGACCCATCACTAATTTGTCGATATAAATACAAGTATGTAAGTAAACAAAAAATACAATTTACACTTTTATAAAGTCTTAATCTTCTATGACTACCGTATTAGTGCAGAATATTTCATTCTTAAACCTATCACAGTTCATATGGTATTATTATACAAATATTATTGAAGTTTTAAAAACAACATATCATGAAACATTTAAATTGTATACATAAAACATTATAATTGCATCTTGATAGTCTTAAGACCAACAAGTCATGTGTATTATGGTTAATAAATAGAAAAAGTATAAATATTGAATGAGAATGTTTAAATTGGAAAACAATGTACTACACAGTTAGCTTATTTTTAAAAAAATCACAATAAAATTATACTAAAAATAGTTATGTATTAAAAAAAACCAATGGTTGATTTTTTCCATTCATTTGTATGATATTTACTCAATTTGCTAACATAGTTTTGAGCAAATAAAACAGTAATCGACGAAAATAATTTAATAAATTGGTTTTAATATTCCATTTTGCACAGTTCGTATTTACCTCCAGTAATTTCAATAGAGTTAATAATTGATTAGGCTGTGTTTAAAGAACTATTAACTAAAAATGAAACTATAATAATTAATTAATAATAATAAAATGACGTTGAAAGCAGCTCTAAATATTTGTATGATATTCAATAATATAATATATAAGAATAATAATTAAGATAATAAATGTATTAATAATAAATTTTTGGCAATTTTTATTTTTTTGAATCATAAACAACTCATTTATGTATTTTATTGATATTAAAATATTGCATGGGACTTTTTTGTTAGGTAATCATGATCTGTAAAAAAAAAAAAACAAATAGGTAAAATTAAAAAAATGTAAATAGAAAAATAAAAAAATAAAATGTTTATAAAATACAAACCAAATTAAAATAAAAGAGTCTGCCATTACTATTTGTTTTCTTGCGCAAATATCACATGGAGGTAAAGGCACATTTAAATAAGGTTGTTAAACAACCATAGATTTGAATCAAATGCTTGTCTCATATTAAAACCAGGTGGTGGTGGTGGTGTTGTATATAAATTGCAATGAGGTGTTGCTGTAACTATTGCTGGATCTATCGAAGACCAATCTAAATCTAAATAACATCAATTGTTTATTATTTATAAAATTAATTTAATTTTTTTTAGTATAGACTCACTATGTGAAGATGATTGACGTAATTGTTGTTGTAATGCAAATGGATTATTTTGAGGCAATTTATTAGTGTTACCTGTACACAAAAAATAGAAAATTAATTATTGTGAAAATTGTAATTTATTTATTTATTTATTTGGAAAAATAAACGCCAAATGAGAATTGACAATGTGACAAGAGAATATTATATTTTAAACTTAAAGTATACATGTATGAATATAACAATAGAAAAAATAAACAAAATACGAATACAAGTAACTCAGGGAGTATAGGCTTTGAGCATGCGATTGAAGGAGTGATTATGACAGTAAAAAATGGTGTGACTAGGGATAGAGAATAGAAGTTAACGGGTATATGTAATGCTAACGTAATGGGTTACTCATTGAATATGAGGGAACTTTAAAAGACTTTCCAGAAGATCCTAGAGAATCAAAGAGAATCAATGGTTTATTGGTTCTTTTAAACCGCTGGTCGTCTTTACCTTACTGAGAAGAGAGTTTGAATTTGAAGGACATCATAGATGAGGTAATAGTCGAACTAGTAGAACTTTTTTTGTTTGCAGAAATGGAGTTTAATAACAGGTAAAATAGTAGAGAACTAAGATGCCCACCTTGAGGAACCCTAGATGGAATTTCAATTATATTAGACTGAGTATTATTAATTTTAACAAATTGTGTTTTGCCTAAGAAATAAGAATTTAGCCAAGACAAAATTACCAATTTTTAAATTCATAAGTTTTTTAGAAAGCAAAATAAACAAAATCAAAGGCTTTGGAAAATTCGGGTATAATAATGTGAAATTAAAAAATAATTTTTAATACAGTCACATATAAAAGAACGAAACGATACACTATAGGTAATAGTTGATTTCTTTGGTCATGCTAATCCATGCTGATGTGAGATTAGTATAAGATTGAGGCTACTATAGTGGATAATTGATTTGAAAATTGGAGTTAGTTTTAGATACAGAAGGAAAAATTCCTTTATCCAATGAATATCTATAGAGGAAGCGTGCAGAAATTCCACCAGGACCAAGAAAGTAAGAATTACGAAGTGAAGTAAGATCTGTACAAACGTTCAGTGCAAAAATCAGGAGGGAAAAACTGTGGATTGGGAATATTATTTGTTTTACATTTCATATATATTTGACTGCTTCATATATCTAATAGTTACTTTTTTTTTCGGGCCTACCTCTTTCCAGATATCTACCACACTAAATTCATCTATCATCTTGATTATCTCATGGTTTATCCTTCTCTAAAAATGGATCTATTATTTTCTGCTATACCTGTTAAATTTTATATAATATTCATTCCTCATACTATACATCCTGCAGATCACACTAAACATCAATCGTGCTCATTTTAACACATTATTGCCCAACACTCATAATCATGTATCAATAATTACCAAACAACCTTTATATAAAATTTCTCTTTTATCCATAATGACCTTTACAATTACTTTCATTTACCTTATGCAAACTTGAAATTTAAAACTTTCGTTTTAATCCAAACCTATTTTTTTAATCTTCAAGTTTGGTCACTAACACTTGTAAACCCTTGTATACCAAAACCATATGATTTGCAAACATCAGAAACCAGGGTGCTATCTTGTTTTTCTTTTGTAACATCTCATATTACAAGTGAAAACAAATACGGATACAACAGTCAATTCTGAAAAGATGTAATACTTTCTGAGATAATGAGCGTCTTACACTATGTTTATCACTCTGTACAAATCTATACTTTAGAAGGCACTTTACTTAAATTTATTATCTCAGTCTAGTCAACATAGCAAAATTACAAAACTTTGAACAAGAAAATAAATAGGAAATTCATTCATTCATGAGTATCAGTCATTGTATTAATTATATTGGCTGTATGCAGTATGTATAGTATTATAATTTTTTACTACTAAAACCATAATATTTCACAGTAATTTGTAAATTCGAAGCGTAGGGTGAGGGATCTATTAGTTTTACTATGAAGTAGATTTTTTTTTTTGTATCTGTAAACACTTTTCTACCAGAATATTGCGTCAATGTATAGAGAGTAATCTTTTCTGATTTTTCAAGGGGTTTCATAATTGGGAAAAAATTGGAAAGAAAATTATTGGTACAATGGCAAATATTTACGGAGAGCTGATATAATTGTTTTTAAATTTTGCAACTTGTTTTCTACCGGAAATATGGCTCCATATGAAAAATAAATCTATTTTGTATTTTTAATAATAATTAGATGAAACCAAAAAAGACAAAAATATGATTTTTTTCAAATTATGGAGTAACAATTTTATTAATTAAAATTTTCTACCAGAAGTCTGTCCTAATTTCAAAATAAGCTAATTTTCTGGAAGAAAATTTTGTCTAGTTTGTGATTAAGTATGAAATTAAGAATCTGCAGTTTTTCTAATAAATTTGAAAACCGGTAAAAAAAGTTAGAACATGGTATTATGTACGGTATTTGGGTTTTTGTTATTTGGTTAAACATTGCAGTAAAGATTTGTAGTTTTTATGAAATACTTAAATTGGTCTTTTGTAAACGTGGGAAAATATTCAAAACATTCTAACAATTTAAAGTTATTTAATATTGTCATGTTTTTAATGTGTATTTTTATTTAGTTGGACTTGGAGAATTAACAGATTTAAGAGAAACGCTTGAAGATTGAAAGCAAGGTACATTATAAGTTATACTTATCTAAAAAACAACTTCAGAGTTTAATACATTAGTTTCTTTTTCTTTTCAAAAGCGTTTTAAGATCAAATTTTGACAAAAGTCTCCAAAAACTATGGCATTCAAAATATGTCACACTTAAGTTTGCTCCAAATCTTTTTTAGTTAGCAATAATTTATCTTCGTATACAAATATAAACTAAATAAATATATAACCTACCTTATTGTCTTTGTATTACCCCCCCCCCCTAATTAATTATTTGAAACCATTGTGTTATGTTATTGTTTATTATTGCAACTATAAATGTATTTTAAAAAGTCAACAAGTTTAAAACTAAAACTTTAAATACACCCTAAATATGTCATAATTTTTTTGGGATAAAGTAAACACATTTAGAAAAAAAATGTCATATAATTAATATGGATTGTGATCAATTCTAAGACGAGCATATAAATAAGAATAGAATACTTATTATTACAGAAAGTATGTATTTTTTTTTGGAATTTATTTATTTTAGGACAATTTAAAAACAAGGAGCTTAGAATTTAACATTACTGTTACTACTATTTGTGATGAAACCACCCACTACTGCTATTTGAAAATCAAATAACAACCTATACTAAAACTAAACTTTCATAAATAATTGACATTTTATTTTGTAATAAAATAATAATAAATGTGTTGCCTGGAGTATTATGATAAGTGTATTATGTGATATATGAGTCGCATTTTACATTTTGACATTGATATACCTGATGATAAATTTTTAATTTGAAACTGGTTGTATAATTCACTTATAATACTTTAGGTAACGCTTTTATTCATTTTTATATATAAATTTTTTAATTTATATATTTTATTTTGTTTTTTTAGTTTCATTAAATTTTGGTATGGAAATTTGTTAAATCTGTCAAACTGTTGATAAGATATTCCACTTTTAAGTTTGGGTAGAGGAAATTAGTGAAACATAATTTGTGTAGCAGCAGAGGTCACTTCATTGTTCTCTAACCAGTGTTTCTTAATCTAGGGGTTTACCAACTACAGTAGTCTCCTTAATCTGGTAATTTTTATTATATATATATATACAGGGTATCCCTAGATGATCTGATACTTGAACAACTTTTGTTCTATTCGATGTATATATTATAAAAAAAAATTAGTATGCTTTCGTGCTACATGCCAGATGATCAAATGCCAGGGATTTTATTTTAAATTAATTTATATCTCACAATGATACTACTGTCTACTGATTAAATAATATAATAGATTATTTACTACAATAAAATTCATATTTGCAAAAAACTTCAAAAATAACATAAAATAAAATGGTTGGCTTCGTCACTCAATCTCCATGTTATAAAACAATTAAAAAAAAAAAAAAAACAACATTAACAACTTACCTTAACTTTGTATTAAATGTTCGAGCTTTTTTACAGGACCAAATTTTTTTATCCACGTAAATTAAAATACTCGACAATTTTTAATAGTAAATAAATTATTCAAGAAAAAAAGCCAATATATTTTGAAATTATATTGCGTGTACCAAAGCTAATATTAGTATTCTGTGAAAATACCAGGACTCTACAATTGTTTCTGAATTAAAATAACAAATTAAATCAATTTTGTCAATAAATGGTGTTTTTCCCAGTATTAAGCATACTATAATTAATTTATAAAATGAACTAGATTTTAAGTTCTATCAGAAATTGTTTTAATTTATAAATAAAAGAAAATATATATTAAATTACCTGTGTTACGAGGAATACTGATACCATAGGAATTGACTTGATTTGGAGCCGAAGAAAATCCAGGAGGCGGTAAACATGTTCTTGTTGGAGCCGTATTATTTATATGTAGATTATCCATTAATTTTGTGCAGTAAGGAAACCTTTAAACCAACAATTCATAAATAATGAAAGCATTTAAATTAAGATTAAGTTATTTTTATACTTACCCGGAATTTTGAAGTCTAGATTGATACATATTAAGATGATTCTGTTGTTCCATATATTCTGAAAGGGCACGTTGTGTAACAGAAAGTGGATCAAATATTTCATCATCTGAAGGTAAATTTAACTGCAATACAAGTACCAAACAAATATGTGATTTATTGATAATTTATTTTAATTGATACTGGTAAAATACCATTGTTCTATTTATATCTGAAGACTGATAATTATTCTGTGAATTATTACTACTATTTGAAAAACCAAAAGCTGCTTGCCAATCTTCAGATGTTTGTACTTGGGGTAGTACATCTGGTATTGGAGGTAAAATTGCACTAACTGGAGGACTCCAATCGGGTTCACTGTTTAATACTATTGTACAGAATAGATAATAAATAAATAATGTTTAATAATGTAAAAACAAAAGAACTTACCAGGACTGGTTTTACCATTTGTTAATTTAGAAAAATTTGAAGAGAAAAATGAATTATTGTTATCTTGTTCGAATATTGAAACTGGTTTTTGTGAATTCTCAAATAATTCTAAAAATACAATTAATAAAAATAAAAATAAAAAACTGATTAAACGAATACCGCACACTCAATAAAAATAATACACATATCAATAATATATACTATTTGATTTAAAATAATAATAATACAAAATAAAAAAAAGCTGTGGTTGTGATTTATGGTTTAGCAATAATTTTTCTTTTTAACTAGTATTAAACATTTTGTTTTTATTTTATATTATAGTAAAATTATAAGTGTAAGCGAATGATAGTTTTTGCCTGTCTGTGCACAATCTACATCTAAATTTATTGCATGCAGAGATCTGAAATTGACATACAGAAACATATAAACAGATTTATGTGCACTTCAGAGCTGATTTTCAGAAATTCAAACCCTTCAAGGTAGCTAACAAGAGTTTTCGATAACGAAATTTAATGTTTGTTTGTTTTGTGTTATGTTATGTTATGTTAATTATTTATAAACTTAAGTTAGAGTTTGGTTTATTTCAAACATTTTTCCTCAAAATCCTATTCCTACGTTAGGCTCGTTACAGTTAACTTTGCAACATAGATAAAAAAAAATAGTTATTATTAGTTAATTTGATTGTTACATTGTCATGGATAGAAGCAGAGAACAACTTTTTTTCTTTTTAAAATACTGTGCACAGGGAAAGCACTTGTGCACTTGTGGGACAACTAGTTACTAATATTAAAGGAAATAATTGTCTAATCTAATGAAAAAGTTCAATTAAATTTTATATATAATTAGTATTATAATAAACACCAAATGATTTTTTTATACAAACCATTTTGAATATCATTTTCTGATTGATTATTGCTAAGAGATGGTTCAGTATTCCATATTTCTTTAATCAAATTTCTTTTATTTTCTGTACATTCACCTTCTAAAGTATTTAATTGTTCTTCTTCAGCTGATGGTATAGAACTTGGAGTTTTCACTTTACCTTTCCTGAGAAAAAAATTAATAAATAATTTATATTATAGTTTTTTTTTTTTTTTTTTTTTTTTATTAATAATGAAGAACGATTACAAACCTATTTTCTGGTGAACTAGATTTCTTTTTATTTTTGTGTCCATTGATTTTAACATTGTGAGATTCGCTCTTTTCTACAGTTTTATCAGAATGTGAATTATGATTTGTTAAATTAAATTCAACTTCATATAATCTATCGTCTTCAACTAAATATAATAAGATTAATTAAGGCGTGTAAAAATGTATATTAATAGGTAATTTAAGAATTAAGAATAAATATACAAATAATATTAATTATTTTTGAAAAAAATATAGTTAATAAAATCATTTAAGTTTTAAAGTAAAAAAAAAAAAACTATTTACTTTGTATTGGTACTTATATAAATAGTTATTAAGAAATAAAATAATAGTTTTATATCATGTTACCTGGAGAATGATTGCGTGAATTACTATTATTAAGAGAAGGCCAAGATTCCTTATTATTTTGTGACAAATTTTCTATGACACCATTATTACCTGAAGAATTTTGAATAGGCGGAGAATTTTCTGGTCTTCTACTATTAGTAAGTAAGATTTAAAATATTTATGTGTACATAAATATTAGATGTAAAATATTATAATAGTTACGTACGTTAATACAACATTATATTGCTCATATAATTTCTTTTCATATTCTTGATGTTTACCCTGCTGCATTTCATCTTTAGTAAAACTAGCTTCTGGTTCTCCTGCAAATAAAAAAAAAGAATATATTTACCATTAGTTTTTTTCTTTTATAGGTAAGTAATAAAATAATTAATTATTCACCCATATCATGTAAATACATGCAATCTGTTTTAGGACAAGGCTGATTCTTCATAAAATTTGAACAATATTTTGTTGTACCCAATGATGCTTTTAATACTCTATTATCTATAATGACATTGTTGACAGCAAGTATAGCCCTAAGCGCATCTTCACATCTAGAGTATGTTACATAAGCACTTGCACTCGGACCCTAAGAATTTATAATTCATAATATGATTACGTTAAATATATATATTGAAATATAATTTGTTTGTGTGTTAATAATTAAACAATGCAATAAAAAAATATAAAAATTAGGTACAAGTAACTAAATAAATTTAATATAATTGTAACAAGATAATAATTTATGTTGAGCCTATATTTTACTACATTAACTTACCTGTGTGCCAATATATGAAGTACTTTGATTTATAACAACTTTTAATATTTTCCCAAATTTTCCAAAATATTCATGTTTTTTGAGCGTCTGCAATTATATAAGAGAACAATTTAATATGTTTAATTTGATTTATTTATTCAATTTTCATAATAAGACTTCAAATTTAAATTAAAAATTTAGATTCTTTTTAATTGACTATCTGAAACTTATCTAACTACTTATATACCATAAAATACAAATTAATAGATATTAGGTAATCAATTTTAAAAAAATTCAACTTACTTAGCGACTATAAACTAATTTATTTTTAATTTTAATAAATAAATAAGTAATTATTAGTCTATTGAAAATGATAATTATATCTAAATATTAGTTCACTTATCAAATGACATAGATTGGTTAAATTTGTTTTAAAGTATCATCCATTTTTAGTGTAGTAAGTATTAAAACGAAAAAAATGTATAAGGCATATTTTTCTAAATAATGCAACTATTTTCTTTTATCTTAAATATTATTTTGTTAGGTTTGTTATTTATAATTATTAAATCCTCCTATAAAATATGATGTATTGATGTATTAAGTAAATCATTGGTGCATCATACTTATATATAATAATACGTTTCTACTCTAATAATAATTTGTATGGATATTTAAGTAGTTTAAAATGTAAATATGTGATATATTAACCAATTTTTAATTATGCGGGTACATGAGTTAAATTAGAAGGAATATTTACTAAAATAACATTTGATGAACACAAAAAATTAAACAAATATGAATAATATTTTTTTGTTTGTATTTAGTTTGGTGGTATCTACTTGTAAACTGTCTAGGAAAAATAAAATAAGACTTACATTAATTAATGGAATATAAATGTATACTGTTTGTGTGTGTACCTACATAACTGTGGTATTATTTACTAATAAGTATGTATTTATTGTAATTAAATGGTACGTACCTATAATATGGTATATAAGGTAATGTATAGTGTATATTTAAGTGAGAAAAGAATAAGAGTTAGTAAATTAAAACATCTAAATATTTACTTCTGCTTCCGATATCCGATTAGGCAACCCAACAACAAAAACTAAATTTTTTTGGAGTACTCGCATGTTGTTTAAAACTTTCCTATCTTCAGTAATCTTGTTCTTTTTTTGTTGATGTTTATATCGCTTTTCTGCCTTTAATTTTGCTACTTCTTCTCGGCTAAGTGGCTTAAAATCGGCTGGGTCCTCGGGGTACGGTTTGCGACATGCTGGGCATAAGCCATTTTCATCGGTACGTATTCGGTGCCAACAAAAGCGACATATCTGATAGCCACATGTACATGGAAAGAAGTTCAGGTCATCTACCTCAAATGCTTCCATGCACAAGGGACATTCAGGCTGATCATCACAAGTATGATTCAAAACAGACATGGCAAACCTGCTGGATAAATGACAATTGTAATGTTTAATAGCAAGAAAGTACACTGTAAAAAGTAGGTTAGTGAAGCTGTTTATAACAATCGCTACAAGACCATATAACATAAAATATACAATGCTATTAGGAAAAATCAAGTTTCGTAAGAAAACTGATTTGAACAGTAAGAAATAGCGTCTCTGTCCTCCAAATAATTAATGATAACCTTTTGTTGTTATACTTACCTCAGAAATTAATATATATCAAATATGTATATATATATATATATATATATATATGTATATGTGTGTGTATATGAAGATGAGTAATTATATGTATTAATTTGTTTCGCCTTCCTAAAACGCGTAATCCAACAATAGTCACAATACAGATAAACAGATATCATACAATTATTTCGGTCGGAAATATTGACAACCTAAGTAGGATGGAACTATTGAGACTTTCGACACAGGTTTTCGAGCTATTACGCACACAAATCAACATTCGAGTATTCGACAATCACTCGGAAAATTTTTTGTGTATTGTTGCGCAGACAGCTGTTTATTTTACGGTGGGCGGGGGGCGGGACAGCGTAAACGTTATTGATAATCTAAACATGGAACCTCTTTGGATGCACACTGTGTACAATCAGAGACCGGGAAATTTTAAATATCGATGAAAATGTTTTGTCGTCCAAATATATGTAATTTTATGACAATTAATTTTAGAATATTAATGTTACGACTACGGTTCTAAGACTATGATTATGACGGTTAATTTATTATTTGATCATATCAGTGGTGCATTTATCTGGTTTTTAATTCTTCATTAGGTATACATTGGAAGGAAAATGTTTTAAGAGGTATCTACCGTTTTTTCTTCTTCAAACTAAAAATTGAAAATATTTGATCTTTTTCTGCCATAATGAATAATTAAATAGTTATTTTAGCGTGAAAAATTATGAGATAGGTTTTATACAAAAACAATGACGAAAAATCTATACAAAATATTATTACTTTGGTACTCAAGAGAAATAAGTGAAAACAAAATTATCTACATACCTACCTAATTGTTTTTCACTAATTAAAGGTTATATATTATCTTCAACATCCATGAGTTAGCTTAACGATGTGTTGGTTGTTATTAACATCAGTTCAGTATGATTAATATTGTAATTTGCAATCATAGATATTATCTAAGATTGTATGAAAGCCCGCGTATGTACGGCAACACTAACCACCAAAGTTGTAATAATACCAAAACCATTGTTTATAACGAGTGTGATATAGTTAAAATAAATAATAAAAATAATAATCTAATAAATCTAATAAAATCTTATTTTGCTATAATATAGTAGTATAGTAAAGTTATTAACAGACAGTGGTGTTAAATTAAATTATTTACTTAAAAAAATAGCGTATTTTATGAAAAAAGTCCTTATTTACTATTTATTGTTATAGTTATAACTTGAAAAATATAAAAAAATATGTGTGTGTATATATATATATATATATAAACAGGTCGACGGGGGGGGGGACTTCAGCCCTTTGGCCCCTTTCTGCGTATATCACTGAGAGGACGTGATGCCATCCATATTTAAGGGGTTGCGCATAGGCAATTTTACGAAAGTTTAAATAGAAATTGATCAACTATTGTAATAAAAATTTAAACGGAAAGTTCCGAGTTATTCTGAGTTATTTGAGTTATTCTTCTTTAAACAAACTAACGATAATATCTTATTTTGGGGATTGGATATCAACTAGAAAAAAAGTTTCATAAAAATCGTGTATAAGAAATTTCTTGTTTTGAATCGTGTAGTTATCCTTTAGTATTTAAAGTTGAATAATTTAGAAATTTTCGTTTCAAATTTCGATTACAATACGTCGACATTTTCAAAAAATCGTATTGACAGTTTACATCAAAATATTTAGGTTCTTATTTGAAAACCTGAAGTTGTTATCACCACAGAATACTCTTTAAATGTTGTGAAAAATCTATATTCGCGAAAATATCGTCGTTAACGGCATGCACTTGGAAATCCAAAAATCAGAATTTGAGTTTGTTTGAAACAAGGCGAGCATGTTTAAAAAAAAAATCACTTTGTATATTATTAAAATCATCTGATTGATGATTTGCATTAAAACATGAAAAACATGTAGGTTCACATTTGAATCGTTGTGAAAATTAAAAACGATTAACGAGTATAGTCAGGGGCGTACCGAGGAGGTTGTTATTGGGGGGGGGTCAAAGTTAGTAGTTTGGCCAACTCTAAAAATTGATCCGGGACTACTTGTTCTTATTATTTTGTCGGAACCATTTTAACGTTATAATGTTAAAATGTTCTAATGATATAAATGAATTAAAAATTAAAATTGTAATACTAATAGATTATGAAAATATATCCATTATAAAGTAATAAATACTTGATATGCTTAATATAATGTATTATTAGATGGCGCTAGGGCCTATAGGAATAATTATTATCTTTGATTTTCAATCTTTATGACGTGTAAAATTATAATTTATCATTTTAAAATATTTATTTTTAAAATGTCTCAGTAAAATACTTTTATGGTGAAACAGCAATAGCTAATTGTGTGTATTAAAAAAAAAAAAAAAAAAAGGAATTGAGTTAATAGTAAAAAAGTAGATTATTACTGTTATTAAAATTTTTAATTGCGTTATAAATATTTCTCATCATTATCATTATTGATTATCAATATTCTTCTTTTTTTTAGAGTTACCCATTTTTGAGTCATATCGATTAAAGAAATTTTATCTACAAAATCTTTTTCAGAAGAAAGCAACATCAAATTGTTTAACCTTAAGTCTTCTTGGATGTTTCTTAAATGGTTTTATTATGCTATTTTCTGTACGAGCACAGTTTTTGTATTTGTTCTGTTGATAACACTGATATGAACTGATAAGTGATAATTGATGGAATATCTCTAGAGGCTAAAGTAATGTAAAATGTCGAGTCTGTTTAAGTATTTTTCGAATTCGAATACAGTTATTTGCTATGTTCAAATGTATGTTTTGATATCCGAACAAAAGTTACGAAATTCTTCGTCGGACAACCGATAAACTGTCCGTTGACGAATAAGGACTCACTTTATCCTTAACTGTCTTTTGTCATCATCTCGTTCATCATCAAATGAAAACAAAAAATTTAGTCGTGCCACATTCATTCTAAGTAAACATTTAGTACAAGGTGTGTTGTATAAATGATCAACAGTCATCACATGGGTACCGTAGATAAGCAAATAATAATAAAAACAATCAATGATAATTGATAACAACTCTGAAAGATAACTAAATCGAATATATTATACAGGAAAGTACGTTAAGTAAGTCAAAAACGACACCTCCGACGTGTCGTAGTTATCATATTTTAAGAAAGCCAGGTACGCAACAATACGCAAAGTATGCAAAGTAAGAATTTTAGTGGAATAGCACTATGCCAAGAATAATCCAGGTACGTGCGTACCTGGTGTAGTTTCATTAGCAGAATAGACCCCCAGTTTTCAAATCATCAAATTAGACAACATAAATATTACTACTTTAATTATGAAACATGATTTATTATAAAGTATTAGTAAAGACAGTACAACTGGAAAAGTATTATTATATTTATATGTATGTCAAATTAACATATTACAGATAAAAATATATCATAACGTACAATTATTGTAAATAAAATGAATTACTCTAGACTATAGAAGACATCAAGTTAACCGCGTTCGGTTGGCTATTTATAGTATCGGGTACCATTTACATTGGGATTTATAATCCCTCTCACGATTGCATATCTCTCTTATTATTACTAACGCACTGATAACAGTTTACAACTTATTTTTCCAACAATAGGTAATTCTTTTCAGTATCACTACCATAATCCTTTACAAATTATCAGTTGGCCATTATGCACAGCTATTTAGTTTTTCATAAATGTAAAATGGCCAACTGAAAAGTTAAAAAAACAATTATTGGGGGAGGGGTATTATGTTCGTCCTACTCCCCGCTAGGTTCGCTCCTGAGTATAGTTAAAATGTTCTATATACCTACGTGCAAAAAGTAACTCAATAAATTAAGCAGGTTAGTAGCGTGGTTTACACCGTGATAACCGTCATTAGTACCCACTCAAACGTAGCTGAATATTTAAAAAATACAAAGGAATTTAGTATGCGCATAATAAGTAATTTTATAGTTAATCGTTTAAACTTGAATTCATATAATTATTATGAATTTAATTCGACGCAGAATTAAAAAGTGAGAGCAACACGTTTTCAAAATGACGCAATGGAGGAGCGTATGAATATTAATTAGTACATTTATGAGTGCATTATCAATAATACGACAATTTCCATAGATAAGTCACAAGGCTGTATATTATATATATATAATTGTGGAGAATCTGTGAACAGAACTCATTCTCAGGCCACAGAGTTGTTAATGAATCTAAATGTTTTTAGATTCTGAACGGAGCAAAGAAGCTGATGATTTTATACAATGATGTTTATTTTTTATCTGTGAATAACTTTCCTTCTAGCAATTTTGCTCCGATTTACAATGATAGCACTTTTTCTAAAAGGAAATCTGACTGGGGAGGTACTTTAAGAAGGTAATTTTTTGATTTTACCGGGAGTTTTCCCAATAAATGGGAAAATAGGTACAATATTAAACAAATACTTAATATTAAAGAAAATGCATATGTAATTATTTTACCATAATATGATATATTTATTGTTGACAATGCAACACTGAATTCCGCTCAGAATCGTTTTTTCGTTAGCAATAGTTTATCGTTGTTTACAGTCTACAGATATACATTGAATTCTCGTCTGTATCCTATATCTTCTTAACTTCTCACCTACAACAGTGGCTGTACCCACGTGTGAAGTATGTCCATCTTTTTTAGAACACATGTATAAAAAAAAGTTAAGTTAATATTATCATTTTGATATTAAAACTTAAAATTCAAAATCACTGCAAAAAAAAAATCATAGAAACTTACGTACAAGTATGTATCTACTAAAGAAAAATTTTAGATTGTGGGAGGCATTTCTCAAATTAATCGTAAACGCTTTCTGAAGTTTACTAGTGGCGTAGCCAGGAGAGGTTTCGAGGTTATAGTTCTCCTGAATTGCTTTTGAGATTTTTTTTTTTTAAATTCTAATAGTTAAAAAATGTTCATTAAGTGGGTTCCTTTTTTTACTCTTCTAATGTAATTATTAATTATAATTTTGAAAAACACGAATTTCTGGAGTAATATAAATAATATTGAATTATTAAGAGGAGGTGATCTCCTTTGTAATTCAATTGTAAAAACTATTATTCTTCAAATATGGATGATATGTATGCAGTGTATACTTATGAAAAACATACATTTTTTAGATGAGGTTTATTTAGTTTAACCAAAAAAATAATACTCTATAAGGTTTGTTTATTTTTTGAATCCCCTTCATCCCCCCGAAATAATTTACTAACTACATTACTGCAAAGTTTCACCAAGATGTTTTTTTTTCAAAAATATTTTTTTGGTTAGGAAAATACTCTTATTTTAATACTCATTTTTTCCACGCAGTACCTTCAAATGTACGGAATTTTCACTTAAAGGTAATTTGCTTGAAATAATTTTTGAAATTCTTAATAGTTAATTCTCCAATATCCTTTTTTTAAATTTTATTTTCCGGAAAACAGTTTTTTAACTAGTAAAAGTAATGCCCCAATAAAGTATTGACATCGCACTCTAAAATATGTGATTTTTTTCTGGTGATACTTTGACAAATTTATATTAATTCTATTCAGTTTTCCTAAAATTAAATAAATTCAACATTATATTTGTCGATACATTTCAGGTTATATTTTTTATTTTTCATATGATTTTTGTGTTAGTTTGGTCTCTATGGAAAAAACAAGAATGACTCGATAACGGAAAAAAAACAAATTTTCGGACGAATTTCGCCGACGTCCCTATAAACAGTAAAAATACACGTGGCAAGTTTTATTCGTAATGTTATATTGTTTTTATATTAAGCGTGAGTATAAATTCATTTATTAAAAATAAAACTTGCCAAGTTAAACGTTTAATAAATAAAGTCAAGCAATATTTTTAAAATAAATTTTATTTTGGCACTCAGTTAGATAATGATTATTGTTTTCGGAAAAGCAGACAAACTTTTTTTATGTACCGAACTTAGCACTTTTTTCAGATTTATGTTTTCAGTGGGATACATTATACGTTTCGTAGTAGAATTATCCACGAAATTCTTATTTTTTTCATAATATTTTAGTATGACTATATTAGCGCCACCTTGAGATGTACCTAAGGGTGTTAAACATTATACATTATAAAACAATTTTTAATTTTAAAAAAGATTCATATATTTAGAAATTTTTTTTTTTAAGTTTTTTATACTATAATGATTTCGGCAGATAAAGCAAAAACAGTGAATATTTTTTGGCTTAGTGACCGGCATGTAATTGGCAAAAACGTATTTGGGTTGAGGTCAAACCTATTTGAACAATAAAAATAAAGAATATGTAAACGTAAACACTACAATGTCGAACATTTTTCAGTTTGTATTTCATTATATTGTGAACATGGTCTATAATGAATACTTACCTAATAAAACAATAATTCTGTTTGAGTAATAATCAAAGTATTGTTTTAGGTTAAGTTGGAATAAAACGTATATTTAATATTTGGTTTATAAATTGATTAGACGAGATTTCATGTTCATTCATTTATATTGGTAGTCTTATTATAATAGATAAATATCTATAATAAATGGACTTTGGTTGGGTACTGTTATTTTATTTGTCTGTGAGTAAAATAAAATTGATTATTGTTTAAAATTTTGAGTTTTAGCCACTTAATAACTTTTATTTTGTTTTTTTTTTTGGATGACAATTAAATAACGATTCAGGCTTTAAGTGTAATAAAATAGCAAAGAGTACTGTGACCTCTATTTTATTTTGAGCGTTCCACGAAGTTTCGGGCAATCAAGGAATCTTTAAGGAAAAAATTATTCATTAATTTGTCGAACAAAATAAATGTTTCTCACTTCGCTTGAAAATCACCCATATTCTTTTCTTTAAAATAAACAATATGAACATATTTGTAACATCAATTTTATTTTATTTGTTATCATTGTCCATAATAACTTTACAAATGTGTTAATAAAGAAATGTCAGGAAAATGCATAATAGGAAATTTAATATTACTGACAACTTCATTTTACATGCTTGGGAAGTTAGGATACATAAAGTTATGTAATTTAAATCTATAAGCAACAATAAACTAATACTTATGAAAAAAAGATTCTGAGCGGAGTTCAGTTGATAGTGAGGCTTTGTAAACAATATATATATCATATTACGGTAAAATAATTAAATAGGCATTAAGTATTTTCTTTAATAATATTTTTTCAACATTGTACCGATTTTCCTGTTGTTCCCATATTTTTTACCCGATTTTTCATATTTGATGAAAAACTCCTGAGAAAATCGAAAAATGACTTCCCTAAATACTACCCTTAGAAAATTTCCTTTCAGAGAAGGGTCTACATTGTATACATCGGAGTAAGCTTTCTAATAGGAAAAGTGGTCACACACAAAAAAAAAAAATAAATAAATAAACATCTTTGTTAAAATTAAAATCATTAAAATCAATACATTCTTCGCTGCATACTAAAAACAAAATTGAAAATATTGAAACTATTATTTCTGTAAACTTTCACGTTCTTTCTGAGTTTTTTTGCCGGTTATCCAATTTATTATTATTAAGACTGCTAGGAAAATCAAAAAATTACTTTTGTATTAACTATAGTTCAAAAATACAACAAAAAAGTTTTTTGTAATTTTTTTATTGGAATAAGTTAAAAATAAAATAAAATATTATATTTAATAAATATATTTAAATTTTACTCGTATAAATAGCATTATTTCGTTCATAGATGGCGCTGGACGATACGTATATTGTAAATAAATATAGGTAAGTAAGATGTTAAAAAAAAGATATCTAAGTAAAATTATTATAGTTTTAAAATATTTAATTTCAGAAAGTTTAGGCTTTTTCCCAAATCTCTGTATACATATAATTATTAATACGTATATACAATATATCCTTCCTAATTATGTAATAATAAATCAATATGCTAAGCCAGAGGTTTTCAACCTTTTTATGTTCGAAAGACAAGTACCACCTAAACATTTTGAAGATGGTCACGTACTATTTGATAAACTGACGGACCTAATAATTTTTTTTGTTTTAAAAATTGTATAGGTATATATAATATAATATATTTTATTTTATGGAAACTACTAATTATGAACGTTTTTCCCAGAAGTCGGCGAGATGCTGCTCACCCGCAGATTATTATTGGTCATATTATTATTATTATTGTCGTAAGTTATTGTGAAACCGTTCCACTGGTCACTTTAAGTCACCGCTTCGCGCCGGGTCAACATCGCTCCGTGATTATCTCGTCATTGTTAAAATATTCTTGATTGATACGATTATAAACGACTTTCATTCACGCCCTCGATATTCGGGTAATAATTTCAATTTTTTTTTTTTATAAAAACGAGCTTTCCTTCACGTACTATCTATGAGCTTTTTGCGTATCATTAGTATGACACATTGAACGGTTTTAACTTAAGTAATAACCATTTATAGTAACTAATAAGTATAATTTATTGGTAAAATAATAATATTATGCCAGAATATATGTATATTCTAGTGGCACCAATAAGTTATAATAAACTTAAATAAAAAATAAAACTCAATTTTCGTTCCAAAAAAAACCAAATCTCTGTGTCAGCCACGATTTAGGGGTTAAATCGTTCAACTGCGTCTGTATGCACATTTCCAGACTCTTCTGTGTGCGATTGATATGATTATATGAATGTTTGATAATTATTATATACGGAACTTGTTTTTCAAAAAATCAATATTTGACGGATAATAAGTGTATATCAACCAAACATGGTGCCTGCAATTTGACTGTCAATGTTTAAAGTAACATTATTGGACCGATAATATATTTATTATGAATTATCATACAACCATAATGTGAGTTTGATAAATTAAATCAGTTAATTAATTTTGTGTATTATTAATTATTATAAAAACGATTTAAAATTAAAATAATGTATTAAAGTAAGATATGCTAACGGTCCAATATTCTGCCTTCCACGCGATTCGCCAGTTGCCGCCTATTGGGTTTGAAACTTTTTTTTTGCTATTGGAGTAGTCTCCCAAAGTTAATACTAATAATACATAGTTGATACATTAATAATAATTATAGTAGAATAATCGCCATAATCTGATAATTGATCACCGGTTTATACATCAGATCCAATACTATAGTGTTGGGAGCTGTGACTTAAACCCTGTGAAACCGCTGAGATGAATGAATACAGTCGCGGGAATGATGGCGCAATTTCCGGAACTCGGGCTTGCCGAGAAACCGGAAATGTCCGTTCTCAAGCCGCTGATACCAAGTGATTCGGGTCATCGCGTGTGTAGGTGTGGTGAGTTTCTTTAGCATCCGGAATCGTAATGTGTCGCTTATAGTGTATAGTCCGGGTTAATTTCACTATGTAAGAGCCGCTAGTACATCCGTACCAAGAGTCTATACATAGGGAACCTAATAAACATACGAGATATCGTATAATTAAATATTTTTAACATTTATTTATAAGGAATTTACGTTTTTTCATTCACAACACGTTATTATAATTAGTGGTTAAAGTGAGAAAAACTTCAAAGAAATACTATCTCCATACCAAAAATGCATTGGCGTTTTCGAGTGCAAATTAAATTTAACCAAACTTTCAAGAAAATCTACTCTCAAAGTAAAAACTTTAAAAATGTTTTTCTTTCACATACATTTGTTTATAACAATTGTATGTAAAAAGGGTTTAAAAGTAAACTCTCCTCCTAAATAATTATCCTACACATATCATTGGTTAGTAAAATTTAAATAGCCAAAATATATGTTAACAATTGTATTTTTGTTAAACTAGTGTGATTTTCAATATTTTATAAGAAATACAAAATAAATACTATCATATCTTAAACATCAAAAGTTTAATAACTCTAAATTAATAAATATGTGTATACAAAACTGTTTCTTCAAACTTTATAATCGTATTACAGGAATAAAATAATAAAATAAAAACTAATCATTAACTTTGTTGGTTGTGAATATAAACAGTAGTAAAAAGACGGATATGGATGTAGGTGGTCTACTGTTGTAGGTGAGAAGTTGAGAAGATAATAGAGGGGACATTTAATGTATATTTGTACACAACTATTAACCATTACTTACGAAAAGAACGATTCTGAGCGGAGTTCGAATAATAGTGTTGTTTTGTCAACAATATATGTCGTATTATGGTAAAATAATTACGTATGCATTTTATATTTTCTTTAAAAATATTTATTGTACTTATTTTCCTGTTTTCCCAATTTTCCTACGTTTTTTTCGGTTTTTTACATTTGCTGGGAAAGCTCTTGAGAAAATCGAAAAATGACCTTCTTAACGTATCTCTCCACACCGATTTAATTTCAGAAAAGGTGCTACACGTAGAAATCCGGACAAGTCTTCTGGTATTAAAGTTGTTAAAAGATAAAAAAAAAAAAAAAACTAAAATTAAGAATCTAAAATTAATGATACCGATAAGTAACCGAATGGAACCATTATGATTACCTCAGTGCTCTTCAAGCATGCGATTTCGTATGTAATGTTCTATCCTTTATGAATATGTTAATATTTATATTCATGTAGGTAGGTAAACCTACATGATATTGTTACCAAGAAAGTGGTTTCATAGTTTCATCTGATAACACATGTTTTTTTTCTGGCGTGTAGGTAGAAGATAGTTTTATAGATTATAAAAAACAAATGTGTGGTGTTGAATGGGCCGGTGTGTAGTCATGATTCATGGAATAATTTATTATAACTCCTCGCTAAAGAATTTCTAGAATGGTTTGTCATTATTTCGATGTTTCGTTTAAAAATCCTTATTAACTTACCTTTTTTATTTATATTCAGTTTGATAATAGGTCAATTTACTTTAATATTAAAATAAATAGCACAACATTTAACATTATAAAATTTTCAACATGATATAAACAGACAATAATTAATTGAAATGTCAAAATAATCATAATGGTTTTAATAGGTATATGCTAGTATATAACCATACGCGGGCAATACAATATATGATATAGTATATTAAGAATTTTATATTTTTAATATTATACACATTGATATAATAGGTCCAAAAATCGATAAATACAAATTAAATATATTTAGGGATACGTAGGTATAGACGGAAGTGTTTAATAAACTTTCTCAAACAATTAATTAAATGATACTTAGTTAATCATAGTAAGTCAAACTTGTTTTGCTAAACCACTTTGATGCCCTCAAGAGATACAACCCATATAGTTTGAATAAAGTTGATCTAATGGATTGATGGAATTAACTGTATAATTTTCATAACAATAATTAGTAGTAGCGTCTTTCATTTCTTTAGGTTAAATAATTGTTCTAATGTAAATAAATTTCCTGTAAATTTGTAAATTATCGCGCACGTCAACCATAGTGAAAACCGATATAATTCTAATAGATAAATGTTTTTAGTTTTCTTATAATATTTGATGCAGTCTGACGAATTTGTACGTGTATAGTAATTTTTATAAAATGTTTAATTAAAAGAGTATTTTTATTTACGGTTATAGTAGGTATTACTATTGAAATAGGTATTTGGTAATAAGAGTAAACTGTATCGTGATTTTTTAAATTCTGTTCGTAGCTACTAAAAAGAATGTATAGGTTTTAATATTTTGTCGAATTTTTCCTGAAATAGAGACTATTGTACTGTATGTTATTGTGTATTTTATTTATTATACGTATACTTTTAAAATTTGTTCGAGTTTCTTGCAAGTAACACTAAATATTCGGCCGGATGACTTTGGATTTGAATTCCATTTCGGGAGGTATTAGAAAGTACTGAAATACATATGTCAATATATAAATAATATAAATAATAATAAATAAAATAAAAGATACACATATATATATATATATATTTTTTAACAGGAACACCTATTTTTGATATTATATTTATTTGAATTTAATTTTCAAAATAAAATACTATGTATTAGTATTTAATAATATATTTAATTTAACTATTTAGTTTTTCAAGCAACTTTGACCAATATATTTTTTTTTATTTCAAAAATTACTGGAAAATCAGTCATCTTTAGTTGATTAAAAAATTTTATTTTTAGATTTGGAGCGTAGGGAAAAATGTATTGGTTTTACAATGATAATTATTAAAATATTTTAAACTGTGTCCAAATTTATACTAAAAACGTTGCTCTGATGTATCAATTGATACACCTTTTCTAAAAGGAAATTTTATCTAGGATTTTATTTAGGAAATTTTAGTTGGTACTTTGGGAAGGTTTTAATTTTATAATTTATATCTATGTACGCTTTATGTTTTCTACCATAAATATTGCTCCAATAAAATACGACTTTGCATTTTTAATCTTATTAGTGATTTAGAAAGTCGTTTTTCTCGTTATTTTCCGTGTAGTGACAATTAGTCCCGAGCCCTAATATTCATCAATAATAAGCATAATAATAAAGAGCATAATAATAATATTTATCGACAATAATTATAATAATGGTCATTAATAGTTGATGATAATAATAATAATACAATTCAACAAAATTATAATAAGCATTTTAATAATAATCAGCATATTTGAAAAATCATTATAATAATACAATAAAAATCAACGTCTTATTAATAATAAATAATAATAAACAATACTTTAATAAGAATAATCATCAATAATAATAATTAGCATATTTAAATAGCTCATCAATTAGTGATTTATGCTTTTGGTTTTACAATAATGTTTATTTATTTACTTTTTTTTTATTATCTGTGAACAGCTTTTTTACTAAAATATTGCTCCGATTTTCAAGTGTGGCACTTTTTTTGAAAGGAAATCTGACATGGATGGCACTTTAGAGAGGTCATCTTTCCCAGAAGTTTTCCCAATTAATGAGAAAAACCGGGAAAAACGTAGGAAAAAAGGTACAATATTAAATTAATATTATTAAAGAAAATATTAATGCATATGTAATTATTGTACCATAGTATAACATTTATATTGTTGATAAAGTAACATTGTCAATTCTGCTCAAAATCGTTTTTTCGTTAGCAATGTTTAATTATTGCGTACGGATATACTCGTACATTAAATTTCCCCTCTGCTACTTTCTCAACTTCTCAACTATAATAGCGGCTACAATATATCTTTGGGTAAATTTAAAAAAACTCGATACTTACTAAGGCACCAAATTAATTTAAAATCTTATTTTATATTTTAGTCTTGTCATCAAAAATATCCTCTGTCTCAACTACATTCGGCAGGACTACATCAAGATCATATGTTCTGATATTGGAGCTTTTCCATTATGACACATAATATCCATTAATGATTACTATTTACTATCGAGTGACCGTTCTTTGTACAAACATCAAACAATTATCGCTGTGGATTCCTCTAAACTTTGTGCAATATATTATATTATTAATTATTATACTATATTAGATTAGACTCTAATCATTAGAATATATATTATATTAGAATTAAAACGGTTGTTCTTCCGTTTCACGACCGCCACACCGTGGTATTGTTATCGCGTTGTCCATAGTTATAGCAAATTTCAAGAATATCTTATAACGTATGTAATAATAATAATTCCCTACATTAATTCGTACGTTCACATAATTAATTTTAAATTTGTATTGAGTATTTAAGTAAAACACAGCCTACATGGTGGGGGGAATGCTGCCATCCTCTCTGCTTCTCTACTAAATCCGCGCCTGATTTATAACTTTACTTTAACTTTTTATAACTTTATAACTGAACTGTAAGTTAAAATATTATGTTGTTTTACGTATGAAATTTAAAATTAAAAATATTTTATAATGTAAAAAAAGAACATTTTCAAATTTCCTGTCCTTTTTTTTTGTCATTGAATATGTAATTGTCATATACTCATATTCGATACCCCCCTAAATATTTTTAATGCCAGATTGAATTGCTTGAAAAAAAAAGGAAAAAAATATTACAATAATTATTAGTAAGTGGATTAGTGATGAAATTTTAGTTAAATTTAACAACATTGTTGTGGGAGCAGAGTATTTTTCAGTTTTATACCTCTATAAATCCCCAAATGAAAATAGAAGGATGACATTTTTTTTAAGCAAAGTTTATTAAATATGAAGGATGTGCCTTTTTGGAGGTTTCTACTTTCAACCCCTTTCCCAATTATTTGTATGCTTAGATTTCATGTTTTTAAAATGGTTTTAATTATCTACACAGACTCATCAAAGTAAGTAACGAGATTAAAATTTTGTACTTATATATACTTATATATATACGTATAAATATCATTGTAATTACCCTGAAATATTGTTACGTAAACAAGTTGGCTGCTCACATGCGGGTCTTTTTTTGGGGGGCGTTCCAATCAATTAAATATAATCTGTTTTTAGCATTTTTTTTTTAAAAAAAAAATGTCTACAGTTGAGCTCACGGAAAGATAGCGTTAACAATAGCGATCTCAGTGGCTATTTTTAGTAAGTGATTATCAAAACCATTTGGTGCGCTTTTTAAAATTTTTATGTACGTATTTTATTATACCATTATACAACATGTATATAATAATATGTTACATTGTTATGCTATATTATTATGTTTTTTTTTTTTGAATACGGCACGTCACGCCTCTTGGCAATAAAAAAAAAACAATACTTTAAATCTGAGAACCACTGGTTCCGTCAATTTTTGAACTCGCTTATCGGCCGCCAGTGCTCACTTTTCGTGAGCCCGACTATGAGTTATGTTTGTTAATATAATAATGAATGATCGTATAATATCATATTATATATGCCTACGTTCAAATCCGTATTCAACTCCCCCCCCCCGAAATTTTTAAAGTAGGTATATTATATTTATCATATAACAAAGACCAACTACAAGTACATGTATTTAACATATTTTAAATCCTCCCCCTCCTCGAAAATTGATTTTGAATTTGTGCTTGCTTACGTTGTTAATTGATATAATATACAAATGTGAATTTTCAAAACTGTCGCTGCAATAATTATCACTTTGTCTGAAGAAAATCTCATTATGTTTTTTATTTTATTTTATTAACTAGATAGGTATGATGATTTCACGGATAGGATACAAATCTGATTTTCTATTATGTATGTTGATGATAACATGGTTTGGTAAAAAATTGTATGTTCAATGATTGTGCGATATAGAAATTAAACGCTGTTTTTATTTTTGTTTTGTCTTATGTATCCGTTATTGATTGGCGGAAATATGAGTTTTAAATGTTTTATATTTTTATTAAACGTGAAGAAGAATGGACCTCACGAGTCTGTAAACTAAAATTTTCAGTATCCGTTTCCTAGAAAATATCCTGTAGGCACGCCACCGAGTAATCATATTATTGTAGCATAACGTCTACTTACCGGATACAGAAGATGCGGCTACTTTATGCATAAGTGGATTGCTGTGCCAATCCAGAACTGTGACTGTGGCCATTCATGCTAAACCATATTGCATATTGTAGCTTAATGCCCGGAAAAAAAATTCAATATACATATCATAATGTAGTTCCCAGTTTGTTATTCTTATTGTTTTGTTTTATTTTGTTGATACAGCCTCATTAATGTTATTCATTTTCTCTAATTTAAATTTCTATTGTATTCTGTTTTTGCCTTACGAATAAATAAATAAATAACGGTGTATATACATTGGTAATAAAGATGAAGTTTGGGTCTGAATGTTGGGTGTTGAATAAGAGAGATGAAAATAAAATATGAAAGAATCAGAATAGAATCAATTCATAATTGAGATGGTATAAACGATGGGATATAATTAAGATGCGGATAGTAGATGAAGAAATGGTGATAGATATAGGTATATACGGATAGCGAGAACAAGAGTAATTGACGCATAAGGATACAGATGCAAAAAAGAAATTTATTCGTTTCGATGAGTAACAAAAAAAAAAAAAAAAAAAAAAAAAAAAAACAAAACCGTTTACTGCATATTAAAATAATTTAATAATTTATTATACTGTTAAATTATAATAAACGAAATAGAGTCGTTTAAAATATTATACATAGGAGACCGCAGTTGCAAAATATGACGCGAAAATACGGCGACAAGCCCAGAGAGAGCGTATAGGTATAGGTATGCAAATTATGTTATTTATATAATAGTGACGTCGGATATGCGCTGCAGAAACTATTAATAATACATACATGCCAATAATAATAATAATAATAATAATAATAATAATAATAATAATAATAATAGTAATAATAATATTAATAATCGTACAAATAAATATAGTTTCGTTGAGAGGTCGGATGTGCCTCAGAGTAAAAAAAAAAGCGCCTATACTCGGTTTTTTGGTGGCGTTTATCAGACATTCGTCGTTGCGGATGGTGCAGGTTGTAATGGTTCGGTGGCACCGTTTGCTGCGGATGCAGCCGCAACGGTGTTGTTGTTGGACTGGTTCAGGTTCAGTCCCATTGCGTTGACCAGCCACGTGACGCTCTGCACGGCCGTTTCACCAAACGCCTGTAAGAGTGCCTCCTCGTTGGGATCCACGCCCTCCTCTTCTTCCTCCTCCTCCTCTTCGTTCTCGTTCGACTCCTGGGGACCGTTAGACTGCTCCTCCACGGCCCTGTGTGAAACCGTTCAAACCGTTAAACCGTCATGAGAAACTACACCCGATATTATAGGTTATGTTTTTAAATTCTGAGTGTAGCGAAGAATGTATTGGTTTTACAAACTGTCTATTTTTTTATTTTTTATTTTTTTTTTCACGGGGACACTTTTTTAAACCAGTAACTTTACTCCAATATATACGATGTAGACCCTTTTCTGAAAGGACATTATCATGGGATAGTACTTTAGGGAGGTTTATTCGATTTAATTAGAAGTTTTCTGATCAAATGTGAAAAACCGAAAAAAAAGGGGGAAAACCGGAAAATGTACAAAATGTAGGTGTTAGTTAAAAAATATTTCTGTCCTTAACCTATAATTTACATTATGTTTGAAACTACGATTGTTTTGTTTTATTTTCCCTATAGATAATTTGATAATTAGACCAGATCGATTGTATATAATTTGTTCAAATCACGGTTTAAATTTACTTCAACCAATGAACGGATCGATGTTAGGTTAGGTATATTTTAATCTAGTTTAATACTATATAATATTATGTAGGTATACTATTAATTTGCTACCTAATTATTTGTTTACGGTTTGTTTGAAGGTAACAAGTTTTGATTATTTTTTATCGTAAAATACATATACCCATACCTATAATATTTTGTATAAATATAAGTTTTTTCGTAACTATTTCAACCGTATCCTAAGATTTTTTTTTTATAAAATGTATAGATTTATTTAAAAATAAAATAAAATAATATATTTTCGACGTCCGTACAAATGTGCAAAGCTGGATTATGTTTTGGATTTTTAAACCGAGGCGACGGCATGACCGGCGATCAAACGCTCGAATAATTGATGCGTAATAAAAGTATATTATTTGTGTTTTGCAAAAAAACCATCCAGATCTGAAGTATCTTCACGACCCAATTATTAGTAATTTCATTTATTGGATGATATTTGTATGCAGTTCTATTGTAACATTTCATGCAGATTAGACTGTACATTTTAAATTTAAACTATACTCTAATAATGTGCATGCAAATCGTTTTTAATATTGTGATCTCCCGGATTTAAACCAATATTATTTGTTATACCTACACACTTTAGCACTGAGATACGTATTTAAACGTATATATATATATACTGTAATAATTACGATTTTGAAATTTATTTTTTCACTTTTTAAACTTTCTAAATATGCGGTAGGTACACGTGAAATATGTAAATTAACTAATAGAAGTGATGTAAACTACTTTTTTATTGACCAATACTAATAAAACAATAATTAATGGTAGGTAATTGTTTATTTTAGTAGGTAACCGAATCTATCGACGATGAACATGATGCGGGATGACGCAGAGTGTAAAAATAACAAAAGAGAAATTGTGAGAAAAAGAGAAAAAATAATGCTGGTATATTTTTTCTTACTAGGTTGTTCTATTTCTTCAAATATTTAACTTTTTGATTGTCAAAGTTACTAAAAATTTGATGATTTTCAAAAAAAAAAAAAAAAAATATAAAAATAATAATAATTGTCTATTATTTTACCTTACCGAATAGATAATTGGAATATGATTATTATTATAATCATGTACAAATTATGTATTATTTCAATGCACCTACTTATATTTAACAAATATATTCTGATTAGATGGAGAAAAACATTACTTTTAGTCATAGGCTGCGCGCACATTGGATACGAATTTGTATCGTACGAAAACATATGAATATTTTTATAGTACTTAAGGTTATTACTTTTTATTTTGTTGTTATTTTATTCATGAAAAACGTATTTTCGTGGCAGTAAAAACGGGGGTGCGCAAAATATTTTTAATATGGAAAATATTTTGTTGGAACCGTATTTTTTCAGAAAAATAATTCGTCAAAAAATATGTTGTCGGAACTGTATTTTGTCAGAAAATAATTTTTACCCTACGACGATAATATGTAGTCACGGAAGGCATATGGTGAAATTATAATGAACAGTTCTCACAAAATACGTTCCGATGAATTATTTTTCCCACAAAATATGGTTCCAATGAATTATTTTTCCGAAAAAAAAACTTTCCGACAAAATAATTTTCAACGATTTATTTTTTCGACAAAATACAGTTCCCATAAAATACTTTCCAAAAATTTATAGCCCCCTAGTGAAAACGTTTAAAAAAAGTTTCACGTGTAACTTTACAAACGCACATAAAATATTGAAAACAAGTGGTTCTTCATGCAAAGTTATTTTTTAGAGTTGTTGAAAAACTGATGAAAAAATAACATCAGTGAAGTACTTTAATTTCAATTTTAAACCCCGTTCGAATTCCTTCTGCAGTCAATAATACGATATTGCATGCGATTTTAAAATAATAATACAAATTATTTAAACGATACGGTGATTAGTGGTTCACCAGTTATAAGCTATAATATCGATAGATTAAAATGTTGAAATAGTTGTTTAACTGTAATTATTATTGGATTATTAACAGCTATATAGTGTACTCACGTAGAATTGAAGATTAATCGATTTTCATCCATTTTGAAGCATCCCATGGGAATGGAGTTTTGCACTTCGTTTAATAAGGTGGCTTCTAACTTTAGACAACCATCAAAGTCTTTGGGCGTGGATGAGTTGCCAACGAATCGGGCGCACAGTTGACCGAATCCGACTAGCACGTCCATGCACACGGGTTCTGGGTTATTACCTGTGACACACAAATTTCCAAGTGTAATTGTAGCATCCTTAAGGTGGCAATTTTATTTTCGTTAACAATGACTGCAATATCAAAAGTGATTGTATACGATTTTATAATATCCCGGTGAAATTGAATACGTATACTATTTCAATAAATCACTTATTCCTTCGCTGCAGTAATAAGTAGGTACGAATCAATATAACCATAGTAATATTAAACACTGTATCATAAAACCACATTAAAGCGAAATTTGATTCAATTATACCTATCTACGTCCTGTTATACTATTGGATGAAAAGTTTTTTTTTTTTTTTTTATTATATCGGTTTCAATTAAAGAAAGGAATGGCCGCTATAGAAAAATATTGAAAACCAAAATGAAGGCGGAAAACCTAAACGAAAATGAAAGTTAATAGATTGTTTATTAAAAAAAAAATATATATACTCGTATATTTAAAATATGAATATAATTTCTTAAGGAGCACCTATAAGGTTTCAGACAGTTCCAATTCTACTTTGTCAGCGTGAAATATGTTCATTTTCACGGTAGATTAATCTCGGAGAAATTCAAAATACTCAGATAACATTATACTATACTCGTAATAATACACGTTTCGTTTTACGAATAATATATTAGTATAATAATATTCTTACAAAATAATACAATTTATCTGATGTGCGTTATATATTGTTTTTCATGGATATTATTAATATATCAATATTTTTAACATGACTTTTTTTAGTTATAATATGTATGCTGTAATAATCAACCACTTTAGAACCCCGTAAAATTAAACGCCACCCTTAATATTGAAAATGTCCACAGAAGGGTGATAGCACTCACGTTGGGATCAATAAACTAAATTAGATTAATAATAATGTACAATAATTTATTATGGTTCTCGTCGTTTTTCCCGAATTAATTTTTCCGAATAATATTAATTGATTGTGCCCGAATACCGTTTTCCCGAATGGTGTATTTCCCGAATAATGAACACATGAATACCTCAATACATGATTATGATCTTCAAGAGCTAGTTTTCGTACGAAATTTGTTTTTTGTTCAGAAATTTACTAGAATCTACTAGATTTTTTTTACTAAAATAAGTGTTCTATTCTAAAAAACGTTTAACAAAATTGTCCCAGAACATGTGTGATGGTACCAACTTTTTTTGGAGCGGAATCTGTCTAGAATTTCAACAGTTTTTCTAAATTTGGTTAAAATAACTGACAATTTAGACGAAATCTATAGATAGCACGTAAATGAATCTGAAATTTTTAACATAACATGGGTATGAACTGTTGACAGAAGAAGGTTCGTCAACGTTTCTCGAAGTCGGATTGACATATTTTATAGATTTCTATAATATGAGAATGAAGCTCATAAAATAAAAACATTAACAAGGAATAAGGTTTCTGGTAGAAAAGTTCTTAGTGATAAAAACAAAACAAAAGCAAATAGTTAAACCAATGTATTCCTCGCTTTACTCAGAGTTTAAATTGTCCCTTATATTAAAACTTTTAATAAAAAAAAACTTATTAATCTTAAATATTCATTAATGATCCGTCGACAGTAGGTACCTCCTAAATCTGTCGATTTCATTGTTCGCGCGATTTTGTGTATTTCACCGGTAGCCTATTGAATTTTGGTAGCAAATCATAAAGTAGAATTTTTATTTTTCTCAGTCGGTAGATGTTCGCGAGAATGCCAATTGTTTGTCAGCTATGACATACTTGTCCCGACAACAATATAATATTCATAACACGCGCTGATATTAGAAAATGTTAGTGTTTAACTGTTATAACGTAAACCGTGTCGTTTACGCGAATATTATGATAATGAATCACACAATATAATATTGTATGAAACGGTCTGTTAAATACATATGTTTAAAAACCGGACATAATTTGTGGCTGGTTAGGTACCAGTGGCGCAACTAAGATTTTTTAAAGGGGATGTTACATGTATATATATTAAAAAAAAAGTTTTCAACACTTTATAATAAATTTATTTACTTAAAAACGGATTGAAGGGGTGTCCAGACACTCAGAACGAGTCCTCCTAGTTACGCTACTGATTAACCGTACTGGGCACTACTATTACTTGTGGGTGGCAGGTTTTGAAGGTGTAAGGTATGATGTAGGTTGGTTTCATTTATGCACTAAATGCAACAATAAACCATTGGAATCAAAAAACGATTTTGAGTGGAGCTCGATAAACTGGTAAGGTGGTTGTATTATTAGTCGTATTTTTTCACTCGGAACCGAGGTTACTCAATAATCAACAAAAGCAAAATATATATACCCGTCGATTATTATTTTTTTATTTTTAAAAAAATCCGTTTATATTCAAATTTTTCAGATTAAGTACCACCAGGTGGAAATTCCGCATTTTTTAGGTGTATTGCGTGAAAAATTCGGAGCATTTTTACTAATCAAAAATGTTTTTTTGGGTAAAAATAAAACGTATACATTAAAACCTGATGGTCAGCATTTGAATGAACGATCATTGTTATTATATAATATATGACCTCATAACTGTAACAATTCTAATCACCACCATCAGTGTGTTCCAACTGATTCGGTCTTGAATCCTTTCTCCCAATCCGTTAATTTTAATCTCCCAAGGTCTTGCCATATTTCATCGATCTAACGTTTCTTCAACCTTTCCCCGGGTCTTCTTTCTTGTCAATCAATCCTGACTTTGTACGTTGCTTCTCTTCATCTTGCGTGTCCGAACCAAACTGAAATTAAACACTAGAATCTTTCTAAAATTCACGTAGTATGTCATTAAACTGATTTTTTGTTTATATTTGTTCATTTCCATGTTTTTCTTCTTCGTTATCAATTTATTATTCTTTATCAAATACGAGTTTACATACTTTGATTAACACCTTGTTTTTGAAATTCTCTAGTTTTTACTCAATTCGGACTGTCAAAGTCATATTTTATAACTTACTTCAAGTTGATTTCGGTAAATGTTGAACGATAAATATTAAAAATAATGTAAAATTCGTCGTTTAAAAGTCGTATACATGCATGTAGATTTAATGAAATATTTACTGTCTTATAACTTATAAATTATAACGTACATAAAATATTAAGAACTTGTTCGAAAAACTCGGTCATGAAAACGTTAATTACCGGTATTTTAAGTTTTATTCAATATAATACTACGTTTTCATCAAAAATGTGTAAAATTTGAGTTTTATTATTTTCCACAAAATATTTATTTTTCAGAGGAAGTCAGGATTTTAGGAAATTTTAAATAATATTATAGTGTGAATTATTTAATGATAAATAAATTTAACTCGTTTGCATCTTTCCGATAAAAAAAATGTACTACAATAAGTATTGCATTGCAGCGGAAATTAATAATAAACACCAATATTGTAGGATAAATAGATAGATTCACAAACCAGGCGAAATAGATTTGCAAATCATTTTGAATGCTGCCTGTGTAAACGAATATTTATTTACACGGTTGTCTAATAATGTACTGATTTTTGTAGGTAGCTAAAAATAAAAATTGTGAAAACTCATCGAAATTGTATAGAATTGAAATGGTAAAAGTAATTTATATTAAGGTCGAAAAAAGTTTTACCGACAATTCTAAACGCGATATTGATGAAATAATTATTTAAGTATTTAGAGTTGTGTCATGAAAAAAATTTATCATATAGCCCATAAAAGGTTTACGTGAGTCTTTATGGATCAGGGAACATATCTAATGATCCGAGGGTTCTCAAGCTGAGTTAAAGTTTATTTTCAAATATTAATAAATTTGGGTAACTATAATAATTACTAGTTTCCAGGAAAATAATGACTTAAGTTAAAATTAAAAAGTGAATTTACTTAGTTAGTGTACCTACTCTAATATTTTATATTTTCAGCGAGAAATAAATGCAAAAAACATACCTACACTGTTTTTTATTTAAAAAATTTGTAAATAATTTGAATTTTTTTTTTTAAAAAAAATAATCCAGTTAAATTTGTTATTATTTAACTCGATTATATTATAACATTCTATTTTTTTCGACTAGTCGAGTTGAAAGTTGTCAACAAAAGTAAATTATAATTTACCACTTTTAACTTATTTTCTATTGGTTACAATCCCACTCCCAGCTTTACTTGTTGTACATACGTTATGGAACGTTTTGTTTTCTACGCGAGTGTCTGTCTAATCACCACTGTACGTACAGCCGATTACCGATTATATTATTGAGATAATCGTCGCCGTAATAATTATCATTATAATAATCACAATATATAATATTACTGACGATAGTCATCATCGTATAACCGCCGACTAGCGGATTTTCATTTCCCGCGTCATTGTCAATGTCATCGCGATAGCGTTTCGTCCCGCAAGGTTTTATTTTTTTTTTCCGTGTAATAGCATGCAGGTATATGTATACCTACGCCATTTTAGTACATATATTACTCATTCTTACTCGGGAAAAGTGACCCGTCACGCCGAACACGTTGTCGTGCGCTGCCGAAATCGAACGCGTGTCGTATCGCGGCACACGCACAACGATTTCGGTGTTAACGAACCCGCGAACCGACACAGTGTACCGTTTTATAATAATAATAATAAAACGATGACCGAGAAAATCGAAAGGCGACCTTTAATAACAGTACCTAATGTATAATATTATAATGCATAATTATTAGGCTTTCGTATGCGGAAATCGCGACGACGTCCGCGATTTAATTAATATAACGCCGCGATAACCGAACGGACGTGATGCTATTGTTATTCACGTCTTAGGTGCCTCATCTACGACCGTAATTATTTCATCACGGTTTTTATGATCACTTACCTTTGATGACACCGTTCTGGACGTTGCCTTTGCCGTAGGTCACGTTCACCGCGATCGACTCGATGTCCGGCACGTACTTGAACTTGACGCACCCTGTGAGCATATTATTATAATGAACAACAACGATAATAATATAGGTACGTTTTCTCGTTGTTAATACGACAATATTGTTTGTGGCGGAAAACGCATTATTATGTTACACTTACCGGGCGACGTGGTCAGATCCAAAAACGGCATACTCATTCTCAGGCAGCACACGCACGATTTCAGCTCTGGGCTCTGGCACTCGCACCGTTTCTCCGGCACTTGTTTGGACTCGGCCTGGAGTCCGCCTCTTTGCTGAATGACACCTTCGAGTCCGGTCCAAAGTAAGTCTGTGGGTAAAAAACCGGCGTTTGGCTCATTATTATCTATGATTTTTATTTTATATCTCGAGAGCAAAAATAACGCCCTATCATACCCGTCACGGTAGCTGCAGGAGGTACCTTGGCGCCGGAACACGACGAGCACACCACGGCCGCCAAGAAACACCACGACCACGTTAGCCGAAACATTATGACTTGTTCGCAACGTTCGTTCGGTAAGTGCACGGCTTCTGCAGCAGCAGAAACAACAACAACAACAACAATATAATGGTATCTTATAAAAAACACGTCCAACACGCAGTCGGTCCCGTTGTGTCTGTGGCGGCGGTCACTAAACGATACTATACCGGCAGCGGGTCAACGGGTCACCCACTTGCTGCCCCCACCGGTTTACCACTTTCTTTTCGCGGTCGTGCTCTCTCGTGTAGCGTTTAACTCACGTCGGTACGCACGCGCGAGCAGGTCGGGCGATGCAGTGGCGACAGTGGCGTATACCTATATCATACGAGACAAGGGCGGAGAATGCGGAGGCGGTGCGACGATGACGAATAAACGCAACGACAACAACAACAACAACAATGGACATTACACGCGTTCGGAGCGAATGCACCGACTAAAAATTTCGCTTTCTCGGGTTGGTATACCGCGTGACCACCGCCGTCGCCTCGCTTTCTACACCTCGTCGACTTTCCCCACGGTACTCCCGAACCTATGAATAATAATAATATTATAATATTATGCATATCATTATTGTTGATGTATCCGGTGATGCATCCGTTAACATAACGTACCTGTACGCTCGCAGATATACCACACCCACCTGAAACACACGGCCCGACCCAGGTGACGCTGTGTTCGGAATGGCGGCCGGCAGTGGAGGGGTAGGAGAAGGGGGAGTAGGGGGAAGAGGTGGAGAAGAATAACCGATAATAGTTCGATATAATATATGTAATATAATATGATGCTGTGTGCCATGTGGTATTCGAACACTGAATATTAACAAAAGGAAATGACGAAAACCTGTTTTTTAATTTTAGAATTTCGTGTCCATTAGTTTTATAAATATGAGTTTTTTTTCTTCCTCGGAAATTATTTTTTCGTTTACTAAAAATAATTCGAAACTTTCACGCCACTGTCGAATTTTCCATCCGTCCCGCGATAATTTTTTTGAATTGTTTTTCCATAGGCTCCCAAATGTTTTCTAAAAAAATTTCAATGCACAACAATATATAGGTATAGGTATAGCACGTAGAGGTCTGAACGCTTGACAATGTTTGACTTGTGATTTCTTTGCTTTTCCTTTTTTTTCTTCTTATGGGCCCTTTATTGGTTAACTGAACAAAAAAGAAAACAATTAATCGAGCTCTGCTCAGAATCTTTTTTTTTGTTTTTTATGACTCATCGTTATGTTTAACGCAGTAAAATATAAACTACATACAGACGTGCATTTATATGGTAGAGATGAGAATCTTAGGTAGAGAGTGGAGTAACAAGAGAAGATAGAATCAGAATGTGACTATGCACATAACTACATAAGAGATACCTAACTTATAGGCATGGCTTTAGTAGTAGATAAAACGAGATAAGATTAACTGAGATGTTTTGGGCATATCATTAGGGGGAGGGGGGAATAATAGAAATTATTATGATGGGTGTGTCACTTTCGTAGATGAGAAATAACTGACCATACGTGCTTTCCTAAAAAAAAAACAAAAACAAGTACCACGAGTGGACATCATGCATATTTTAGAGTAATATCTGAAAAAAATAGGATTACTTTTAATAACAAAATAATGTTTTCTGAGAAAAAATAAAGCTCGTATCTCCTTATAGGAAAATATTAAACTCTAATATGAGAGTGAAAAAAAGTATTATTTTTTTAAAATACTATCAAAAACTATTCGGAATATATTATTGAATACTTCCGAAAAAAACGTATTTTTAAAATATTTTGAATTAGGGTTAGGCTAGTTCCAGTTCTCAGTTCTTCGGTTCCAGCGGTTTCAAAGGAATGATAACTTATCGATTCAGGTTCTTAATTTTTTTTTAGATTTGAAGTATAATGAAGAATGTATAGGTTTTACAATGATGTTTACTTTTCTTTCTTTTTTATTATTTTATATATATTATTATTTATATATTTATTATATATATTAACTTTTCTTCTAGAAATCTTGCTCTGATGTATCAAGTGTAGCATTTTTTACTGAAAGGAAATTTTATTTAGTAGGTACATTAGAGAGTTAATTATTTAATTTTCCAAGCGGTTTTCATTGTAGTTGAGAAAAACCGGATGAAAAAATAGGAAAAACGGAAAAATATACATACATGTATAAAATGAAACTTCGTTCCGAATCATTCTGCGTTAGAAAATGTCCCCTATGTTTCACAAGGTTTGAGTCTCTTCCTCTCTATATCCTACCTTTCGAACTTCTCACCTACAACAGTGACCCACCCATCGTGCGAATTATGTCCATCTCTTTAGTGCTGTTTTTATAGAATGATACAATATTACTGTGATTACACTGATAACTGATATTCGGTAGAACGATTTCTTATCGTATAAATTGTATTATTCGTTTTTCACGTCTTTAAAATTCGTATTTTTGGTTCTATTTCTTTACATTTTAAGGGAGTAAAAAAAATAATTTATCCCATACTGTAAGAAAATTGTTCGTAAAAAAAAGCCGGTTTCGAGAACCGAAAGAAGAATATTTTTGGAACCAGACAAGAACCGATACCGCGGTTGTTTACCAGGGATCGGCCCATTCCTATTCAAAATATTAAAACATTTTTCCGAATACAGTCTTCACGATATTCCGTTCGGAATACTAGTCCCGTGTCTGCCGATGACACGTCTCGTTATAGGTACACGGCGACAACGGCGGGCCCCTCTACTCACAGTTTGGCTCTTTTTTTCCCCCGCCAGGTTTTTCTTATATTTTTAAAATTCGATTATTTTTCCGCCGTTCGTTTACCCGCACGTCCGGCGTATAATATTTCGAAAAGTGCTTCTCCACGCGCGTTCGGCACGTAAGACGGTCACCGTGCACGACGTCGGCGCGAAAGGAAAATCGTCCCGGAACGAGAGTGGGTTTTTTTTTTTTTAGTGGGGAACCGTATAATATTATACACGCTATCTATCGTCTCGGCGCTGACACACATACCTGACCCGGTTGTTAGCCCGGAACAAGAACGGCGGCCGCGGTAATTCCGCCGTACTGCTCGTATCGCATCACAGTTTAGTTCCTACCACGAGAGACGAGTTCAAGGCGGTTTTTCGTCCGACGCCGCGTTTATAGCCATCAAGTACCTGCCAGACGTGTTTCTTCACCCGGGATACAGTACCAAAGGTACGTGCGGTTTTTTTTTTTTTTCCTTTTCGAATACATAACATTTTTATCTACCTACGCAACACCTATACCTATCTGCTTCTGTTCAGCTTTTTTCCGGGATTTATTCCGCCGCATAAGTTCGTTTACGGCTATTCCGTGTAAATGCCTACACAATAGACTTCGGGTGGCTATTTACGATAATAGTTTATGGACGCGTCTCCCGCGAGAGCGGGCTTAGACAGTCCGACTCCACGATCCGTACATAATTTTCAGGCGGGAGTGCCTTTTTAGACGGGTTTTTAAATTTTTTTTTTTTTAAACCTACCGCTGGACGCCGTCGATACGATTCGCATGACGTGTCAAACGATTAGAATTATCGAATAGTTTTAATCGAGACATATCTAATGCCACCGTCAAAAAGTGATTTCTGTAATAAATACACATCAGGATAGATTAAACGTATTATTAAAACAAGACGCAACTCATTCGTTTCGAACATATCGATGAAAAGCCACGTCTAAAACTCGCTAAAAATGTATTCGATTCCAGTTAGGAAGTTAAGTGAACTGCGATATTTTCCTATCTAAATTACATACTTTTGCATAGATGCTTAAATAATTACCGTACGTAAAAAAAATGTAGCGGTGTTTAATTTTGTTTTTTAACTACGTTGATTTTTTAAGATAAAATTGTTTTAATCGTAAATAAATAATAATAATAATAATAAAAAAAAAAAAACACTAAACAAAACGTTTACCCGAATATTTTAAAATGAATAACAATGGCATTTGGGAAGGAATACAATTCATATGATATTTGTCCGAGGCGGTTTTTTGGCGTCGTGTTTCACGTTTGCGCGTCGTCTGTTTGTCTGCTTCAAAATTTCGTTTAACAATTGCGCATATATGCGGCGAAAAATACGAAAAAAGTTTCACAGACGGGTGTACCTAACCGTTTTAAATTGAAACATCGACTGCTTATGGTCGTAAACGATTAGCTAATAATAATAATAATAATAATAAACAGATACAGATATAATATCCAGTGTTATATTGTTTGATAATATCTGGTCGAATAAAATTCTCGGACCGGTCGTTATTATTGTTACAACTCGCCCGTTATCCGCCGCAACAGGTATAAAAAACAGAAACATCTTCCGATATCAGAAAATATTTTCTTTCCAATCAAACGAATTGATATTACGTTCACGGTATCGGTTAGGCCGTATCGGTCGCGGTCGGATTCCAAGCCGAACGTCGGGAGATAGTTTGCACTTTTGGTAACTATCTACTAATCGTTTTCGGCATTTCAATACTATTGTTAAATATGACGACCCAACATACGACCCACAAATTTAACGGCGCGCAAATGTCTTACGACGAAACAACGGCCGTGAAGAACAACAGCGATGCGCGTGAAAAACGATACGCGACGTTTATATACAAAAACGTCGCGTTCGTTTCAATAATTTTTTTATTGTCATCCTCGCGATGATCCGATCGACTAAAGGTCGACCTACGCCTGTACCGCGATCGCTAATTAAATTATAACAATAATATACGCACGATAATATAATTGCAATGTTTACAGGCGAACACGCGGTATTGTTTTATAATATTTTGTCGTTGTATTCGACGATTTTAACGGTGGTTCTTCAGTTTAACGAATCGCGTAGTCGTAGTGTATTACAGGAGCGATGTGGTTTTGTTCAAATGTCGCGTACGGTACCCGTACGAGCGATTCCATCAACACGCGTTATTATCACGATCGCTGTCGGAAGGATAACAATTTTTTTTTTTTTTTTATGATATTGTATTATTGGCGCGGCGGTAACACAAACCGTTTAAATAAAACTCGAGGAGAAAAAAGCTGTAAAACGTTTTTTCGAACCGTTTGCCCATAGGTTTGCCCAACGGCGAAAGAATCGTTATTATTGTAGCGAAAGAGTATCGTAAACTAGCGAAAATAAATTAATAATAATATTAATGTTTTGCTTTTTATTATTTTTTTTTTTTTTACGGTTTGGTAGAACTCGCTAGATTAAAAACCGCGCGCACGTGCTGTGTATCGTAAAATGTGAAACAATAAAATTCACATTCCATCCCCCCTCCCCATCGCCCCATTGCCTATTTTTTAAAATCTATAGTTAGAATAATATTGTTTTACTAAAAATATACTATTCCTCAACTGGATTTATCCGGTTTAGAGTAAGTCTTGCATACCGGATTCTATATGCGATTGAAATTACACGCGTACCCAAGTGATTAAATATTATGATTATTACTATTAAGACAAAAAAAAAAATGTATTTTTTTTACGGTATGTGCGTATTTATGTATATAATACCGATGAAGGGAATAACTAGTTTCGATGGGCGACGGAAAGAGAATTTCTCTTTTTGAGGACAAGGTCAGTTTCGATGATACAAACGAACCTTTCACCAATTTCTATCTATATCTAATTGTAGATGTTTTTTTAAGAAAATTAAAAAAATAAAAAGATCTTCTAGACGTTTGTCTATTACACCTATTATGCAGTACATGGTGCTTACGTACATTTTTCGTTACAGTTTATTGGTTAAATTGGTCAGCGATCTACACAACAATGCGACTTTCGGTCGTATTCGAACTGCTGTTGATCTTTTTGATCATAGCTTTTGCGGCCTACGGTAGAGTGGGTAAGTCTGGGAATTTATCAATAAATCTTCACATTGCTATAATAACGAGTATTTTCGTTTTTTAGTCCCGGATAACAAAGTGCCGTGGAATACCGGATTGATCGATGTACAAGAACATTTGAAAATGATGGGTCGGGCCAGGCAAGCCAACGTTCCACAAGCAGCGCCTCCCAATCGATACTGCGCTTGCTCCAACCTTATGTGCAACTGTTGCCGAGATTTTTCTCTGCCGGTCGTTCCCATAAAAGGACCAGGTAAAACAAATTTTACACGTTTACCGTAATTTTGAAAAATCGTTAGGTTTTAACCAAGTTAAAAATGAGTAGCTATAGTTAATTGCGTCATCAAAAATATATTACGTTTTCAGTAATTGCAATTGGTCCGTGGGATTTACCTCGACTGCAATTTGACATATTAAAATAACATTATGATGATTGATGAGTAATAATCGTGACGGGTTTTCGTATAGGTTGCGCGTCGTTGAAATATTTGAAAGGTGACCAAATGATGGTGACTATGAGCTTTGGAGACAGGGTATTGCGTAACACGACCATATCCGGGAAAAAACCCAAGCCCGTGTGCATGGCCTTGCCAGGAGGAATATCTAAGTTCTGTGGTCGGGTGTATGGTATATCAAGGGACGGTGATCAGTTCAAAGCTTGTCTGGGACTCGAACTCAGGGCCCTCGATGACGTCGAGGCCGCGTTGAGGGTGTCGTGTTTCCGGTTCGGGCCACAAGGCATGAAAGTTGAACCGGCCCAACCGTTGCCTGCGTCCCAGACGCTGCAGGGTGAGGACGAGGAAGACGAGGACGACGACGATGACGAGGATGATGATTATGGCCTAGGAGGTAGTGATGACGACGAAGAGGACGACGACGACGCAGTGGACGACGACTCGGAGAACGATGTGGAGTCGACCGGTGACGCGGACTACACGGGCCTGAGCGCACTGAGCACGGATTTCCTGGACAGTCTGTTTGGCGGTGGTGGCGCAGAAGAGGATCAGGAAACGGAGACCAGCGCGGCCAAGCCAACAGTGAAACCCGCGGTTACGGTCAAGGCAAAAGCGACTACGCCGCAGTCGGTGACTAGCCAGCAGCAACAAGTAACGGAGAAACAGCTACAGCAGAGTAGCGCTGAATCGGTGACGTCTACCTCGTATACAGTAAGCGTTGTACAAGATTCAGGCGTATCTTCGTCGTCGTCATCCGAAGTGTACGACGAAGTGAGACCGACGGTCATACCACTTAACGACAGCCCGACGGATCGCGTGGAAACGGTGCCCACGACGATCACGGCCGCGGTGAACAACAAGAACAAGGACAAGGATTATGATGACGACGATGACGAAGACGACGACGACGATGAGGACATCGTGTCCGACATAATTGAGACGTCATTGAATGCGGTGGGCATGTCGGACACGGCGGACAAGAACTCGACGACAAGCTCGGTGGTGGCGACGACCAAGTCGGCGGTCGCGGACAAACCGGCGGTGACGACCGAAGCGGCGTCCACGTCGACAACGGATGACAGTGGTCCGGCCGGCAAAGACTACGATGATGACGACGAAGACGACGATGACGGCTTCAGGAGTTTCAAGCAATTCAAGCACAGTGTGATGCCGGTGGCCATCGTGCCGAACGACAGGCGGGGCAGGACGCACAGGAGGATGAGGCTGTCCTCACTGAACGACGAGTCGTCAATACATTTCATGAAGAAAGTGTAAGAGTAGGGTAGTATAAGGGTACACGGGACTTGCTCACGGGTGAAGCGACGCGTGATAAACGCGCATGCCAGCCTCTTATATAATTATTATATTTTATGTACATACAACTATTATATTATTAATTTATTAATTTATTTGACATAATAATACATATTTATTATTATTATTATTAATTTATTATATTATTTCCTGTAGCTCATATTGATTGCGTGTTTTGTTTACGTGTAAATATCATTTTTATAATATATATAAAAAAAAAAGAAAAGAAATAAATCCAATGACACACATTATACATCAAGTATTGTAATATTATGATATATTATTATGTATATTATTGTACGTCCCTATGTTGGTATCATTGTTTCGGGCGTTTCGCGCGCCGTCGTCGCGTGTCGTTGGACCGCGAGCCGGCTTCCAATACGGTGACGTCCAGGTCGGGCACCGTCGAGTCGTAGGATACCGCGGTCGTGGTTACCGCGGTACTGCTACTGGCGTTATACTTTTCCATGTTCACGCCGTCCCGGCCGATCACGAAACAATCGAATTCCAGCACGAGCACCTCGGCGTGTTCGACGCGCGTGAGGAAATTAACGCACGCGTGCAAGTTTCTGCCCGGCGTGTAGATGTCGAACATTTTCATGCACACGTCCATCGAAGGTATGTACGGCACCGGTACTTGTAAACAGGCCGGCGGCGGGTTTTTGGCTGTACGGGAAACGTGCAAAAACACACCGGTCAATAAAATCCATTCCGTTCGGAACGCTGTTTAGGCCTAGATAATATTATAGTATTATATCGTTTTGACGACACGACCGGTCCCCATCGGCCTTGCGAATTAATTGCGAAATATCTGTGCGAAGTTTTCATGTGACCAAAGGACGAAGTCGGTCTCGTCGCTATAAAACCCGTCATGTTTGTACTATCGAAAACCAATTAAGGAATTTTGATTTTTTCTTTTTCATTAAACATCTGTTTGGTCGTTTTTATTTCTAGAGGATATTATGGTTTATGCATATATATGTCTTTTTAGAGCTTAGCACTAAATTTTGAGATTTAATTTCAATATGTGCTCGAGAGTTTTTTTTTGAAAGTAGTCAGACATAGAAAGTCATAAGAGCGCATCTCGTTTATTCGAACAACACCACTGAATTACGAATTACGAAATAATACATTAATACTAACTTTTATGTCATTATAGTTTTAGGTTGTTTTAGTGAATTTTATTTGTATTCATTTTTAAGGCGTTACTGTGGGTTTTTATTAAATGTTCTCCAAAAATAAAGGCTTTTGCTCTGTATTGTATATTTTTTCGTGCCAATTACGAACAGTTCTTGCGGTGTCAAGTAACGGGGTTAAAATTATATTTAGAAATAACATAAGTACCGATGATGTGCCTTTAGAAGTTTTTAAATTTCAAACTCTTGCCCTTATAATCTATTTGTATGTTAGTGATAATTTCTAGAACTATACTTTACAGCAGATCTTGATATAGGGCAGAAAAAAGGGGTTAGCCGTAGTCAATGGTTGTTTAGTGGATACAAATAAAAAGTAAATACAAATATACTAAAAAAAAAAGTTTAATATTTTAATGTCGATAAGTCACAGTGAAAGCTGTTCATGGTTTTTTTTTCATAGAACATTTTCTTACGGTAATTTTGTGACTTTCAAAAGTCCCTGCAGTTATTTATTACAATACAAATCACGGGCGTTCTCACAGAGGAATATTGATAAATGAACCTTTTTTTGTGACAAATAACGGGTACTGTTATATTAATCTTTCTTTTTATTATAGTGATGCAATGCATAATTGATACTTAGTAGCATGTGTAATTGATTAAGAACTTTTGACTCGTTATCATTTTCTTCATTAACGATATTATTTATTGTAATAATAATACACAATAATATACATATATAATAATTAACAACAACAGGTAAGTGGTAGCACAGAATAACTGCAATTTCATTATTTTATTTATTTGTAAATGTATTAATAAAAGTAAAAAGATGGACATATTTCGCACGATGAGTAGACCACTGTTGTAGGTGAAAAGTTGGCAAAAAGGATAATTTAATGTACATCTGTCAATCAAAACGATTGAAAATTGCCAACAAAAAAGGATTCTGATAGAAGTTTGATTATACATGTTTTAAAAGGCCGTAATTATTAAAATTTTCGTCAAAATGTATACACTAAAATTCTTATAAAAAAAATTTACATTCCACTCAATTTTTAAACTTTAGTATGACCTATAATAAATCACCCGTTCAATTTTCGAGAATTTCTGTTCGGCCAAATAATTTTATCCACACAGTACCTAACTGAATAAAAATTACGTTCTAATTCGCAAAATTGAAATTTCCATAAATAGACAGTTCAAAAATGGCTAAAATGTTATTTAAATTTTACCATATTTAGAAAAGGTAAATATAAGTTTCTGTCTAAATCTCAAGTCTCTAAAAATATTTTGAACAGAATTTCAAAAAAAAAAAAAAAATTTAAATAATACATTTCGTAAATTTTCCCGTTATCCCTATGTTTCTTTTCGGAACAGGTGCTACACTTGAAAATCGGAGCAAGATTTCTAATAGAAAAGTTGTTAACAGATGAAAAAAAAAAAAATTAAACATCATTATAGAACCAATATAATGTATATTCCGTTGTTATTGTGGGGGGGGGNGGGGGGGGGGGGGGGGTACGTGGTGTGCAGCTCACTAAGCAAATAATTTAAATATACATTTTTGAGAACGCTACTGATACAAGTACCTATAGATAACCTCTAGCGGTTGTAAACGACACACCAGTACATTGGATAACACACATACTCGTATCGTAGATTTACGTGCGTAATATTTACGTTTATGATTTAAATTGTATTTCCCTTTTGGAATATCATACTGTAGTAGCTACACTATTTCGATATGTTCATTATAACGTACTGTTGTCATTAGAAATCTGGAGGGCATAATAGTCGTTGTTGGCTTAGCATCGTTAACAGTAACACAAGTATATACACAATAAAAAATCATGAGTTTATAATCCCAATACGTGTATGTGTATAATTTTTACAATTAGGCACTGTGTTTCTAAATGGATTTTATTGTACGTTGGGTTTTTTGTTTGGCAATAACACTATTCGTCAATCTTTTATGGTCTATATACGTAGATATCTCATCATCAGAGACGAAATTGGGAAGCTGTCATAAAACCTCAGAGGCGTAACAACCTCTAACACAGCCTATCTACGTACCTTCATGAATACCTCTGATAAATTCAAATCCAGAGTAATAAAATTCAACACAAATAAATTATTCATTTTATAAGGGGAAAAAATGAAACATATATTGTGATTGATTTGTATTTTTTTTTTTACACGAAATGTATTAGTCGTTAAGCGAGGCTGTTGGTTAAAAGGATTATAAAATGCTCACGAGATTGACTGACGTGTCTCTTTTAGATCAGTGCACACAGAGCCTTGAAATTTAAAATGTACGTTTCTCTAAAAAACTAAGAGAAACTTTTGAAGTATTTTCAAATGTCATCTCCTAAGGGAGTGTAAAGGGGTAAAGGACCTGATAGAGTATGAAATCGTACTTATCTCGTGTATCTAATCATGTCCCATTTATCATACTACAGTGTTTCAAGTCGTATACAAATACACGTTTATTTTGTCGAGTAGTTTTACCAGACTGCAGCGAATAAAAACTGCAGATTTTAACGATTTTCACTCGTATTTTAAAAGTTTTAGACTTTAGTTTTAGTATGATCTTTTTTTGTAGATTTTGAGCGTAGCGAGGGAGCTAATGGTTTTACAATTCTTTTTATTTTGTTTTTCTTTCTTTGTTCAAATCTGTGAACACGTTTTTTCCTAGTAAAATTGCTCCGATGTATAAGTGTAGTACCTTACCTGAAAGTTCAAATTATCTAGATTATACTTAAATAGGTTTTTTTTTTTTGGATTTTTGACTCTATTTTTTAAATAAAAGCACATAAGTGGGAAAAACCGTAGGAAAACGTACAATTTCCCGAATTAATTATTTTATAAAAATACGGACGACGTTTTCTACCAGAAAAAATAATTAAATCGAAAAATTACGATACATTTTTGTTGCCTTTTTGATTTACTTTCTGACTGTATTATCGACAAAACTTTTGAGCTTTTAAGGAATTTTCATTTCTGGGAGTTTGTTTGCTGTTATAATGGTTATCAATGGTTTATTGTTGCCTACAGATATAAATGAAATAACGTTATGTATCCTACCTTCCTAAATTCTTACCTACAACAGTGGTTTCTCATATTTCCAGGTATTGCTCTTTTTCATTTTTTCGAAGTCATTATTTTTATATGACTAAACTAATAACTGTAATATAATGAAAAGCTTTAAAAATACTTTTCGATGGTCTAAGTCGTGTTTCCAATTTTTCACTTTACGACTTATAAGGAGAGATCGGGACTTATTGCAGAGAAAATGACCTCAGAATATGTATTGAAATATGCACTTTCATCAAATATAAAAAAAAATAAAAATAGAAACAATATATGTTTGGTTTGAAGAAGGGAAAAAGGGGTGAAGTCAATTTTCTATAAGCAAATTGCATTTTGAAGTATATAGACTTATACAATTTAGGAGGAGGGGTAAAATTACACTAGAAGAAATTAAATAAAAATTCCAAAATTGACTTAAGCCCATTTTACTGAGACTAAAGAAATATGTACGAAAAAAATGCGAAATGAAACAAATTCACGTTTGTTATAAATGTAACAATACACTAAATACAAAGGTAATTTAGTTTTGATGTTTTTCAATTCGTTAATACTTGAAGCATCTTTCTATCTTACTTGGACTATCAAATAGAAATATGCAAATTAATTAGGTCCCAAGCCCTAGTTAAAAGTTAAAAGTTACAATAATACTCACCGGACATTTTGTATTCATACAATGACTCGTTGTCCATGTACAGGTTACCTCTGATCGCGAAATCGAGAGGTTCATACGTAAAATTCATACAACCTGAATAATAAAAAAAAAAAAAATTAAATAATAAAAAAGTTGACGGTATATTTTGATATCTATATAATTTATTAGGTGTGTACATTAATAATTCCGGGCTACGGAGCGGCATTTTGGCGTATACATAACACAAAATTTACTACGTTAAGTACGAGACCATGTACGAAGTTAATAAAACTGAAATTACAAGGACGATATTTCTTCATCTCACGGTGTCACATTCAATTAGCGTTCTTGTTTGCCTAAGGTTTGGTAGTTTGTTGGATTTTTTAAATTACAAGCTTACTGAAAACCCTGCCGGGAGCACATATATTTCACTCTAGTACCATTTTACATCACGCGCGCGCACGAAAAAAAAATGTATATAATATACCATAATAATAATATAATAGTATTCTTTCATTGTCGACTAGGGACGTGTAATAATAATATTGAAAAATCACGCCGTTACTCGTTAAAAACGTCAGATTACAATATATTTTCGAAATTATACATGACATTAATTAAAAAAAAAAAAAAAGAAAAGAAAAAGTATTTGATACATTTTAAAACAATCATCCTGACTATATAATTTAATAAAAAACGTATACATATATTATTAAAATCCTTTCTTTTATAATAACCCACAATTATTATTCGTATAAAATTTCATTTTTCATTCAAGTACAGTGAAGGTACAAAAGCACGGACTTTTTGTAAAATTAAATTTAAGAATAAATATGTTAAATCTAGCTGTATAATACATCTTTATTAAAGAACACGGGGGTTTTTTTTTTTAATAATGGAATTTTGTATGTAGGTCTTGAAGTTTAATTTTTACTGTATACATAGTACTATATAACCAGCAGTTTCCTTATTAGACGTTTATAATTATTTGTGGGCACGGGAAATATTTATGTTCATCCCATTGCCAAATTTAAGTCCAGAATTTATTTCACATCAACATAAAATGCACCTATTATTACTAAGAGAATAGTGAAAAAAAGTGTTGTTTTTGGGTTTTAATAATATAAACTTAAATCTGTACGGAAAAAAAAACAAAAATAAACCTAAAAACAAAAGAGCTGATACTAGGGATGGGTTTGCCACTCTTGTTGGTGGGAAGTTAGGAAGATTTTAGTTTAGGATACATAAAGTTCGATAAAAACTATTTAATTATCATATCGAAATTACCTAAAAACCGACTTTTGTAAGTGTTATTTGTAAGTAGGGATTTTGGAAGGCTACATCATAAAAAGAGCTGATATTAAGGATGGGAGTAACTGTTGTAGGTTTTTGTAGTTTTTACGATGATACCGTAAGAAAGTAAATCAAAAAGGCAACAAAAAGGTGAATTGTGATTTTTCGATTAAATCATTATTTCTGGTAAAAAACGTCGTCCGTGTTTTTATAAAATAATGAAATCGTGAAATTGTACGTTATTCTACGGTTTTTCCCACTTAAGTGCTTTTATTTAAAAAATAGCGTCAAAAATCAAAAAAAAAAAAACCTATTTAAGTATAATCTAGATAATTTGAACTTTCAGGTAAGGTACTACACTTATACATCGGAGCAATTTTACTAGGAAAAAACGTGTTCACAGATTTGAACAAAGAAAGAAAAAAAATAAAGAGAATTGTAAAACCATTAGCTCCCTCGCTACGTTCGGAATCTAAAATTGAATTTGGAATTGAATTATGAAGGTATACCAATTCCATCACGGGTTTTTTTTAAACAACGTACGAATTCTGTCCCTTTATATTTTTCATTATTTATAAAATATACAATTTGTAAGATTAACCAATAATCAATTGATTATCTTTCAATTTAAAACTTAGTTTTATATACTAATATCAATAATTATATATAATTATATAGGTATTATTTAAAACTGAAGATAATCTTGATTTCATATATTCTTCGGCAGTTCAGTCGTTATTTGTGCGTGTCCGTGCTGGTAAAATAATAATTCATATTAGAAATGGATAGTAGGTATATGGGTAATGAGGAAGGTGAGATTTTTTTTGTTAAAAATTAATATAAATTTTATTTTCACAAAGAAGTGTATAAAAAAATGTTTAAGTGTTATTGGGACGGAACTCTGATGCGTTTCCGAGGACCTTATAATACGGATTATTATTATTATTAATTTAAATATAAGTATTAAATAGAAATCCTAAAATAAAAAAGTATTTAAATATATATTCATAACTTTTTTTCTGTAATTTACGCATGTATTATCATAAACCAAAAAAACCTATGTTAATATTTTATAACACTGCACATAAATCATTTCTGGTGGATGCTTAATTCCCTCAAGCCTCTTTGATTTCCATCTATGAAAACGAATATAGGCAAATTTTGGTCTGAACGCAACGATAAACCACGGATTCTAAGCAGAGTATTCTTCATCGTACTTTTTCCCTTGTCAAAATAACTCAGAAATCAGCAAAAATTTACTTTTTTAAATTTATTGAGAAAACTAGGCACATGAAAAAATTAAAAAATTACTTTCTTAATGCACCACCTATGTTGAAAATGCTACCAAGACGGTTAGTACAGTTATTGATTGGCGTGAAAATTGATTACAGGCATAAAAATACACTTTACAGTAAAATCAAATACATTCTTCCCTTCACCCAACATTTAATACATAGGCATAATGTATTGAATTGGCACTTGGGAATTTGAAAATAAGTAATGCTAAAAATACTTGTAGATATTATTTTAAAATATAATATTAGTTAATAACTTTAAAACATTGATTACTAATCTATTGCAGTAACTATGCATAATACGTTCATGTTAAATTTAATGTTTTTTGCTGTATTTAAGAATGGACGTTTAATGATCAAGTGTCGTTGTAGAAATCAAATTGAAAATATTTTTTTACATTTTAAGTATAAAAACTAAAAGGAATAGGTATACTTTAGAATGTAAAAAAAAAACCACTTGTCCATCTACACAATAATTATTTTCTTCGAAATGTTCGACGAAACTTTCTCCATTCAGAAGAATGAGTCGTCAAACATGGTCAACTAACAATAATATCATATTGAATATCGTGTCACGTACACTTAAAACGTTCCCTGCTACGGTCAATTAAATAAAAGTATTAGGTCTGACTAGAATTATAATTAAAACTATAATATTGACGATACGTTATAACAATCGTATTAATTCTTATTTCTCAATTATTTTGTTAAGTTTTATTAGTATGTGTGTTTTTTTAAAAATACTTTATATACAACTGTTTGATTACATTTTAAAATGTCTATAGATTTTAATATAATAGTGTGAAACGAAACTTAGCATTTGCATCAAATAACGTATCAAAGTGTAATATACACACTTAAACTCCGTTGAACTAATAAATTTATAATTATTACTAGGTATGATAGAAATTACAATAGTTAATAAAAATACAACTTGGGTATGTACAAAATTTAAAAACATCCAATGTTCTTATTGTTATGTGAATATAAAAATGAAAAAATATGAATAAACGTGAAAATTTTATACATGTTGTAACTTCAGTCGAGTGAAATACTCAAGAGTAAAAGTCATAAATACATTCGCAAGTATTACATATGCGTGTATATACTTAAAGTGTCATATGGCTCTGATAAATGTATAGAAGTTCTGGATAACATGAATATGTATAATATTATACGCGTTCGTATTTCAATAGTTTGTTTTACGCATATAGACATTTTTTTTTTTTTTTTACACTTATTTATTTTTGTATTTTATGCTTTGCACTCTGTCCATTTTACTTCCTTACAATGTGCCATATAGTACTGTAGCATGATGGAATAGTATCTACAGTTATATACATATTACATATTATATTGCATTGATGAATATTCGTCACACAATATTATTTATTTTACAATGTTTTTTCTAATACGCTTTAGGTACAATAAATATTTGAATTTCCATCATAAGTTTACACTATAGACACTCAAAACTGGGCGGAGAAACTAGTTAGAAAAAAAAAAAAAATAATAATAAAAACTAAAAAATGTAACGTTAGAATATAACATAATCATTTATTTTAATAAATAATTTGAACTTAGTTATTTTGTTAAAATTTGGGTTAGTTCTGAACAATTATTTGCGGATTTAAATAAAATATATTTAAGTACTTGTATTATTTATATTTATTTTTCAACGAAAATTATATATTTTTTTTATGAATATGGTTTTTTATCACATATGAAGACGCATGCGGCCTAAGTAGTAATGCTTACATGAGTCTTGTATAGTAGGTCTATACAAATCTAAATATTATAGTACAAAATATGTTCAAAAGTGTGTAGTAAAGGACACTATAAAAACAGTAACTTTCAACTTTTGAAGTTGAACTTAAGTTATCATTTTCCCGCAAGTTTGTAACTTAAATTAGTTACCCAAACTATTTTATGTTTGAAATTAACTTTGACTTAGCTTAGTTATTCATTATATTTAACAGAACTTAAGAGCAGAACGTAACAGAATTAAAACCGGGTTAATCGTGGTTAATTTGGATAGTTTTGCAAATATTAAAATAGTCAATAAAAACGTTTGATACTAAACTATTTTTCTTTAGTGTATTTTGATGTAGCTATAATATTGCTGTGATACGAAACAAAATGATTATTGATAAAATAATAAAGTAAAAACAAAATTATTAAAATGGTTAATATTTGTAAATAAATATATATATAAAAAAAACCGTATATACAAAAATAAAATAAATAAATGAATCAATGCGCCGCCTAGAGTATTATGATACTACTATCATAATAACACTTATAATTATCATAATACTCCAGGCGACGCATTGATTCATTTATTCATTTATATATGTATTTTCTTTATTTAACATGATTTCATTTGCACTTAAAAAATGAAAGCTAAAATCAAGATTTTTTAAAAGTTAATTTTGTGAGTGTTCGAGTGTTTTTTGTACAATGTCAAAATACGAGTATATTCGTTCGTTTGGAATACCTATTTAAAAATCGGGAACGAAAAATTAAATACATTTCATATTTTTATTACTATTTTAATTATAGTAGTTTTTCTTTTTTTGTATAATTTATCAGCTATTACTGATGAAGATTTTTAAGTTAATGAAATGTTAGATTTTTTTTTTAGGCATTTGGTATAAAATCGCCGAGTGATCGTAATTATAATATTTTTATAATTGAAAATTGAAAATCAAAGGAACTTAACTTAATTTACCTCAAATATTCGTCTATATAACCACTACAGGTATAATAATATAATGATAAAGGAATAATTATATAATATAATGGACCATAGGAAATCCGATGAAATAATAATAATATACAAATTAATGACCGATCAATATAATATAATATGTAAACCTTTTTTATTGTAATTGAATAATCGTACGTTGAACTGTGCACAGCAACCGCACGATAAACTTTGACACGAACACGGTATACGTCCAAAGCGGGCAGTACTCGGTTCATCTTGTCGGTCCCCGAATCTTTGAACTATCGGTATTTTCTTGCTGGTCGCCACATCATAATATATGTCGTACCACTTGCTGTGGTTCAAACCTAAAACTAAAAAATTGACCGTTTCAAATGCAATTTAAATGTAGGTAGTCAGGTATATTTAGGTATAATGGTGTACCCAGGATTCTCAAGTATTGAATAGAGGGAAAAATTAGTGAATTAAGCATAATACCGTCTATTATTATACATAAGCCTTTATCTTGAAGTAGTTGAGATAGTAGGAAATGAAAATGTGTAAATGTTATGATTTTGTAAGTCAAAAGTTTTAAAATGCTAAATAGTTTATAATATTTGTTTATATTTTAACACGGCCGAATGGGGATCGGAGGCACCTTAACTTCCTCATGGGCATACCAACGGTTAGGAACGTGTCGTTTTCAATAAACAGCTGGGTAGTAAAATTGTTTAATTAGATCTAACGTTCATTGCTTCAACCGGGGGAAGAAAAAAGGAGGCACGTGTCGTTTATTTCTTGAATTTAGAAAACTAATTAGATACCTAAACGAGTTTACGGGTCGATGTGCCGATTCGATTGAAAACCACGTGCTAAATTTATTTCCGTTCGAACATTCGAAATCGAAAGTTAACGTATACACATAATAATTATGATTTCGAGTACAAAATAATTACTGTATATACTGTATAATGTTCGTAGCCCGCAGCAGAGTATACTTACAATAATAATTATTAGAGTAGGTATTCCTATTTTATGAACTGCGTGTAATTATTATAATTATAATGAAACAAAACACGGGCCATTATTTATTATCTTTGCGTAATTAGAAATAATTTGAATGGCTTTTTATCTTATATTAATGCAATTACATTTTTCGTCCTTAAAACGTGTATAGGATTAATATATGTTATAATTTAATATCGATATTTACGATTATTCCAAAAACAAATAACGATTAGATTTTATTATTTTGTATAGTTACATGGGCGATTGACACAAATATACAATATGTAAGGTGAAAATGGATTTAAGTCGAGAAGGAAATTGTATATTTTGGAATGACTATCGATTTTTTAAAAATCGAATAATATTTCGTTATATACCTATTTGTGGAAATAATAATAACTTTTACGCCCTATTAATATTATTTTCAAACGATAAGACTTTTCAAAAGTTTTGAACTATACTTGTACACATAGGGGGTCTATTGGTTCTCTTTTATCTTATAATGCAATTTCCTTACGAGAAACGTTCGAGCTGAAAATTAATAATTCGTGGCTTTGCACGTTTAACCCTTTCATCATTTGGTACACGACACGTCAGTAATCGTTCGTGACTTTGCGGTCATAATAATCGTTTGTAAACGTTCCCCGAAGCTTCTTTAAGGCATCGAAATTTAATTTGTGAACTCGCCTCACATCGTAATTTCCCAGTCAGTAAATAATAATTTATGTACAGCCATGCCGACCTCTTTTTATATTATACGTAAGACGACTGACGAGAAGCATACATACATAAATACATACTTACACATGTGTAACTACTTATATTAATTACTCTGTAGAAAGTATTTAGTTTACTTTTCTAATTTTATGACGTATTATATTATGTTATTATTTGTTTTCAAAATGATTGTTTTTTTTTTTTTTTTTTACAACAATCAAATATACTCGTAATTCGTAAACGGTTATATACGTAGGCACGTTGTGTTAAATCAATTATATTTTAAATTTTAATGGTTTCAGAAATTTTAACGGATTCGGATTAACATACAGACAAGGTAGACGTGTCTAAGAATAATGGCAGGGACTATTTTATATCTAGTAATACTATTGTGTATTACAATAGCATCCCAAATTTAAACATTAAAATATTTTTAATTTTATAATTATATGATATTATTATCTTATAAGTTGTACATAGTAATTTTACGGCCTAAGTTCTAGGTGAGGTGTTGGTTATGATTGATTAATTACTTTTATGACAATAATAACTGGTCATAAAAAAATATGTGCCTGGTGCGAAACATGATAATATTCCGGTCTTACCTTTAAACAGGCACGTATTAGTGGAGAGGATCGATAAAGACAATCGCCCTCCCCTTCTAAATAGTACACGTAAAATGCCCGAAAATATTTCGTCAGAACAATATTTTATATTCGGAAAATATAATGTCAGGAACGTATTTGATCAGAAACCCAACACCGCATTAAACCCGAAAAATATCCGAATCGTTTTTTGTCCAAAAATGTTTCGTGGCTTAATTAGGATGAAATAACATTTAAATTAGTGTTGCACTAATAATTTTTTTAGGTCAGCTGTTTAAATTATTAGATAATAATCAAGCACGGTGAGTGAAATTTCGTTTGATGATGATTAGAATATTAGATACATATAATGTGTATGGGGTTAGTTAAAAAACATTATTGGTTAAAGAAGAATATATTGGTTTTACTATAATATTATTTTTTTTTATATCTTTTTTATCCTGTGCACAAAAATTTGACCATAAATCTTGCTCAAATATAAACGCGCGGCACCATTTCTGAAAGGGAATGTTGTCCAGATGGTACTTTTGAGATGCCATTTTTATTCAGTAGGTACTCTGTAGTAAAATTGTCAAAATTATCAGAAATACTTGAAAATTTAACAGGAGGTTGATTAAATCTTACTTTGTAGTTAAAAAAGAAAATTTAGTTTAATGTAGTATTTGTTTTTATAAAGGAATTTTGATACTACATTTTGACGAAAATTGTTTGAGTAAAAAATTATGCAGAAAAAATGTATGTTATGTAAAATTGAACATAATATGTATATTGACAATTTAGAAGGATAGTAAAGTCGAAATTGAGCGGATTGACTAAATTTCGAAATTATAGCTTTTTGAAGTTCAGGCATTATGCAGATATTACATGTTTATGTTAAATAATTTTATATTGATTTATTATATGTTTGTTTTAGTCGAGAATACTTGTCATACTACTGGTCGTGGGTTCGAACCCGGGGTTTTAGAAATTACTCATGAAAACTCCTGAAAATTCTTGATAAAACCGAAAAATGACCTCCCTAAGATACCTTTCTACACAGATTTTTTTTTCAGAAAACGTGGTACACTTAAAAACTGGGCAAAATCTCTCGTAGAAAAGTTGTTAAGTTAATAAAGCAATACTATAGACCGAACTTCATTCAGAATCGTTTTATCGTTAGCAATGGTTAATCGTTGAATAAAGATATACATTAAATTCCCGTCTATATCCTACCATCCCACTTCTCATCTACAACAGTTACATCCTTTCCCATTATCCTAGGATAGCTTCTTTCTTTATATTGTAATTCAGTGAAAAATATTCATAGAACTTGAAATTTTGACAGAAACTTTATATTTGCCATAAATAAACATTTAAGCCATTTTAAAGATATTAGAAATTTTAATTTTGTAAGTTTTTTTTATGTATTATTAATAGGGTAGGTATTCTGTGGATACAATATTGTTAGATCAAACAGAAATTTTTGACGATTTAACAGGAGGTTCATTATAAGTTGTACTTAGTGGGTCATATTTACGGACAAATGTCTAAATATTAATGTCCAATAATGTATACTAATCTGTATGATTGACGAAATAATAATTATTATAATAATCGATACTGTATTTGATATCTGAGCCCGTGTGTACGCCTTGTTATTATTTCCAGTAGGTGGTAGGTACCGACGTTTTGTTTTTATAAGGTTGCGTTTTAAATCAATTTTATTACATTACATTGCAGTGCAAGGGTTTTATTACATAATTTAATGCACATATCTTAATTAAATTCATAGATTTAAATTAAAAACGAATTATATTTGTATGTGAAGTTTAATATATGCGTGTAGGTAAATATTTATTACTATTTACTCGGACCGTATTCGTGGGTTTCTACCTACTGTAAATATTATTATTATTGTTCCTTTTTAATTTATAAATTACATTAAAATTCATTACGGCTCGTAATACAAATATTATTTAAAATTAAGTGTTTTATTTTGTTTACAAACATTTTGTTTTAAACAGCTGTTACTTTTTTGTATGGCAAATTCAAAAAAAAAAAAAAATGAACATGCGTGTTAAATAAATATTATTAAAATAATACCATGTTCAGTTAAACTCACAAAACTATAGTAACTTATGAATTGGGTAATTAAAAAAAAAAAAAATAACATCGGTCGCTTTTTCACTGTTTGATAAAAATTAATCAGTATCACTAGTTATTGTAAAATTTTCCTAAAAAATAGAAAGTATTGCACTCTATTGTGTCTGTTATTTACAATATACATAATATATATATTTATATTCCTCGGCACATTTGGACATTTTTAGTGGTTTCCTTTGGACCAAAAGAGCTAAAATTCGAGAATTAGAGAGAATTTTTTTAGGCAAATTGTAGTGATACAACTTTGGTTGAAGTTAGATATGAACTTAACCATGTTGTTGATAGAAAATGGTGTTTTTAATTTTTTTATACCCTTACTGACCTCTTAAATAAATTCAGGGTGATGATATTTTGCATATGTGTGGTGTAAGTATAAAGGGTGTACCTCTTGGTGGTTATAATTTTCAATTCCTTCTCCGATCATTTTTATGCTCAGATTTCAAGTTTTTAAAGGAAATACAGAGTTTTTAATTTTCTTTGGAAAAATTTGGCTTTAGTGATGGAATTCTGTCGTTCATGCGCTTTTTTTTTTATAATTTTGACAATAAACGATCAAAGTTAATAAGACGAACGTATTTCACTCTAAGGGTAGGTCTCTGTAAGTAGGTGTGATGTTTGAATGCTATAGGATATAAAATAATTAATTTTTATAAAGAACGATAAATCATTTCTGAATGAAAAACTACTAATAGATACTAGTCGTAACAGTATGTTTTTTTTTTTGTTGCCAAGGTAACCCAAAAATCGACAAAAATAAAACTAACGTACTAAAATGTATTGTTTATTAATTTTATAGAAAGAATATTGGGAATCTATTCTTTTTATTTCAAATAAAGTAACACTAGGCGAAAAATGGACATTTTTTAAGTCACGATGCGAATGATTTGGAGAATTTTTACAGTTGAAAAAGCGTTTCTTGAGAAAAAAACACATCTTAGTAAAACAAATAACCTTTTCGCTACATTAGGTATTCAAAATTAATAAATAACCGTTTCTTTGAGTATTTTTGTGTATTGGAAGCAAACGATTGTTTTTGTTTTTTTGTTAACTAAAATGAATAAGATTGATGACAACAATAAATATATATTATGAAAACTAATAAAGTAATTATATTAACATTTTTTTTTTATGTAGAATTGTACTGCATTATTGTGTTTGTTTTCACTATTCAAAATATTACATTCTACTGCAGGAAGCAGGTAGGTTGTTTGACCTGGAGAGATAGAAGACGAGACGGCTCAAGGATCTCACGTTTCATGTCACACAGGCTCTATCGGGGCATGGATTCTCTAGGCAATACTACGCCGCACGGGACGTGCTCCTGACGCACTCTGCCATTACTGTCGACCGAACACTTGGAAGATACGGTTGAACATACTCTCTTCGATTGTCCTTGTCCATACTGGGAACCCTTTCGGTCGACAGTTGGGGCGTTTTTCAGCAGGAGTTTCACACCTGATGACGTTCAGTATATTCTCTGCGGCCCAGCGAACATTCCACGCCCAAGGTCGCGTCAGGTATGAACAACTCACTTCGTTTCTGTTCGTTGCACTGTCTTTCTACTACATAATGGAAGAGATCTTGTCCCACAAGGAGCAAAAAAAAGAGAATCAGAGAGACTGAGGCGAGGGCCAACCGGTGGCCTATCATATGACACACACTACATGATTTAAAAGGCCATAATATTTAAGATTTTTATCAAAATTTGATATTAAAATTGGTCTAAAAAAAAAATTCGACATTAAACCCAACTTTCTCTTGTTGAACACTAAGTACAACTTATAATGAACCTCCTGTTAAGTTTATAAGCATTTTCTTTTAGTCTTACAATTGAATCCACAGAGTAGCTACCGAATAAAAATTACATAAGATCTCGACAAATTAAAATGTCTGTAAATAGCTCAAAAATTGCTCAAATAATTTTAAAACTTTAACACGTCTGGGCAAAAAAATATAATAAATATAATTTTTCTTTACAAATTTCGAGTCTCTACGAATATTTAAAACTAAATTAGAATAAAAACAAAATTAAAAATAATATATTTCATAAATTTTCCTGTTTTCCTACGTTTTTTCCTAATTATTATGAAAACTACTCGGAAAATCAAAAAATGACCTCTTTATAGTACCACCGAGATAAAATTTATTTCCAGAAAATGTACTACACTTGATACATTAGAACAAGAATTCTGAAAAGTTGTTTACAGAAAATAAAAATAAACATCATTGTAAATCCAATACATTCCTCATTTGGCTCAGAATTTAAAAATATGTACAATATCGTAAATAATTGCTATATTTCGTGGTAAAATGAATCCGCTTTACCATATATAACATATATTATTATAGGTGATTGTTCGCGGTTATTGTGGCAAATGGCGATTCGAATACCTAACTTATAACCTAACCGTCTCGAAAATCTCAACGGACCATGCAATTACCGGTCCAATATAGGTAATACTAATACCGTTCGAAGTACAATTCACATTGTTATTATTATCTACCATATTCCCAGCACTACATATTGTTCTAAAATAATTATTTATAATTTTTTTTCCGTGACTTTCACACGGAATCGTTAGTTTTGTAGTACACTCAGATAAAAATAAGACAGTGGTATAGCCAGGAGGGCACGGCGGCTATGGTTCGCCCCATTGACCGTATTTTTAGATAATTTTATTATGATCGTTTCAAGTTCATGTTAAATTATGTTGTATGAGGTTTATTTCCATATTTCATTTATTAAGTAGGTTAGTAGTATATTTCTAAATGTAATCAAGGAAATTAAACAAACGTTTCATTTGAGTTTGTTTTATTGCCCCTCCTTTCATATTGTTGTTAAAAGTCAGTCGGGAAGAAGGAAAATTGTAAAATTGATCATTTAGGGCATATAAACATGAGGTATGTGTAACATTTTCCATACACAAAATGCTTATTTAAGACACAATACTCGTGTTTTATGTATAGTATATATATTATATTATATACCAGGGGTGGCCAAACTTTATTTGGTAGAGATCTACTAAGAATATATTTTTCCTTTGAGGATCGACTTCCTTACAAAAATGTATAATTATAAATTACCTAATAGGTATTAATAATAATCATATGTACACAAAATAATGAAACTAAAATGTATAGTTAAATAATGTTTTTCATCACACTATTATTAAAACTAAGGTAGGTAATTATTTATTATTTATTATTTTGTAGGTCATTTATTATTGTAATTACAATTGCCTAGATAAACTGTGTTGAATTTTAGATATTACTTGATTAATCTACAAAAAAATAAAGATAATAGACATTAAGATAAAAATGATCACCAAATTGTTAGTTATCTACTAATTATATAAAAATAAATTCGAACAAAATCGAGGTCGACATTTAAATCAATCTACCGGTTGATCGCGATCGACCGTTTGGCCATCCTTGTTAAATACATAATAGAAATTTAATATCTATATTCTCCACGTGGCGTGGTGGAAGTACACAATAACGGATAGAAGTGTTTTAGTGTTTAGGACTTGTGACAATATTATTATTACTGCCGGAGAACAAACGCGTCTTTAGGGACTTTGCGGTTTCTTTGATAATTTGCCACACCACTCGTAGAAATCCGATAATCGGGAGTTAAATAATGGATATTATAGGAGATAAGAGAATATAAATTATTACATATATCTGAGTCAATTGTTATAGGTTAATAATTATTAGTATCCCTCACCGTTCGAAATAATATCATTACGATACCTATGAAACGTTATTCGTAAAATTGTATATTATATGGCATAGCACATTAAACCTATACCCCGCGATCACGAAACAGAGTGTACTATATTACTGTATTACTCAACAGTGCCCTATCCCAAGGCTGTGATTAGAAAACAACTTTTTTTTTTTTTTTAGGGGGGGGATGGGGTGATTTTAAACTGATCTAATTTTATTGACTGAAATAATTATTTTCCCGCAATGTAATATAAAGTGAACCATTTACTAATATAGGTACATTGTATGGTTTCTTATACAAAATTGATTTGTACATAAATGAATTAAAAAAGTAAAAGTACAAAAAAAAAAAAAAAAAAAAAAAAAAACAAAAGTTGTTTTGAGAATACCCAATAAAACATCAAATATAAAATATAAATAAAAAAAAAAAATTAAAAATACGTTCAAGAATTAAAAAAATAGATATTGTGTGTGTAAATCGTGTATAATACTCTAGGCTTTCATTTGTTATTTTTCTATGCAAGTATATTTATTTATTTGTTTTAAATATACGAAAAACACGGATTTTGAAAATTTAATCATGTTTTAAATATTTAATTTAAAAACATTGTTATTTCAGATTTGGAGCGGTGGGACGGATCTTTGGTTTTACTATGGTGTGTGGTTTTGTGGTTTTTTTTTTTTGTATTTTTATGTCAGTGAAAAATTGTCTACCAGAAAACAGAATAAAAAAAAAAAATTTACTGTTGAATTTTCGATCTAGTTGGTGCATTAATGAAGCCATTTTCGATTTTCCTAGCAGTTTTCACAATAATTGGGAAAACCCCAAAAAGACGTAAGATGAAAACTGACAAATTTACGGTTTCAGTATTTTGAATTTGTACGCTTAATTTTTTCTATCAGAAATATTGCTTCAATCAAAAAATGACAAAATATTTTTTGATGTAATTTATATCTAACCGGATGGTCAGAAAATCTCGGAAAATAATCGTACGGACTACGGGCTGTAAAAATCCGGAATATGAAACTCTATAAATGTTCGGAAAGTAATAGTCCGGAAAAATAAATGTTCTGACCAGAATATTCCGGACTGTAAAAATCCAGAAAGCATAAATGCCAAAACTAGAAAATCCTGGAATATAGTAATACAGAATAAAAAAAAATCGCATACTATAATGTCTCAGACAAGAAATTATTTTATCATAATTATAAAAATTATTTTATTATTTATGTGTATAATCATTATGCAACATTTCCAAATCTGATAGTATTGGTTTACAAAGAAGTTTTTTTTTCGACGTAGATTCTTTTTTTGGTGTGGTACTTTAAAGCGGTCATATTTTGATTTTTCCACTAAAAAGGAAAAAGTGAGAAAAGATGTAAGAAAAACGGGAAATGTATGAAAATAATGCTTTCATTATTTTTCTAATTTTTATGTTTGTTGTAATTCATAAAAAATATTTGTAGAGACTTAAAATTTGGATAGAAAACTTATATTTGACTTTTCTAGACATGGCAAAATTTTCAAAAAAATTAAGCCATTTTAGAAATATTTATAAGCATTTTAATTTCGCGGTTTTGTACGTAATTTTTATTCGGTAGGTACTAAATAGCAAATTTATTAGACTTGAAAAAGAAATGCTTGAAAATTTAACAGGAGGTTCAATAAGAGTCTTATTTTGTGGTGAAAAATTGGGTGGAACAATCCTAATTTAATTTTCAATTTTTTGTTTTGTTTTGTATATTGCCGATTTAAGAACGATGTCGAAGTCAGAATAGAGTGGACTAAGTTTTGAAATTATAGGTTTTTGAAGTTCAGACATTTTGCAGATACTATATGTTTATGTTAAACAACTCTATAGGTATTGTCTTCTTTAAAGCATGTCTATCGTAGTTTTATGGTGATAAATAAATACCTATTGTCATCCTAGGAATCGTGAGTTCAAACCCGATTTTTGGTGAATTTATTTTTTCATTTAACCTAAACAGGGAAAACACAAATGCATTTTAGTTGTACCTAGGGTTGTCTTTAGTTATCGCTCGCTCGGACTATTTTAATCGAAAAATATCCCTCGCTTTGTTGTACACATTTTTTTACCAGAAATCTTGATTCGATGTATCAAGAGTAGCACTGTTTCTGAAAGGAAATTTTATCTACATGGTACTTTAGGAAGTTTTTTTTTGATTTTTCAAGTAGTTTTTATCTGTGAAAAACAGGGATAACATTTCGGAAAACGGAAAATGTACGAAATGTAAGTATTAATAAAAAAAATCTTTTGGCCTTTTTTTGTGTGTACAACTTTTATACCAACAATTTTGCTCCGATTTACAATGCAGTACTGTTTCTGAAAATGTGACTGAGAAGGTACTTTAAAGAAGTCATTTTTCCACTTTCTAAAGAGTTTTTCAAAACGAGGAAAAACCGGAAAACGGGAAAATAGGTACAATATTAAACAAATATTAGCATTTAATTTTCCGGCCGATTACAGTATGGACATTTACAGAGTAGCATATTCCGGATTTTTACAGTCCGCCGTTTTTTTGTTTGTAAATTTATATATTCCGGAAATTTTACAGTCCGTATGATAACTGAAAATTACCGGATTTTTAGAGTCCGTCTGATTATTTTCCAGGCAATTCTGATTATTAAGAAAGTTAGGTTTTTTTATTTTCTGTGTAGTGTTTTCACTAATTAAGCAAATCTGGAAAAAAATGTAGAAAGACCAGGAAAGTTTACGAAAACAATGGTTTCATTATTTTCTGTTAAATTTTTTGTTGTAATTGATTTTAAACATTCGCAGAGATTTTGAAATTTCGACAGAAAATTAGAAGGAAATATTACAAATGACATCCGGGAAAATGGGCCGTAGTGAATCTTTTTTCAAAAAGGCATACGGTACTCGGGCCACTAAAATTTTACATTTATAACTGGTAGATCTGGTGATTGGGCCACTATTTTAAATTAACTTTCATTATTGATTCCGGTAATTGGGCTACTATATTTTAATACATTTTAGATTTGACAAAAGGCAAACTACTATTTATTATCACTATTTTAAACCAATAATATTATTTTTTCCACGATTAAAAATTTAAATTTCTCATCATCGTTATAATCGACTGTTGACGGCACTTATGATTATTGTGCAAAGTAATCTGTATCACATTATTTAAAAAAAAATCAATAATTATTTGGCTAATTTTATATTGTATTTTATACTATTTATTTTAATATATTTAAAATTATATATTTTTGTGTTATACGTTTGTGGCCCAATCTCCTGGTACCTTTTAAAATATACTTTTTATTTTTAGCCCAATACCCGGTTAATAAAACATTCAAAAATATTGTTTACGAAACAGATATATGAAATGTGGCTCAATTCCCGCGACCGCCCATTACAATAGTTATATCGTCATGGGACACCCTGTACATAACATTAAAAAAAAAGTATGTCGTGGATACTCATATAAAATACCTCATCAAATTTAAACGAGCGCTGCATTGTATTTAAATAGCTCCCTACTATTTGTGACGAGATAATATTTACAAATAGTTATATATAGTACTATATATGTCGGAAATTTCAACATTACATGTTTCTCAAAATTAATAAAAATTAATACTTATTTACCGTTTATTTTTAAAATTCGATTTGGAATAATCACTGTACTTTTAACCATTTAAAATGTTAATTATTGTGAAGTTAATTAATAATAATTATACCTATTTGCAGTATAATCGTTCACGTTAAATTAAACGAATGTTTTTTAGTTATTAAATAATAGTGTATTAAGTTAGTAACACTTTATCATGAACTGTTATAGTTTGCTCTAAAACATGTACTTTGGTAACGATTTTTTGTCTTTGGAAAGAAGAAAGTTTATCACATGGTGCATTATTGGACTTAAATTTTAAATTATACTTCAAAAGTCTTGAATAGGTTTGATATAAAGTTTGAATACAACCAATTTTCAAAATTTCCTTTAAAACTTTTTTTCTTGTTATTTTTGGTTTTACATTATCGAAAACCGAAATTTAATGTAGGAAGTTTTCCTCTTTCTTAATATCCTGAAAATTAGTAGGTACTAATAAAAATTCTTAGTGCCACATCTCCCACATCGATAATAATTTTTTTGCTACGATAGGTATTGCCAGTACGTAGTATCACACTGCAGTACCTATAAACATAATGAAAAACTAAGAAAATATTTCCCTCATCTAATGTCGACACAAACATTTTTTTTTTAATGGTGATTGTATATAAATTTTTTATTAAATAAATAATGATGCATGTAACATACGGTTCTGTTATTTGTTTATAAATGGTTAATGGTAGTCGTGAAAATCATAAAGAATAACACAACCATAAGAATACTACTTCGGTAAACATTACGCATGTACAAGTAATGTAAAATAACTGTACATTTTGCATGCAATTATGTAAAACATATAAATGTAATCGCAATAATTTGTTTTAAATGAAATGTTCTAAATATTTGATGTTTTTATCGTATTTAATTGTTTACATATTATAAATAGTTAAAAAAATAATACATTTGTACAGTTTAGTTGTAGACTTATAGTTTTACGTCTATAATTTAAAATACCTAATTTAAATAAAATTTTTAGACATTAATCGGTTAATTTCAATGTAATCTCTACCTTTTTACGTAAGGTAGCATTTTTTAATGATGTTTATTAGTTTCTGAGCGAAGCGAGGAATGTATTGGTTATACTATGATGATATGTGTTTTATTTTTTTTATTATATTTTTTTTTTGTGTGTATATACAATTATTATTCCATACCAGAAATCTTGCTTCAAACATCAACTGTAACATATTTTCTAAAAGCCAATTTTGGTTAGTTGGTACATTACGGGAGGTCATTGTTTTGATTTTCCTTAAAGTTTTTTCAATAATTGAGATAAATCGGGTGAAAACGTTAAAAAATAAAAAAATAAAATGGAAAATTTACGCATTAACGGTTTCCGTTTTTTTTTTTGATTTTGTTTTTTTGTTGTAGTTTGGTTAAAAATAATTTTACATTTTTTTTGTTGTGGTTATTCGAAATTTATAGTAAACTGTATACTTAATAACTTATAATTCGTATTATACTATCATTAATTATTTTTCACGCCTGCTTTCCTATAAATTATCTTTCGAAAATAATAAATATTTTCTGAATTATACATAGGTATAAATAAGTTTTTATTGAGTAGTCGCATTCTAAATTTAAAACTTCAGATTTTTTTCACTTGTCGTGAACTACAAATGATTCATTATGTGGTATCATATAGACTACACCTATTACAGTTAATAGTATTAATAGTAGTATGAAATATGAAATACCCAACTGAGTTTAAATAGTTTATACCAAAACAATATTTCAACTATTGTGAATCTATATTATATTCTTCAAATTATTTTCGATTGTTTAAATATATTAAAATATAAAAGTTAATAATATTTTAATTTATTCATCGTTTACAATATAAATGGAACGTTTCAGAAGTATCACGAGATACAATAATTTTTAATGATATTTTTAAAATATTATAATTGTATAATGTTATACAATTAAATTTTAAATTTTAAAAAAAATATTAGAAAACCCCAAAACAAACTGTATACATTTTTATAAAGATCGTAGAATTTATTATTTCTTAAAATAACTAACAAATTGACTTCCAATTAATCATAATATTTTATTTATTCTAATTTGGTTTATAACTAATAAGTACCTATGAAAATTTTATAATTTTTAGTAGAGAATTTTTTTCCCATTTCACACATGACACCACGCGGTGTGAAAAAACAATAACAAATTTAAAGTTGTAGGTGAGAATTTAAGAAGGTAAGTTACAGAAGGGAATTTAATGTATATCTGTATGTAAAGATTAATCTTTGCTAACGGAAAACGATTCTAAGCGGAGTTCGGTTATACATGTTTTGAAAGACCGTAATATTTACGATTTGAAAATAATACATTTCGTAAATTTTTCCGTTTATTCTATTTATTACAATAACCTTTAGGAAAATCATAAAATTACTTCCCTAAAGTAACACCCCAGTCAAGTTTCTTTTCAGAAAATGTACTGCACTTGAAAATCGGAAAAAAATGTCTGGTAGAAAAATTGTTCACATAAAAAAATAAAAGAAAAAGATTATTGTAAAACCAATACATTCCTTGCTCCGCTCAAAATCTAAAATACGTTTTAACGATCGCATCACATTTGGCTATAACATACAATAATATAAAATCTAAACCTATAATAAGCTACGACAGTATTATAGCCAGGATTTTAAATGGTGAAGGAGCAAATACTTTTAAATACAACGGGCAGATTTATTTAATTTGTTTTCTTTTTTTAACAATTCATGGTTTACGACTAATAATTTTTACTAGGTATTGTATTTTTCAAAATTTTCAGTGCATTTTGTTATGCTGTATGGACGTTTTTTGTTTTAAAGACTTTCAGTGCATTTAAATTCTTAGCTCTATTTAGATAAATTGTATGTTTTCCGTCCTAAGAAAACGTTGAATCTAGGTAAAAACAATTATTTTCTATAATAATGTATAGAAAACACTATTACTTCTGGAAGACCTACTTCGGGACGGTATAGTGATAACTCGATTTTTATACCGCGTGTGCAGTGTTTATTACGCTTTGAAGTCACGTTTCGGTTTAATTAAAACGAGTAAAACAAACTTACCTCTCGAATTCCAGCTACGCGCGGTAGAACTATGTTTTACTACGATGTACGACAAGAGTAAAACAAAAACCACGGAATCACGTACGAATTCCATTTAAAATGTGCAGTGTTTTTGGGCACTCGATGTACAGGATATTCGTTTTTGATACACTCAGGCGGCGACGGGCTTCAATAATACAATGGACTTAATTAATACAATGTTAAATGCACCTCTCTTATAATATATAGTGTCCGTGTAGTTTGGCCGACTGCGGGTTTTATCACTATAAATTTGCATTTCACGTCCTTAGCATCGTATAGCTTCGTATAGTGTCGCATTGGCTGCAATTTCTAGAGTTTTTGATTAGTACTATTATTTTTTCTATGTTTAAACACGGTCGTAAAATAATTATATGTAATAATGACTAATAGTGAGTAGGTATAGATACTTATAGCTTTCTAGGACATATAGGAAAACCATCGTTATTCACGCGCATTATAATCATAGAACATAACTCGTACACCATCAACAATACTACAATAACTTTAATAAATAATGATTATTAATATACACGAAGTTTAAAACACGAACGAAATACGATAATATTTATGACGTTATCAATTGATACTTAGGCGTCTACTTAAACGAGGAGTGAGGAGCGACATTAATCGTTTACCTGTATAATATAATATGTTCTGTACCCAAAACCAATTATATTAGGTATCATAATATTTTTTAACGCTGTACGTTTTACTATAAATGCATATAATGACTATTATTAAACGTTTTAAAAGTTACACAATTTCAACACTATTTATAAGTAAAAATAAAAAATGCCGGACATACTAGACAGTGTGTAGGCCATTGTTGTAGGTGGAAAGTTGAGAATGTACAGGATGTCGGATAATATTTTAGTTTATGTACTAAAAGAAATGGTGGATATCAGGGGGGGGGTGATTAGTGGAACGTCCCCCCAATAACGTTTGGATTGTTACCACTATATATTATTACCTACAACTTAATATTTAAGAATTAATTTAGGTATGTAGGACATTTTGGAAGTGTATGATATCCCCCCACGGGATGAAGGTCTGAAATAATCACTGATAGGAATAAATTCTATAACCTCTGTAGATTTTAAAATCGTCCTCCCTCCTCTCAGAACTAGAATATATCCGCCAAGCAACGATAAAGCATTGTAATCAAAAAAAGATTTTTGGTTAACTGGTAAGGTTATAGTATAATTGGCCGTGTTATGTTCCCTTGCAGTCGAGGCGACCCAGAAATCAATAAAAGTAAAACCAATGAATCGTCACTTGTTGTAAGTTTTTAAAAAAAGAAATATCACCGAGTGAAAAATCTGCAACGTTTAAGATACGATATGAATAAATGAGAACATTTTTACTAACCAAAAATATGTTTTTCGAGAAAAAAACTACATCATAGAAAACTAATAGCTCCTTTGCTCCACTTAGAATCTAAAGTTAAAAAATTATAAGCCATGTATTTTCATAAATATTTTATTTTTGAATTTTTATTTTTTTTTAACTACATAATATTATTTTTATAATTTTATTATATATTATTGTTACTGTAATTTTAAATTTTTACCGGAGTTCATTGGTTTTATAATGATATGGGCTTTTTTTTTTTTTTATGTGATTCTTTCCAAAAAACTTATTCCAATCAATATCTTCATAAATGCGCATCCTTCTTGTACCTATAATGTCTTGAATTTAATGAATTGAGAGAAAAATATGTTAGTATTTTATGTATTATTTTTAGGTAATATATTTAAGTCGGGTGTATACTTAGATTTACAAAGAAAATTTGGTAAGCTTCGTATTTTCGAAGATCGATATAGTACTATCATATATCATATATACTATCGTATATCATCATATGTATTAAGTCTTTCAATCTTAATAATTCAAATTTTGATGAAATTTGAAAAAATTATGATAAATTGTAAATAGTTATTTTGTAATTTAAATAAATATATAATTATAGATTTAGTAAAGCTAGATTCTGAACTTTAGTCACAATTAATTTTTTGTTTGTCATGATTAGTTATGAATCATGGTGATCTATAAAAAATCTGATGATTTCGTTCAGTAAAACTAATCGCGTGCTGTTAATAGTTAGGATTTTTTCGATATTTTATTTTCTAAACAAGAATGTGAACTACTATAGTTTAAAAATAATCCAATCACGCTTAAAAATTAACATAAAGGAGAATAAAATATTTCCATGCAATGCCTAGTGTCTATAACTGAATAATATAATACTATAATAATATAATATTATTCCGTGGTTTTCAAAGGACGGAATAATCATCAATAATTAATCAAATTTATGGAACGTATGTACTTCAACTTCACCGAAGTATACCTTAAACAAATACTCTCCTTATGTAATATTCACAATTAATCAATATAACATATTATGATTGAAGTAGGTAGGTTAAGGAGGTAGATTGAAACAGTATTATAATATAGCAAATAATATTATAATTAATTTTGTTCGACACTCGTCAAAGATCAAACCGCATTAATAACCAACGTAGCGGTAAAGGCTATTATTTCAATCTTCGAGGCCACTTCTTAAATTCAAACTGTATAATATAATATGCGCATATTATTATTATTATTGTATTTCATCAATTCATCTTCACCTATATCAATTTGATTCTCGAAAGTTGTTTCAAATATCTCGCGTAGAATCAAGTATATATCAGGTATATTGTTCGTAACTAGATTACTTGAGACCTGTGTGCAAACCAAAATCTTGAGGACTTTTATTATCTTTTTCTTTACATACCACATAATTTTTTTTATTAATATTATTATTGTTTTTGGAAGGAGAATACAAATGTTAATAAAATACTGTTTATCAAAATTTATCAACAATTTACTCAAACTGTAAATCACATTACCATATGAGTATTAAAAAAATAACTGTATTGCATCTTTATATATTTATACATATTATACTTATTTTATACAATGAAATTTGATAAAAATTAAAACAGTTTAAAAGTATAAATATTAAAAATATAAAAGGTGTCCTACAGTGCGGATAGTTCTGATTAAGGGATGCCAATAAAAAATTAATTTTTCCCAACATTTGTTTCCCCCTAACACTAAATTCGATTGAAAAAAAATTGGACATTGGCAAAGTTATTACTCATTAGTATTTGGATAACACTGTAGGACATGGTTTAATACACCAAGATCATTTATTAATAAACAAATAATTTATTTAAAACTACTAATAGGTAAATTTTGTATGAATTATAATTGTTAAATTTTAAAATTATTGACATATAAGTAATCTAGTTTAAAAAACTATTTTTTTTTGCTTTTAAATTAGCGAAATTATTATCAATAATATAATATACAACTATCCACGTGGTGTGAAGCATTTCAATATTTAATAGCAATAATATTAGCCAATCCGATGTCACACAGGAATAGTCATAAATATACAACTAATCAAATTATCAAGAAATATAATCGATAAATTATTACTAGTTATACATTTTGCTAGATTTTATATCGTAAATTTTTTAAATATTCACATTTAAAATTCGATATTAAAAACATCTCAATGATATAATTTGGCGTGTGAAATTTGAGTTAATATCATTGGTGTATTTATTTATTAAAATCATAAGATAAGATCTAATTAGTTCTTCTTCTGGTGTTGTAATTTTGTACGGTATTAATATACCAAAATTATCATTAATTGTCTGCATGTCAACAAATCTCTCTTTGAGATTTTGTAAATTAATATCTATTAAAGGATAAAATATGGCTGCATTAAAATTATCTCCTGTTACGGTTAGTCTTTTATCATTATCAAACACATCATAGAACTTTGTTGCAAATCGTTGACGTTTATTATGAAATATAAATAGTTTGTGCCACTATTTACATACGGTCTTATAATTGTCTACAAATATATCAAACTTGTCGCTAAGTTTTAAAATATCTGCATGATCATGTTTTAATAGCTCAAATGCTTGTTTTAAATCTATAATAATAGATTGAAGAATGTTGGATACAACAAAGATTTAAGAATTTTTTCCTAAACACATAAAAGTAAAACAAACTACAGATTCAGCTTGTTTTTAAGAGACGTGTGTGCAGTACCATTATACGAAGACCGTATCTGAGTGGGGGCCCATGGGATGCAGACCCCTTCTCCTAAACTTTCTTCAACCACGGAATCGAAACGTAATTTTTATTGTTAGAACGTACCACTAACACAGATATTTTTTATTTTTATTCTTTGCTATTAATTATCCAGCTATAATATGTTTCATGTGCTAAGCTTATAAAAAATGATAAATTATGGGAGTAACATATGACTGTACTTAGAATAAACTGTTATTGATAGATGGCATCTAACAATAAAAATTCTAGATTTCTAGATACAGCTATGGAGTTTTTAATGATCGTTATTTATGTCGGTCGGCGGTCGAAAATCAATCGATAAGAATTAACAGATAAAAATATTTGATAATATATCCTGCAAAATGATAGCAAAATATAGTGAGAAAAATAGAATTATATTATTAGTGTAGAATATGAGTAACATAATTAGTACCACTGTTATAGGTAATTTAATGTATACCTAAGCACCGATAAACCATTGCTTACGAAAAGACGATTCTGAGCAGGGTTTAGTTGATAGTGATGCTTTATCATCAATATACATGCCATATTATAGTAAAATAATTAAGTAGGCTCTATATATTTTTCTTTAATAATATTTGTGTAATGTTATACCGATTTTCCTGGTTTTCCTAATTTTCATATTTGCTGAGAAAACTCCGGGGAAAGTGGAAAAACAATCTCTCTAAAGTACCTCCTTAGTAAAACTTCCTTTCAGAACCATTGCTATTATTAAAAGTTGAAGCTATTGCTGGTATAAAAATTGTCTACAGAAAAAAAAATTGCAATATTATACAAATGTATTTCGTATATTTTCCCGTTTTTCCTCCGTTTTTTGGTTTTTCGAATTTGATGAGAAAACTCTTGAGAAAATCGAAAAATTACTTTTTTAAGGTACATTCCCACATTGATTTCCTTTCAGAAAAGTTGCTACACGTAAACATCAGAGCAAGCACTCTGGTAGAAAAGTGGTCCACAGTAACAAAAAAAAATAAAATAAACACCTTTGTAAAACCATAAGCTTCTTCGCACCACTCTAAAATCAACTTCTTATAACACAATATGCCAAGTTATAGACCCTGCCCCACCGATAAAACAAATCTAGGCTCAACATCATAATTAATAGTATTAAATGAAATTAGGGACAAAAATCTATATTTTATATACATATGTGAGTGTAGTTCTTAATTTGGATAGGGCCATGGACAGTAGCAATAGTAAATTTGTAAATAGATCCTAAACAACATTATTTTCATTGCCAAATAAATAATAAATATTTGATATTTTAATAATTTTAACACGAGTCATTAGACCTTTGGTGGCTCTGCAATACAGTGTGAGGCCGGCGGCCTGTGTGCGGTGTGAACTTCCTACACCTGGTTTTTACGGAACTGTTAAATGTTTAAAATATTACTGTTCCTGTTCGACAATATTATTCCGCACTATAACAATATTGTTTTATATGGTTTCTTCTGTAGGTAGTCGCGAAATGTATAATAACATTTCGCAGAGATCCATTTGAGTGTGTTTATTATTACTTTGTTTTAATTGGTTATAAACTATATAATAATAATAGTGAAAATACTAAACGTACCCGTACGGTTTACTCCGTGACAAATTAAATACCTACCCATGGTTGTAAACCCCTACCATACACCCGTCTCATAACCCTTTACCGGGGTGGCATGTTTGCTTAGGGATGCTTTAAAGTTTATGAATTCAGTAACAAATATATTATTATAATGATTTCAATATTTTGTAAGTATATACATGTCACCGCATCTCTTTTTACAATATCTATCTGAAAAATTCGATTCCATATAGAGACGGGGCATTCTGCTGCTGTTCACGGGGAAATTTTAAAAAATATTTTCTAGATATAGATTATATGTGTATAAAACTACCGTTTTCTCTTGAGTCGTTGGTGTGTTCAATGAAAATTAAAAATGAAGAAATAAAATGCAATGCAAAATACAACAATCAAAATGTCATCCATCTTTTAGCGATTGAATTTCGTGATAAAAAGTAATCCATGTCCGTTTTCAGGATACCTCCCTGCAAAATTGTATCAAAATCGATTCGGCCGTTTAGCCGTGCGAAGGTACAAAACATACAGGGACATTTTCGCATTTATAATATTAGTGGATTATAAGCTGTGAATAATAATAATATTCAGTGTAATGTATTTTGTATTACTGCAAATCGATATGTAACGCTTCTCACAGAATTTACTTTTAAAGTTTCATCATATTCACAGAAGAAGGGTTCGTTGTGAAATATTAAAATATTTATTAAGAAGTTCACGTTCTAATATCATAATATACAAAACTAAGTTCATCGAATTCAAAATTTCTGGAAATTCGATAATTTATTAAACGGATATTCGGAGTTACGAAACTACGAGAGTGTTATAATTTTTTTATTTGCGAGTATAATTTATATTTTAAAGTGGTCGACCTCCTGTCATATACGTGATATATGCAGACAGTTTGTTTTATGTTTACTTTATGTTGTACTATAGTACTATTTAAACATTGTTATCGTTAGAAGAGTATTTACTAGTGCTTCTGCGAATAGTTTTTTTTTTTTTTTAATATTTTGATTTCTTAATAAGTTATTAATGGTTAAAGTTAATCAGTTAAATATGATTATCTTGATAACAAATAAAAAACAATAAAAAAATATTAATACAAGTATTAATAAATACCTCTTGATAGTGATGCGAATTTTGTACCAGCATATATACTCATATATAAAAAGCTCTTAAATATTATTAATTGTCTTGTATTTTTTTTTTCATACGGATTAGTTTCTAAACGATCATGTGATGAACACCTGGATAAAAAATTGTTTTTAACAAAGCTTAAGTTGTTGATGGGATGTAATCGTAAAATATTATCAGGAAATATATGGAAGCTGTGGTCTTTTTAAAATATATATATATTTTTATACTCATAAATAAATTATGAAAAACTTACGCAAAATTTATAATAAAACGGTATTTGTGAGGGTTTAAAACGATTCAATTTCCACCATGTCCAGAGAATATAAATCTTGGTTATTTTCTATTTTATTTGAGTATTAGTGTAAAATATTTCGCAAATAAAACGCATTAGACGGGAAACCACGTACTGAGTAATGCACTAATGCGTATATTTTGATTATTCGTTGCAGACAATTCGTTATCGTTGTATTTGTATAGATTATCATTATTGGTGAATTCAGTAATATGCCGTCTAAAAAACAATAGGTAACCATTAAAATCGATACGATAAAAGAAATATATATATATTGGTTGGTTGAATTTTCAGATTACTTCATATATTTGGCAACGTTGCGTGGAATTATAAAAACCGAGCGTTATCAATCGTAATAGTCAAAAAGGTCTAAAAAAGGTATCGGTGATAATGGCCGTTATCAATTGTATTTCTGTCCGAAAAAATATTATACAGTGTATCCCACGAAAATATACATCTTTATGATTTTCGAAGATTTATTCAAGGGGTACATCTTCGTGGAACAGCCTGTATGTGTACGGTATGTCGGCATACCTATGTAATACACCTACAATACCTTCATTACATAGGCGTTAGAATATATGTACTAATGTATATTTCGGTACGATATTGTCAACAAGGTTGCAGGGAGACACTGTTGACCGCTGTATAATATAACATGATACATAATATATAATATTCAAAGTCTGTAGTTAAGTTTGTATTTAATTTCGATTTTCTGACGACCAATTCTTAAATGAGTATAGGATACCTAGGTATATGATTCTATTGATAGTAGTCCGATGGATATAATACGCGATAATAATATTTATTACACGTTTTAATTATCGTAAGAGACGTAGCTGGGGTAATATAAATAATGTACAGTCTGTATATCAGATTCGGGTACATCGCGTGATTGTAGTTACTGCACGTTTCGAAATTAAGATTTTCGACATAGGTAGGCAATAAATCTAAGCACGTGCGGCACGGTGGTTTTTCGATTTGACGTGCGAACACACAGTTTTATGTTTGTTGTTTCGACTGTAATCACCGCGAAGAACGAACTTATTTTATACCCTTCCACGCCGCACTCTCCCCGCACACAGAAACCTACGTATATATACGGTTTACTCTAAACGTTTTTCATCAATCCAGCCCTTTTTGTCGTTTCGTATAAAAAGGTATATTTGATAACTTACAGTGGAGTACCTCTCCAGTTTCAGTTAGGTATCTTGGCGAAATAATAATAATAGGTGTAATAACAATATATTGTTTCAACCATGGTTATCCATAAGAGTTATTATACGTATACTATGTAGCCGCGATTCCAATCGTTATTGTTTGTATCGGATAACAAGTCAAACTTTTAAGTTGATATTTACATGAGTAATATAATAGTATGTCTCTAGCGATTTTTTTTTTTAAATAACAACTATCTTTTTAAACTTTTGATTGGTTCAGTGATTTTGACGACTACCCTCTATCGTGTAGTTATTTTCCCTTGCTTTCCTATCCAGAAAATAAATTCTACCCCCTGTTTCTGTCTCGAATAATGCCGTCTGATAAGCTAGTTCTTAAGTTATCCTTAAACTGTCATCATCAAATCCTACAACTAACAATAATATATAACGTACAATCACGGGAATTCCAATTCCAGACACAGGGCATTAAGTACTTCGTCCTTGTCAACGACAAAAAAAAAAGAGATTTTGTGTAAATTAATTATTTTTTAAATATCGTCTATATAGTGTATATATACATATATATAAATATAGACGGTAACTTATAATAATATTAAACTTGTCAAATAAAACTTTTTTATACTTCGCAGAATAATTTTCGATGTTCCTACAGGAACTAAAACTAATCGTGCTGTTAAACCGATATTTCTTCTTAGTACTGCATGAAATCTATTGGATGTACAACGGCGGCGTGTTTGAATAACTATGGATTGAGCGCAGGTATTTTAGTTGTAAATTGATTATTGTTACTTTCGATTTTGGACGAGTAAAATATAATTTGAGTTTACGGTTCGAATTACTCAAACATGACACGATTTTGAGTAGTACTTTAACTATGGCAACACTATATTGTAAAATAATACACACACAGCACGTATACATTGATTATATTTGAATAATTTAAAGTGACTAAAAATTATAAATAATACAAAAAAAAAAAAAACCAGATTTAATACAAAATCGACCGATCGATACTTTTATAATAACGCCCGTTGGTTTTTTTTTTTATTTTTATCTCGATTGTTCAAGAATAGATTTTTATAATTTAAAAAAAAAAAGAAACCAATCTGGTTTGATTTAATACTTTTATAATGATTGTATTCTTGTCCCGTATATATCCAAACAGTAGGCGATTATTTTTTAAATTCATATTCAAATATTGAGCATTTATTTGGTACCTACATCCCTATCATCTCATAATACAGTCAGTACTAAATAATTCATAGAATAAATTAATAAAATAGTTGTTAAATTTATTTAATATTCTTCAATATTAAATCTACTAAATATATCAAGTTAATAACTTTAATTTATATATATTCTAGACTGGTAGAGAAAGATATTGACATCCGTATTTAAAGGGAGCAAACAGGGATGGATCCAGTCGATCCAGACATTTTTCAAGTGATGAAAGGAAAGGGTGTTTTAAATCTATACAACACCGAATGTATAGCATACATTAAAACGTCGTGTTGGGATCACTTCAACACGATTTTTTGTTTAAATTATTTGGGGATATTTTTTTATCCATTATATAAATTTTTAATATAATAGAGTATAATATTATGGTAATACATTTGTCATTACCAAGGTCGGTCGTCCAAGTTCAATAAATTGATGTTTCTATTTATGCATATTATTATAATAATAAACGGTAAACGAACAATAATTTATTAAATACAAAATATATAAAATATATAACAATTATTAATAATGTATTATAATATACGTACACGTATATGTACACGTTTTCATTTTACAAACAATAAATAAGTGTCACAGAACTACACATGTTGGTACCACCACCAGTTTACACAAACAAAAAAATTAAATCCGTTAATAAAACCGAAATTTTCGGTTTTAGTTTTTTTAATTTTAATTTTTTACTGGTGTGTCTTTGGTATTACCATCAGACACGGTGGTTTCTACTATAATATGCATGATCTTAAAATATAAGGTCGGAAAACTAAGGGTACCAATGCAGCAACTTGGAGACCCAGTGTCGGTAAATATTTTATCCATTGTCTCCATTGTTTTGGCGACAGTACGACTAGCGGAACTTTTTGTGTTTTGAGGTTAGGTTAGGGTTAAAAGCTATAATTATAATTAATTAATAAATAATAGTTGTAGTGTTATTTGTTTACAAACATAAAATGTAAAAACTCGTTAAATTTAAAAATTTAAACTTTTGACATTTTTAGACATTCAAACTCAATAAAGTTCGGTTTGAAGTGCTCTCTGAAAATAATGGGAAAAAAGTGAATTAAAACTGTTTCTATAAGTGACTGTGTGTGTTTACCACACAGGAGATAGCTTTGAAATTCTAAGACCATGAATATAGCCGTCGTAGACGTTCAATCAAAATGCGTCGAGTGACGTTTTTACAATTTATAGTGGTAAACACTGAAATAACTAAATTATATGTCAAATATATGATAATAATAAAATATAAATTATTTACAATTTTCAAAAAGCATCGTTTATCACAATTTTATTGTGCAGAGCATTCTGATCAGATGTTAGATGTCCATCTGTTATCACGTGGTTCTCGTGACGATGGCTTGAGTGTCGTCCGTTGGGTCCTGGGGCACGGGTGGCGCTGGCAGGCCTCCACCGTCTTCTGGTTTCAGAAGTGCTACGCCAGCGGTGCCCATGCGCACGCAATTGAAGTTGAAGGCGAGCACTGGCCTCTTCTCGGTCTGTGCCTCCATGCTCATGCATACATGCACGTTCCGACCCACAAAGTAAACGTCGCTGAACTTTAGGCAAACCCGGCTGCGAGTCCAGGCCGGCGGGAAAATTGGCACACATATCGGCCTAGGGTTTCGGCCTGTAACAGATAATAAAAAAAATATATTAATAAATAAAAATCAAAAAAATTGACTCTGGTAAAAATGAACAAAATAGAAATAATATGAAATAGAAAAATGTATTTATTAATTTATTTCATTAATTTGTTTTAAAAGGTAACCTGGTCTATGTTATTTGGAGTAACGTAATGATACTATACCATCTTAACTAATTCAGGCGTTTAATAGTTACAGTGAAATAAAGAAACGCACTTACATACACTGTGCCCTCTTTTTAGTCTGGTAATAACCATATTAATTAATCTTATTTAATTTAAAACTTATAACTTTATTAATCAATTTAAAAAAAAAAACCAGTTTATATGTTTATTTTTTACGTTCAAAAAATCTTACGACTAAAATTTGTTGTTTTCCCAAATAAAAACACAATGTACCTAGCAGTTTGATTCTTTGCTTCGGAGATGAGTGACAATCCAATGACTTTTTTGCCGAATTATCCTCGAAAATAGATACAATTGCTTTGTATTATGTCTGTTATACATATAATTATATTTTTTTCGTTACTTTTGAATGTTTTTAGCGGCCTCCTCTATTATTAGCGTGCCTAAGTCCTCTTGTCAGGGGAAGTAACAATCTTTGAAATCAAACTTTACTCACAAATCATAAGCACAAACTTTGTTTTTGGGCAGCTTTTATGATATTGGTTATGAACACATAGTTTTTACTTAATGTGGATTTGATTTGGGGGACCTCGGTTAAGTTATTAGGGGCTCAACCCTAAATAGCCTTACTCCTCTATGTGCGCCAATGCACAAAAACACGGAGACGTTAGAGTTCAATGTTCAAAAAAATGTATAACCTAGTTTAAGTTAATTGCATCACAGAATATGAGCGATTCTAGGCATAATTATATTATAAGCTTGCATGCGTCTTTTGAATATTATTTTTCGAATTCATTTGTAGTACATCTATATTGTTTTAAATTGTATCAAATCAAATAAACAACATTGGATACTAAACAATAGATTCGTTGATATTAAATAATAATGACAAACAACTTATTTACAACAGTTAGATAAAGTACCTATATACTTATGAATTAACATATCGGCGTATGCCCTACTTATGAAATTCCAGAACATCACTACCAAAATCCAGTACGTAAAATAAATTGATTTTCAAAAATGTATTTAGAATCTTTCATTCTGAAATACGATAAATATAGGTAAGCAATATAAGTATTTAATGTTACTTTATCGTCCCGCAGAGTCGTGTCAAATAGATATCATTATAATAAATATAAATGAAACATAAAAAAAATATTGATTTTAATTAATTCTAAAAATAATAATTGTACACGTCATCGTCGTTTTTTTTTTTTGTATTATGAACAACGTTTAACACTGCGGCCGCCGCAGAGCAAAACGATATAAATTGCAGTTATTTGAATGAGACTTGAAATCTAACGTATCGTACAATATCGATACAGCTTTTTAAAAACGGCCATGAGATTTCTTTTTTTTTCTTTTATAATTATGTCTTTCTTGTGATTCGTTTCCCTTTATATTTGGTTTAAAATCTATGTAACATAAGTATATGGAACTTGAAATCAAACGTGACGTACAATATCGATACAGCTTCTTAAAAATGACCATGAGGTTTATATTTTTTTCTTTTATAATTATGTCTTCCTTGCGATTCGTTTCCATTTATTTTTGGTTTAAAATCTAAATAACATAACATATACTTATATGTATATTCTAACACATGATATAATGAAAATATTTTAATAGGCATATTATACACCACATACCTATGACTTAAGCCATTTAGAACATATTGATTTATTTGGCTTATGTTCAATTAAACCTTTTAAATAAATTAGATATTTCATTATTGTTTGTTATATGCCATTTACTTTTTTCGGTTTGTGCCATGCTTGCAAGTAGATAGCGTTTGTCAATGGAAGAATAACCCTTAAAAGAACTGTAGCAAAGACACACAATGCCAAGACTTATGCAGTGAAGTGAATAACGAAACTGGAGATGCGGCTATAAGTGTAATCGAATTTTATTCCAAGTTGTCTCAGCAAGGTTTATTATCCATTTATTATTACATTATTTATTTATTTATCAATTAATATTAATTATCTATTATTATTTTATTATTATTACTATTGATAAAACCTAGCCAGTTATTTTTAATATTAAAATAAATAATTACTTTTTTTACCTTCAATACTATATTATGAGTTCATATAAAGATTAATGTAAGTTATAAAATAAAATTAGCGTAAGTGCGATTATCTTGAAACTACTTAATATTTACATCATTTATTACCAGACATTTACTTGGCATAAGAAATTAATAGTATAAATATTTAAGACTAAATTATAAATATTTAATTTTCACTTGTAAAAATTTTAAAAAGACGGACAATCTCGCACGATGGGTGGGTCATTGTTGAAGGTGAGAAGTTGAGAAGTTAGGATATAGAGTGGAATTCAATGAATATCTGTGCTCAACCATTTTTAACGAAAAACGATTCTAAGTGGAGTTCGGTTACACGCGTTTTGAAAGGCCGTAATATTTACGATTTACATCAAAATTAGGTATTAAAATTATTATTAAAGAAAAACTATACTACAATATACTCTAAATTTTTTTTTACTACAAAGTACGAATTAAAATGAATCTCATGTTGAATTTTCAAGCATTTCTGTTTAGTCTAATAATTTTATCCACAGAGTACTTATCGAATAAAAATGACAAAAAAAATTCGCAAAATTAAAATGTTTATAAATAGCTTAAAAATGCTTCAAATATTTTGCAAATGTTGCCACGTCTAGAAAAGGCAAGTATAAAATTTCTCAAATATAAGTTTTCTATCCAAATTTCATGTTTTATGTCTCTACGAATATTTTTAACTGAATTAAAAAAAAAAAAAATCAAAATTTAAAATAATAAAAGCATTATTTTCGTAAATTTTCCTGTTCTTTCTACGTTTTTTCGGGTTTGTTCAATTAATAATAAAAACACACAGAAAATCAAAAAACCACATTATTTTTAAGGAATAAGATCTAATATACGATAATAAAGGTCTCTTGTCGTTTTTTGATTGAAGCAAGATATTTAGAAGAAAACATAAGTTAAAAAATATAAAACCATAAAATCGTTACAACGTAAATATTTGTTCATTTATCTCTACGTTTTTCTTATATATTATGAAAACCCCTTGGAAAATCAAAAAAATGACTTCCTTAAAATATCAACTAAATGAAATTTTCTTTCAGAAAAGGCGCTACATTTGATACATCGAAGCAAGTTTGCTAGGAAAAATTGTGTACACAGTATAAAAAAAAAATAAATGAACACTATTGTAAAACTAATATATTCCTCACTTCGCTCAGAATCTAAAATTGAATACGCTTGTATTGAAATCCTTACAAAATTGATTTAAGCCAGAAGCCTTCCTTCTCTGGAACCGAAGAATAATTTGTGGACATATTTATAGGAAGCGACGTGTATTATTATAATGACTTTTTTTTTTATTATCGACAAGTAGGAGGTGATTTACAATATTCACATGTTGGCATGTTGCAGGGAGACGACTAAATTATAAAATGAATCGGAAATGTTTGCATTTAACAAAATTTATTTTTTGAACTTATGAAATATTCACCGTAAATTGTGTTCAATGTGGAAAAGAATAATTCAAATAAAATCGAGTAATAGCTTACATCGTGTTCGTTGTGTAATTTTCAGTCAGCGACTGATAACGCGAATATATTATAATGAAAGCGGGTATATTATATAAAATTGTGTCACGCAGAGCCCCACTTACTCTATAAACATATTTTTTTTAATTATTCGCCTATTTCTTGTGAAATTTATTAAGAATAAAAAAAAAAATTGTATTGATAAACTCTTTAAATAAATAATGCACATGACGTCCGGCTGCAATCGGTCACTTTACTTCGTGAAAAGCTACCAGAAATTTGTTTGACACTGGTTATTTTATGTCAATATGCTGAATATGATGAAGTATGGCCACGCCTATGATTGTAAATACTCATTAAAACTTAAATTACGACTGGTTTTGTTCGGTAGACTGTTAGCAGAGTTGTGGACATGTAATATCTTGAGATCGGCCGGGAGGGCTTTTTTTGTGGTATTCTCAAGATGTTTACGTGTAAACATTTAGGTTAGGTTTCTTTAGGTTAATTTTCAGAATTTTTTTAAGATGAGTTATGATCGATTTCAGTTATATCGTCACGGCTATTTTATTATTTATTGAATTATTTTCAATTCAATGTTTTTAACCAATTTAAGTTTGCGGATAATACCACTAACATATTTTAAATTTTTAAATGGCAACCCAAAGAACAAATTCCATAAATAGACGAAATTTTAATTTAAACAAATTTTGTTGTTGACATTTTTAGTTTCTATCAACGAGATATTACACTTTTAAGTTTGCCATTTTATGAGTTAGATGGCGAGCATTTAGTGGTTCATTATTTGTATAGCAGCTTGTGTACAAACAACATCAAATGCTATAAAATATTATAGAGAAATATTACATAATGTTTGGATTATGAGCAGTTTATTCACTATAGACCTACAACTACTTGTAGGTTTTTAGACAAACATTAAATAAAAATGCATAAATAATTATTTTAAATACGTGAAGTTATTGCTTTGGATTGCGTAAAACGAGTATATGACGTGAATTGAAAACAAATAGGTAAATGCTAAAACTATTTGAAAATCAACTGGCATGTAATAATATTGTTTGCGGTGAAATGACTGAACTGTTTGAGTAAACGTTTGCAAAAAAAAAAAAAACATTTTTAAAATGAAGTGAGAGGAAAATACACCGTATTTCCTATCCTCCACACTGTGAGGGATCGCACACGTATTTAAAATATTCACGCGTGTGGGCGTTTATAGTAATTTTTCGCACAAATTACAATTTATATTATAGTCAAATAATACGCCGGAAATAATTCTCCACTCTAATAATAATGCACGGTTTTGTAGCAAATTGTGCGTCGCAGTCATTTACCGGACCTAATAAACTCATCTAACAACGAATGTACCTTTTCAAACTCAATGGCTTAACGTGACATAATGGTTGCAATCATAATTGTTTATTAATAATTTCCGTGTATTGTCGATTCGAATAGAAAGCAAAAAAAAAAAAATCGTTAGTCGTTAGTATAACATTAATAATATTATTAAGTAACTATACTGATTTCGGTAGTATAATTTATTTTAATATTTGGATAATAGGTATTTTACCTTTAAAAATCACTTGGATTTGACTATTATTATTTTCATTACATTAGTGGACACAGTTAACGATGTAAAATTTCGATTTAAATTGGCTAACCATCGTATATTAGACTACAACATAATTTGAAGATTCGTTGTTATTTTTTTTATATTAAGATAAATATCGAGTACTAATTTGATTATAATTTCTTATATTTAAATTTAAAAAAAATATCGTTTTTACTGTCCAATTAAAACAGATACGATCTTTATTAGGATGTTAAAGGACCGCCACTGTAGGGATTTAAATAACAGCAATATGAAATGGATTAAAATACTTATAAGAGACTGCTGAGATAAAAAGGAAATTACTGGTAGGTACCGTACGTTTGTTAAATTTATAATTACTATAATTACTATAAAGGATGTCTGTTTTCTAGGGTTTTAGTATATAAAAATGTATTTAGGATGATTTTATATAATAATTATAGGTTTTAATACCTCCATTATTATTACCATATTGAAAAAAGGGGAATTTACATACTTTACAATATTCATATTGAATAATAGTCAAATAAAAAAAAAAAATATTCTAAATATGCCATACAAGTTTTGTACAAAATTTTACAGTACGATACTACATAATTTTAAATCAATAACATTTGAAATTTTTTTTTATTATTTATATTTCAACGCCTTGAGGGCGTTAATCGTTTATAGATTTTGATAATTAGTAATAAAATAAGAATAAAATGTAAGAAAAAAAGAAACAAATCTAACAAGAATAAGTTAAGGCAACAACATTAATACAATTTATTAATAATAGATGGCAAAGTATCGAAAAAAATATCGATATTAAATAAATTATTAATAGTGCGACAAGCGCGATCAAGAAGGGCTACGTAAAGAGTTTGAGGATTAAAAGAAGGAACCGTTAATGATAATTTGGAAAGTAAATCTGGAGCATCAATATTATTATTTAATAATTTATAAATAAAAGTTACACCAATCTCAACTCGTCTTTCGGTGAGAGATTTAAAACTATTATTGTTAATTCGGCAAACAAAATGAGCACATTTTTAAGAATTTGTTTTGTACTCTATTTAACCGATCATTATAAGATAATCACGAGTTGACTAAATAATAGAAGCGTATTTGAGCTCCGAACGAACTAAATCCATATGTTTAATGCGTAAATATTAAAGAAACCAATAGTGTCACGGTTTATAAGACAAATCGTCTTCATTAAATGATAAATCGGTGACAAAAATAACACCTGAATCTTTTATAGTAGAGACAGAAACTAGAGGGGTGGAATTAATAGAACAATGAAAGTTTATATGTGAATGCGTTCGGAAAAACTATGTATAATTGCATTTGTTAATATTTGTAATTAAGCTATTACATGGGCACTATTCATGGAAATTATCTAGACATCTCAGGAGATTTAGACAGTCAGATGTGTCAATTATAAAATTAAATACCTTCAGGTTGTCAGCGAAAAACGAAAATTTGCAAGATGAAAAGCATTGGGACAAATCATTAATAAATACGTTAAATAGTCAAGGAGAAAGATGACCACCTTTGGGACGCCCGAAGTAACGGTAATGGGAAAAGAAGAATAATTATGTATTTTTACAAGTTGGGTACGAAAAGTGAGTTTTATAATGAAACTTGTCTTAAATTTTTAATCATTTTTGTTTAGTCAAATATTTTATCCATTAATTCCAAATAAAAACTAAAAAAAAACTAGAAATTGCCAAATGTTTACAAATAGCTCAGAAAACGCTAGAATAGTTTAAACATTTTACCGTTTCTAGAAAAAACTAAAATTAGTAACTTTTTAAGTTTATTTTTAACAGAATTAAAACAATAAATCAAATTTTAAAATAACGTTATTAACTGTTATTTCCGTAAACTTTTCCGTTAGTTTTATGTTTTTTCCCGGTTTTGCCTAATTAATACTACACGAAAACACTAAACACGATTTTCTTAGCACAACCTACAATTTTTGTTTTTTAGGTAGCGCTAATAAATTATTAGGGTTATTGTAAACGATTACCCCGTCATCGACAAGCGAATTTTCAACTTAAAAATTATATCTGTCTAATGTGAGGTTTTTTATTTCCTCATTAATATTCGAGATAATGAGGGTAATCTCGGTCTTTAGGTTAAAAAATATTAAAAGATTAAAAATAAGGTTATTATTGGCAGCTGTTTTTATTTATTTTTTGTTATTAATTTTTTTTTATTTTAATCTTTTTCAAACAATCATTGTTGTCGTGGAAACGTACCTTGTAATCATTTTACCCTAATATGACATATACCATATTATATTGTATTGTTTACTAAGCAACACTATAAACTGAACTCCGCTCAGAATCTTATTTTCGTTAGCAATGGTTTATCGTTATTTACAGATATAAATTAAATTCCCGTATGCATCCTACCTTCCCAACTCCCCATCTACAACAGTGGCTGCACCCACGTGTGAAGTATGTCCGTCCTTTTTTTATAATTGAAATTTACATTGGAGGAAAATATTTACATTAGAATAATGAACGCTATTATTAATCTGAAATATTTTTAACTGTTATAAATTAAATTAAAGTGAAATATGAATTTGGTGTGACTTAATTTATTTTAGAATATTAAAAAAATAAGTTCTTTATGTATGTTGACAGTTTTTTTTTTGCAGGTTCGTAGAAACTAAATTCATTTATTTTCTTTTATAATTTTGTTTTTCAGTTTCACGTTTTAAATACCAGCAGTAATAATCGGCTATTATACTTATGTCTCTTGGTCTTGATATCGCCTTTCTATCTTTTTGATGTCCTGATGAAATCGTTCACCTTGTTCTTCACTTAATTAAGCTAAATTTTCCGGAAAATAGTCAATATGCATGTTTGAAAAGTAAATTCATAAGTTTTCCATTAAATCAGCTACAATGAATTCATAATTTGGATCTTTCGTATTAACTAAAAACTTAGATATCACACTTTTAAAACTATACATTTTTTTCTACATTGATTATTATATTATATTTAAATGTAGTGTCTTTCATTAGTACGAGTATTTTTATTTGTGAGCTATCAAATATGTTTTCTTTGAGTTTCGCTTCAGATAAAATAAGACATTTATTGTAAAGATATTGAAAACAATATCCATTTTTATCAAAGGTCTGTGCAGATAGTTTCATTTTAGGTACCTAACATTATGTACAAAGAAACTAACACGATTTTTTATGGTTCAACTAAATCATAACGTATTATATTGTTTGTTTCTAGAAACTTAGAAAAACTTAGTAAAATCACCTTGTCGCCCTAATAAAAATCCCAAACTTTTAATTCGCTAATAGAAAAATTAATTTTTGTTATCCGTGTTAACAAAACATTAGACGTGCTAGAGAAAAACAAATTATAGATTTTGATTCAGCGCACTAAAATTTATCAATATTGAAACATAAGGTTAAACAGCAAAGTGGTCACAGGACTGTGTTATTTTTGATATGCGTTTACAAGTTTTCTGATGATGATCGTTCAAAAGTTTCAATAATTTTACGTTGTGTTTGTTAATAATTATTACGCGTGCACAATATACACTCGTAATAATTGGACCACGATCGCAAACATATAATAACAAACACAGTAATTGTGTAACATGCGATAATAAACATTAAACAAACGTATAATAGATATCTGGGTAGATCATCCGTTTAAGTAAATGATGATTTTGAGGTCATAATATTAATACATGCAATATAAGCACATCTATATGCAAAAGTTAGTACGGTTTTCAGACATCAGGACGAGGGAAATAGACGAAACTAGATGTTGGTGTACAATGGCTTGTAACGTATTGATGGATGTCGGATTCTAATTATAATAACATATAATCTGCTTTAATTACCAACTAATAATACAGGTATGTACACATTGTAATATATACCGGTAGTATAAACCGAAGCGTTGTAAACAGATTCCAATATTGTATACCTATATTGTCTATACTAAAACATCCTTCATAGACCCCACGGTTCATTAACGTCAAAATCGAGTTTTTGGTGTTTATAATAACTTTAATCTTAGAGAAGAAGGACTCAAGTCATTTATGTGTAGTTTTCAGTACAAGCCAATCAAATTTTTAAAATACATGTATTTACGCATAGATACACTTGTACATAAACTAATGCACACAAATTTTCATGAAAATATCAATTTCACGAAATGGTTACGACATATTTATAAATACCACCAGTATATTATTTGTACATGTTTAAAGTTTAGATGAGAATACATGAGGAGTACAGACAGAAGTGAAAATGTTTTATTACCTCCGTATAATCGCCCTCTTTTAAACTTTAAACGCTAATAAATAATATGTACTATTTGTTCAATATTCGTTTTTAGATTCTGAGTGGAGGAAAGAAGCTTATGGTTTTAAAAAGATATTTTTTTGTTTTTTTTTTATCCATGTGCGCAACTTTTCTACCAGAAGACTTGCTCAGATTTTTAAGTGTAGCACCTTGTTTGAAAGGAAATCGGTGTGGGTAGGTACTTTATGGAAGTAATTTGTTGATTTTCTCAGGAGTTTTCTCATCAAATTTGAAAACCGAAAAAATGGGAAAATATTACTATTATTTTTCTGTGCACAACTTTTCAACTAGCAATTTTGCTAGTTGCTGAGTATGAACAAAAAACAGAAATATGTGAATATTTGACGTATATATATTTGGATTACAATTTCTAGATCCGCAATCACTCGGCGATTGCTTTTTTTTCGAATTAGCTGAGATACTATCAATTAATGAAAAACTTAGAAAATTTACGGACTACTTAGTTGAAAATCACATTGAAAATAATTCTTTGATCCCCATTCCAATTAGAGTAGAAAAAATCAGTAGTGTTTTGATTTTAATTCGGTATTATTATTCACACTTTAATTTCACTTTTACTTGTAGTATTACGCAGTGGCAAATATAAGATCTTTCTTTTTGGAAGGGGGAGCAACATTTTGTATATTAATTTTTAACAATAAACTCTAAATATAAAACACAGATAAGATTACAATATAAGATATAAGTACCTATATTATCGACTATCGTAATAATTGGTCTAACCGCAATTTGAACGACGATTCAATTTAATCATTATTTAGTCATATTATTACAACTACAAATATAACTGTCAAGGGGGGCTTGAGCCTAGGTGGTCAGATGCAATAGAAAGATATCTTCAGAACCTAGGAATGCAAGGTCGGAAGACAGTGATTTGATACCAGGAGTTATGGAGGGATGTTGTGATGGCGACGGAGAGTTACAAATGCTATTGATGATGGTTATGATATTTAAATGTGTTGTATAATAAAGTCGAAATTATACTATTGCGTGAATTGTAATTCATTTAAACAAAGAAATAATTGGTATTACCGACATGTTATTATAGTATACGAAATCGTGATTATTTAATACGTCTAATATTTTTATAATGATAATAATTGATTCAAAATAATAATAATAATTTTTTTACCGACAAATTGTTGCGTATTGATTTGTTTCCACTGTAACTAATGCTACCTACTGATTCGTTAATGTCCAACAACAATAATCGAAGATTTCTCTGTATATATTTACAATAAATAAATTCATTGTTTGAGCTATTTGTGGCACCTGCCTGTATTATAGACGCATGTGTGTAGTCAGATAAAAACAATAGATAAGCTTACCAACAACAATGTGCTATTGTATTTACTCTGGTAAATTGTTTTACCTAACCAACCTTTGAGGGGGAGGGAGAGGGATGACGTGCAACTATAGGTAGGTACATCATAAAACCGGGTTAATCCGGAATTACAAGTATTTAGCTTCGCAGTTAAATACTTACTAGTAATGCAATCGAAAATGAAATATTGTATGTTCCCAGTATTCTGCAGTAATTTGTAATTAATCCGAAAAAGAATATAATAATTATTGTACGTTTTGGTAAAAAATATTTTGATTATCAATGGATAATGAAACATAATCCATAATGGCATTGTTTTAAACATTATTCCAATAGGTTGGAGTGTTTCATATTGTTTTGAAGAATCGATAAACTATTTTGTTTGTCCTGTATATTTAATTGTCGTTATATTAATTAAGATAGGAGAAATAATTTAAATATTTTCTGGAGTATAAAATTATGATATTCGTACTCAGTGCATCAAATAAAACTAATTGAACTAATTGTTGTTATTATTAATTTTTTTTTTTGTAACAAATTGATGTTTTTATGGTTTCTAAAGAATTAATCAGTCTTCAAAATAATCAAAAATATTATTTTACGCAAAAATTTCAAACGAACAGATATGTAACACCATTTTCACCGTTTAAGTATCCCGGTGATTGTTGGTATTCAAAATGGAAAAATAGCGTGTCACATAATCTTAGAATAGGATGTTTTATTATACCTATAGAAAACTATTTTTTTTTTTTAGATTTTATGATTATCTTAAAAACCAATATTTTTGAATACAACTATTTAGAAATAATAAATCACTCTTTTTAAAAAAAAAATTGTTTATATTATGATATGTTAACTACGAATATTATATCAGATATTATGATTTTTAGCTACTCTTTACATTATTTTATTATACTTAATGTTATGAGCTCGTATTCGGTTTAAATAATGAATTAAATTTATTAGCATAATATATTTTATTTAAGTCAATAGAAAATCGTACGCTAGAGGTTTTTTTGGGGTGGGTTTCATTTTGGTTGTATAAAAATTCCACTTTTTGTAACAACTATATTGTTATGTTTATTAATTTTCATTACATCATTTTTTTACTACTTGTCTACGCTTACACGTCAACGATACACTCACGTGATCAAGTATAAATTTGAATTGTTCTTTTTATTTTATTGTTTGTTTTGCGAAGGATATCATAATTATGTTTATCTTTGAATTGGATTTATTTAATTTTTTTTTTTTTATATAGTTTATGTATAATGGCCCGTTTTGTATTTCACAACGATAATTTTATTTACTCGAACCGCAACCCCGTTATTTATTTAAATCATTCGGTGGGTGATCATCAATGGTGTTACTACCAATATGCTATTGGTATTTTTTATATTACACGCCATTTTACGAATGTATAATAATATTATATTTAGGACTACGTATTTGAAGCAAATTCTTTTTTTTTTCTTATTGTATGACAGGCATATTTTTAGCACAAACTTTGAATGGTTTATAAAGTAAACTCAATTTTGAAGTTTAAATTTTATTTTTTTTTCCTTTTGATGTATTGTTTCGGCTCTTAATGTATTTTATGGTTTATACGCTTACTTCCTAACTTTCAATAGTTTTATATGGTCTTTATAGCTATTTTTTTGTGGAAAATTAAGTTCTTATTTTAAAAATTATTTTTAGTAAATAATATCTAATTATAATATTATATTAAATATTATTGGCGGTAAAGTGGCTCATTCAAAAATAGTCAATACCATACCTGAAACAACGCGGTTATATATTGTGTAATCATTGAATAGTATGCGCACGTTGAATTCAAAATCCTCGGGAACGTATGAAATGTTGGTGCAAATCCGCTGTCGAAAGTTAAGATTAAAGTTTTCCAAAAGGTTTCCACTACAACAACTGCACTGGCTCTCTTCACATTTGCACGGATACGTAATCGCTCTCGGCTCTGGAAACGCATACAAATTATACCCTTATACCCTTACGTTTATATTAAGATTTCAAAACCGATATCGCACACAGAGTGGAACAGCGTTAAAAAATCTGATTTAAGCATAGGTAAATAGGTGCGCTTAATTGTAATTTTCTGTATAAAATGGTTAGTAGAAATATCCAAAAAAACAAGGCCTTTTAAAAATATATATGTCTACGCGTACCGAAATATACAATTTTCCAATGTACAAAACGTTAAATATAGACTATTATACAATATGTTCGTAACATTATAATTATCGTCCGAAAACATTATAAAGATATCTAAAAAAAAAGTCTGCCATCTAGATGTAACTTGGACATTAAATTATTAAATTTCATAGTATAAGATCGTCCTAAAATAAGTTGTAAGTATATGCATTTTCAAAATTAAAGAGTCCCAGTACAAGAACTAGGTGTTCGCAAATTTTGAAATTGTTTTGGAGGCACACAAATCTAATGGAGATACCAGATTCTTGCATTAACCTCTGTACACCGGACTTTTTTTTCATCCATTTGTATGATATTAGGTTATCTAACGTACGGGTACATAATTATTGTACTGAACCGGAGACAAGATTATTTTTTATCGGAAAATGGAAAAACGCGAATTTTGAAATAAAAAGGAAATACCCACAAGGTTCTTGCACCGTACCGTTCAATTAGTGAATACATATGTGTGTGTGTGTGTGTGTGTGTGAGAGAGGGTGTAGTGAATATAATTTTAAAATTGAACTTGACGACTTACCCGACGATAAATCCGCGTGATTATTACCGTTGCTGTTGTCTGCCACGTATTCGGCCGACGACGACGATGATGACGACGCCGGGCCCGGACCGACGATCTGCAGGGCCAAGCAAAAACCGATCAAACGGACAGTGATCATGCTGACTAGTGAATGCCGTCGTCGTAGAGCCGTCGATCGATGAAATACTCTCGTCGTGACGTTGTCGGCGTGGCGCGACTCGGGAGAGGAAAAAGTTTAAGTTTCACCTGTAGGCGGGCAACACAATAATATTGCTATTATCACTTTTTAGGCGCCGGCAGTGGTTACGTTATATTTTTCGTTCGTTGGATTTCACCGTCTCTTTAACACGCATCGGATATGCCCGCGTATAGGTAAATAGTTATTATAAGAATATGCCGACCGTCCGGAATTGTCCGTATATTTATTCGATCGATGACTGGTGGTCGGGACCCCCCGTAAGACTGGACTCCGAGTTTTTTTTTTTTTTTTTTTAATATACCTATATACATTTATATACAAACGTGTTATTGTAGTCTTTTTTGTATAGACCGAACGAATATATTGTTATTATATTATGTTAAGTGTTTTATCGAAATGTGTACGAGTATCTATATATTGTGTGGACGACTATTAGGTATTTTTTAGAATAGACGCCGAATAGATACGACACTGAACCGTCGCAGTTTCTATATTAATATTATACGTTTGTATAAACGTATAATAATACTTACCGCGGTGGCGACGATAGGACTGCTAAAACGGTGTAGATAATAAATTCACACTTTCGTGTGATGCGCGTTTCTACGAGTAAATTAAAAAATCGAATTCGACGAAATAGACACCGTCGTAACACTATTGTAATCGAATTTCACGGAAATACCAGTTTTCGAATAAATAAGCCGGACACACATAGCGCCATCGCGGGTATTGGGTTGGTCACCAATGACTGTTGTAGACGGGAAGTTGCGGGGGGGGGGTTGATTAAGTTTATTTTATTGAAAACATCGATAGACCATTGATATTAAAAACGCGTCTGAGTCAGGGCTTGATTAACCAATAGGCTGAAAAGGATGCAGCCTAGGGCGCGGTTTAATGGTACAACAAAACATTTTTTTTTTTTTAAACCGATTTTTATCATATAATTTTATCTAATAAATCTCGTATAGGAATGTACAAAACGAACGTAGTCTTTATAGGTTTATTATTTTGTTAGTCGCATTTAGTATGATCGATATATTATCACTATGAACATAATCGCGTATATACTCGATTTGAGACAATTTTGATGATTTGTGAGTTATATGATAAAAATAAATGGGTATATAATATTCAGAGTGAATTTCAAAATTCTTTTATAACCGTATTTAGAGTACACATACAGGTGGTTTAATATATGTAAGTAGCATATGATTGCTGTTTATAACCGGAAATAAATTATATTAAACTCCAATTTATCAGTATTAAACATAATCTCAAAAATTATGTACTATTATATCATGTAAACCTAATGCTAACCAACCGAATATGTTTTCATAATTAATACTTGACACGTCTAGATTTAATATTTTAATCGTTTTATCGTGTTTGAAAGTTATTTTAAAATATTATTCTTCTACGTGCTGCGAACGCAGGACAATGAATCAATGAATACATATTTTATTCATAACGGAGAATTCGAGAACGAAACAATTATTGTATTGAATTAACAGGAGATAATATCAACAAGTCCGTTAATAGAATTATAGTAATAACGCGTGCATTTCTATTTTGGTTTATAAGTTTCTTATGTTTTTTTTTTTTTTAATGATTTTATTTTTAATTTTGTATAAATATAATATAAAAGGTAACTTACCAAAAAAAAAAAAAAAAACCCGAGTTAAAATACATTACTTTATTATTGGTACCCATTTATAATATATTTATATAAAAAAAAATATTGATGGTACCTGTAGTTCTAACTGAACTCATTTCAAATTACTCGTCCCTACGCGTTATAGTTACATTTGTTTTTAATGAAAATGAAAATAAACCTCAAAATATGAATACGTAAACGATCGTTTTTGTGAATAAATAAACAATGTAGTCGATTGGATCCCAAATTAAATAATATTGTATTTAAATATACAACAACACATTGATGAACCTACGTATTTATAATTAATATGAAAAATAACGTATGTTCAGGGACGGCACACGTATAATCATATCGTTCATAACTACGAACCTGTTGTAAAATTGATAAACAAAAGACACGTTGTTTTCACAAAAGTGAAATAATAATATTATCACCGTTATAATAGGTGCCTACCTACTATATAGTTTCGTTACTTTTGGTTAGTTTCCAAAGAACGTTGTACGGCCGAGCTACTATATATATAAGGTTATCTTTAAATTGTTTTAATTTACCTACCTCTCAAAACTTATTCTTTTGAAACTACTGCAAGCGTAAAAATTACTTGGCCCGAGTTTGTTTGCTAACTTTGTTTACACACAGTGAACATTCATTCTGAACAATTCATTTTACTTTGCGTATCATCATTTTTAATTTTTTTTACTGACATTTTATTTCAAAGAGAATTAAATTATTATAGATGAGTACTTGTAGTGTAGGGAAGAAACTGTTAGTTTTGCAAAGATGTGTTTTATTCTTCTTGAAAAATATTTTTCGGTAAAAGAAAGAATGCACTCATTTTTTCGTACCTACCTTAAAAGATGTCGATTTTTCGTTTGATGGTACTATATATTTTAATAAAAACATCTATTCAATCCTTTTTCTGGGAAATTACTTAAAAAAAAAAAAATAATTTTTTTTGGTGAATGTAAAGTGATTCAAATTTTATACGTCGTATCTTAAAACATGTAAATTGTTTGTATTTTGTTAACGATAGTTTGTTTTTTAGATTCCTCAGTTCCCGAACATCATTACTCTACAGTAATACAGAATCATTGAGAAGAAAAACCTGTGCACTTTTCCTCCAAAAGTTGTTTTTAATCGTGCCAAATAAACAGTATTTACAGAAACTATATTAAATTATGCATAGTTTCGTATAATAACAATAAATTAAATTAATTTAGAATATTAATATCGTGCTAGTGCTTTTTTTAACCTGCATTTTATTATTAGTGTTACCTACATGGCTAAATGTTTATTTGTGATAGAAAATTACAGTTATCGGATTGAAAAAAAAAAAAATGATTTCAGGAAAGAACATAATTATATATATATATTTTTTTTTTGGATTTATTGTTTAGATGATTAGAATTGAACATTATTCTTAAGCAAAATATAATTAAAACAATTTGTACGTAATGACTAACGATATTTTTTGTTGATACCTGTGAGTGTTGATACGCGAATTACTATTTACAGACAGTTCGTTTTATTTATTGACGGTTGGACGGTCTTACCAATTTTATTTACTCGATTTTAGTTTAAAACCTTAAATATTTATCCAATTACCGATAAACTATTATTGGTCCAATATTCGATAAAACACTGATATTGCATTGAAGTATGACTATAAGACAATTTTCAGAATAATTTCGTTATAAAAGGAACAGATACAGTTACACGTTACATGTTACATTAAAATAAACGTACTTGTATAATAATTAAGAAATCGTAGGGACAAAAATTATAATAATAGACAGTCTGTTTTGGTAAATTATTCGTATGCTGCTGAGTAAAAAAATTCGTCTGATAAAGGCAAGTATAACAAACGTTGAAATAGCATCTTTCTTTTTCAAAAAAAAAAAAAAAAATCGAAATTTAAAAAATAAATAATTATGCAAAAAACGTAATCTGGTTTTGTCACTGGTTGGCATACAAGATTCAAGATTTATTATTATTTAAAATGTATTGAATGAAAAAAATATTGGTTTTTAGAAAATATTAAAAATGCATAATATATGTATGCAAATCAATGAATATCGATGAAATATGCACTTTCCCTAAAATTGACGAAATATTCAAAATCTGCATCTTAAATGGTCGATTTTTAAACTCTTCATTGTGTAGAATGGATTTCTATCTTGGTCTATACCATCATCAAGAGCATACAAAACAATATGCAATTCCTATAACTTCCGAACCCTACACATTAGTAATAAAACCCGCACTACCATAATATAATCATATTATGTCTGTGAAGTATGGACAACCATCAGTGGAAGATTAAATCAGTGAAAATCAATGGCTTCATAAAAGTTAGAGAATATAATGACTATAACAAACACTGAGACATATAATGTATTGCAGTACAGCTATTATGAAGTATTGAATGGATGGAAGTTGTAGGTCGATAGAGCCCTAGAGGTGCGGAATTAAAAAGATATACTTAGTGCAAGGCCGATAAAAATTAAATGATTTGGTGATCGTGGCAAAAACTCTTGGAAAATAGTACAGGCCAATGAAAAGTGAAGAAAAAAAAATAAAGTTTGTTTATGAACATATTATAAATTTTATTGTAGTAATATTACTTTTTTACGAAAAAAAAAAGTGGTAATAATATAGTGTTAAATAGAACAACTGTGGATGTATTTTTTTTTTTTACGTGTTGCGTTTATAATTATATCGTTAACATTTTAATTAAACACTGCTAGAAGCAAGTTTTAATAATTGACTGTTAATTTGTAGGTATACAATATCATCAAACAACAAAGGTCCTTTATTATAACGGAAATTGAATGTGAATCAATATTACTGTGTATATTTACCTATAGTAAAAACTCATAATGGGAAATAAGTTTGTTCATCTTAATAGTTATTAAACTAATTTGAGGTGTATTTCCAAGGTTTCCGGTTGGAAATTGCATGTTATCAAAAAATTGTACTCGTGTTTAAACATTTTATGAAAAAATATTGTTTATAACCTTTTTTTTTCTTTTTCTCCCTGCTCCGATCTAGTATCACTATCCTCATTAGGCGTAAGTAGAGGGCTTACATAATACGAAAGTGACTAACTCTTTGTAATAAGTAGGGAACGGATTTATATGTACATACAAAAAAGCGCTTAAAAACGTCATAAAAGCCCTAAAAAATCACTTAAAAAAATATTTAAAAGAACAGTTAAGGTAGAGGACTTTAAAAGGTTCCCCGTTTATTGTTTTTGAATTATTAAAAATAATTTTTAACATAAAAAAACGATTATTACAAAGTAATTTCTCAAATATATTTGTACGTATTCGAAAAAGACAACAATGCTTGGTGTTAATCATTTGTCAGTATTAGAAAATTGTATTTACTAGGGTTAGAACCGTTAGAGTAGATACTTCAAAACCCTTTTACGACTGTTGATTTTTTAAAAAATTATTAAGTGCTTTTTACAGATTTTAAGTAAATATAAATCCGTTCCCTAGTTATAAGCAACTCCATTTTGTGACTTTTTCAATGTTTCACCAAGTAAATGCTTATTACTTGTATCCCACTTCGACAATAATATATTGAGACATTGCGAAATATTTCTTTCTACGAAACACTGATAAGATCAGTTGTATACTTTCTTCAGTGATTAAACTGACGAAAATTCGAAAGGGATATATTTACCAGAAATTGAGGGGTGTTTCCGAGAACTATCTAAACCTAACCAAACTTTGTGAAAGCTCATTATGGAGACAAGACTTCTAAAAAGTTTTTTTCTCACGTACATTGTTCATAAACATTTTATAATAACAGATTTTAAAAATAAACTTCACCCTCTCAAAAATTATCCAACGCGCATGCTTAATCAGTAAAAATATAGTAAAATATATACTGATTATGCATAATTAAATAAGTGTAAGAGAATTTATTTTTAATAAAAAAAATTAGACAAAAAATGTCATTAAATATGTCTCAGTGACAATATTTATTAAAGTATCTTCTCGCAATTCGTTGACTTACTGGTATACTAAAGGTGATTGGTAATTTTAACTTAGGTAAAAAGAAGTACTTCGTCTCCTCCTTCTTATTCCCACTTAATCTACTGACTTGATAAATTTCGGTTGTTACTCTGGGTCCGTTGACTTGATCATCTGTTGTGTGGATTCGATTTTTATTAATTACGATAATTAATAAAATTAATATTAATATTAACGATAATTAATTAATTTTCTCCAGTTGGCCGGAATGGCTGCTAATGACTGTTGGTATTTTTCGGCCTCTGCGTATACGTCTATCAGTGGCGCAAACAAGATTTTTTTAAGTGGGGTTTCACATGTCTAAATTTTAAAAAAACACATTTTTCAACATATTTATACTACTTAAACACGAATGTAGGGGGTGTCCAGACATCCAAAACACCTCCCCTGGTTGTGCCATTTACGTCTATATTTTTAAGTATATATAGTATTTGCAATATGGGACCTTTATAGTCGAATTATAATTCTTGACCTCATTTAACCTAATTTTAATCTATCCTAAACGTTCTTAAATAAATATCTTAATAATGATTCCCCACCTGCCATATTCATCAAATTCGTTACGATTAATGCAATCGTATATTGGTACTTTGACGTATTAAGTTATTAGATACTTATGCATATTAGTAATATGAAATATTTGCAAAGTTTCTCGTTTCGTGTAAAAGCGGTTTAAACTCGTCTTTGATAAATTACTTTATTGCAGCCACCTCGAATCGATGACTAATATTAGTTCAAGTGTATGATTAATATTTTTTAAACCACGTTCTCATAACTTCTTAGTAACTTCAGGTTTCTAGAGTTATTGATAAACTATTATGGTGACAATCAATAAAATAGTGAAATTTGTAAGCATTAATTAATGTTATAGTCATAAATAAATTAACAAAAATAAATTTTGAAGAATAATCTTGGACTGTCTACTTTAATTTCTCTTATAGTTTAAATTACAACATTTTATATACATTTATTAGTATGCTAGTTATATCATATTTTCACATATTTATAGAATGTTAGAACAGCTCAACAAGTTTGGCCCCAATCATATTTATTCTTAAATTATTATGTGTTAACGATGTACTTTCTGTTTTAATGTACTTACTGTTATCAAAATTATTATATTCATCACATGTACTTATTTTGTACTCATTATCTCAAAAAGTATTAAATTGTTCGGAATTTGTTTTCTATAAAATTCAAGAAACAAGCAGTTCTACAATTTTATATTTATGTTGTTTTTTTGTCACCTTTAATTTTGGGGGTAAAACCACTACTTACTTTTGATTTTAAAATGGCAATCTATATTAAAAAGTCCATAAATAGGAGTATTAGTTAAAATAAATAAAACACGCCGCGCACCGTACCGCAACACAAATGATACGCCACTACTCTCCTCCAATCTAAAATTAAAAGTGGAAAATCTCGTAAACGACTTTACAGAAATTTAAAATTTCAACACTATAATTTATTTTAATTAATACTTCTTCTATTTATGGACTTTTTAATATAAATCGCCATTTAAAAATCAAAAATAGGTAGTGGTTTTACTCCCAAAAATAAGGGTGGTAAAAAATAATATAAATATAAAATTGTAAAAGAGCTTGTTTCTAAAATGTTTTAGAAAACAAATTCCGGAAAAATTTAATACTTTTCGGGATAATGAGTGTCCCCACTTAAATGGATCACCCGGTACATATAGTAACTATGTAAAGTATACATATATATATATATTAAAAATGTATACGTATTTTTTTAATGTTTATACAATATAAGTACAATTACTTACAAAGCAATTTTAAAGTTGTATACATTTTTATAAATATTTCAGAGATTAGCCTATAATTTATAGTAATCCGCCGTCGTTTATTCGATCGTTTACAAAAAGTTTTAATATTAATACAAATTATAGTATTTTTTTTAACCAATATTGTAGATAATCGTAGGTACAGAAACATGATAAAAGAATAACCCTATATAATAGTACTAATGACGGGCAGGTGTGATACAATATTGTATGTAAGTATTAATAGTATACATTTGTAATAGTTTGTTGAATTTCCAAAGTTCTTCTGTTATGAGTGCGGGATTAAAACTAAAATGTTTATTTGTTAGTAGCTGTTTTCACTGTGTGTACTTTTAGTTTTTTTTTTATAATTCGACTTGTTTTTCAAAGTTTTACCGGACTTCTTTAAAAGAAATTCCGATTGAAACGCATAGTTCCCATGGAACTATTGTACCTATATTTGCAGGTACGTTTTATCCGGAGATAATAATAATGGACTGTCGAAATCGTATAGATTCAATTGAATGTTCACCATTAGCAGAATCCGAGGTGTTTTTATGTACTTTTTTTTTTCTGTAAGGTTTTGTTGACTACATCAACTTGGCGAAATGCCCTGTAACTGTATTTAAAAGTAACGTAAAAAACCTTAATAACCCAAATAAAACTTGTGAAAGTGATTTGGCAGACGTCCAGTATGGATTTTACAAAGGGACACGCGTGTAGTGTGTACTCAATTGAGTTCGTTAAGTATCTTATTATACTTATATTACACAATACCTCGTACAGTTCCGAAAATTAATTAGGTGTAATTAAATATTATCGGTCGTTGGATCGTTATTTTTTTCAATATTCCAGATGATATCGGTTAATATAAATGTTTAAAAAAAGAGGAGGGGGTTTTGAATAAAATTGAGTTTTAAAAAAAATAACGGTAGGTAACTGAATGATTTACAAAAATAAACGCAAATCATTTTAAATGTTTTACACAATCGCAAAATGTATGTATAACCAAACTGCACTCGGAATCGTCTTTCGTCAAGCAATGGTTTATCGTTTCTTACAGATATAAATGAAATAGCCTTTTTGTATCTTACCTTCCCAACTTCTCACCTATAATAGTGGCCGATCCCATCCCCAGTATCAGCTCTTTTTTACACGCGAAATTGCAATAATCCTATTGCATTTGCCAAGAAATATAAGAGCTGTCCTTTATTACCTTTTGCAAATACAAAACGAATGCTCACCAAGTACAAATTAAACTAATTTCTTAATAATAATCGTGATTGTTTTATATGTACCCAGTTTCTTTTTCTTCGTGAGTTTATTGGGTCCTTAGGATCATCCCCTCTTACCGACAAGCCACCATCCCAGATAGCATATCCGTAATGATAATATATATTGATATAAATTTTTTATACAAAAAAAAAAAAAAAATAGTTAAATAAATAAATATTGATAGTGTATCAAATACATTTTTTGTAAAGTAATAATGTGAATATATATTTAATAAGACATCGTAAATGAAATATGTATAGAATATTCTGAATATATTAGTAATATCACATCAGAAATAATAAAATAAAATTCTGAATATATGATCATAATATTGTTACAAGTCTACACAATTATAATACGGTTCAAAAATAATTCTACGTTTCTATGTGATATTCTACCATAGACATGATAATAATATATAATAGTACAGATATATATTTTCTGCGCTGGAACCCAGCAGTTTATTACCGGGTTTGTTTCGATGCATGTTTGCCCGCAGCTGCATAAACAATCGATACAATATTAGCGTTTTCCGAGTATAGACCCAACCGTTACTAACGACCGATTGATTATGCGTCTCAGAAATCACCAAATTGGAAAAAATTTTAATATAAACAAATATTATTACGATCAAAAGTATGCCAAGATCACAAAGGGCCGACCGAGATTTATTTGTCATCTCCATACATAACTGTAATCCATAGTTGGCAGTTGAATTAAATTTTTATTATTAATGTACTTGGTCATTACATTATATAATATAGTACCGTAGTCAACTTTTTTTTTTTTTGGGAAGGGGGCACTTGTCAATTCTATGCAAGTTACTATATTTTGATGAACGATAAAATACACCGAAATAACTAATAAACAAAACAAAAGAGGCACGTCCCCCACCACCCTCTTCACCCCCCTGACACTGTTGTGTACTATTCAGAGGAGGTTAAAGTTCCTGTTCCCAAAAAGTCCGCAATTTCGAGATGTCAATGTATAGATAGGTACCTATATTATAATATTTTGAAATGTATTTATATAATCATAAAATCAACTTCTTAATAATTAGGTAGGTAGTTTAGTGAATGGGGCGTTAGGATTGATAAGACAGAATCTCGGGTTCAATACCCGACTGTGGCAAGTTAGGAGAATCCGTTTTTTCGAATGTTTGAATTTTTAAAATATTTAATAAACGAAAATCTCGTGGCCATCCGTTATTTTATAAATATTATTTAAATGAAAAATATGAAAAAATAAAACGTTTCATAAATCTTTTTATTATAAAAATAATATTTGATAAATCTTAATAAAATCTGCAGAAGCCTACACATAACCAAGGTGCTATATTTGGTTATCGGAGTATGCTTTCTTGTAGAAAAATTGTTCACTTTTTCTGAAAGTGAAAAAAAATAAACATCGTCATTGTAAAACTAATACATACTCGTTCCATTCAGAATTTAAAAAATAAAATATACTAAATTTGTATTGATAAAATATTTTAAAAAATAAGTACCGTGCTAGTTTAGAGTCTCAATTTTAAGTAAAACAATAGTTATATCGAAACATTTTATCAATGATGTTAGTATTACGGAAACTGGTAATTTGTTTCAATCATAATAGTTTCATTATCAATGCAATATCCGAAGTATCAAATACCGAGTTGTGTTACGTAAATATAACGACACGGTTCTAATGAACGATCTGTAAAAATGAATAAGAAAAAACAGAATAGAACAGTTATTTGTACGCACATGTATTTTCAACAGTAATATACCCATAAATAAATTGGAATTTTACAAAGACTGGAGGACAGAATATCTAAACTAAATAATACGACGGGATTACACGAAACAGTGTTCGTGCGGAATGTTGAACACGCACTGAACTAGCAGGATAATTGTAACAGACAAAAAAAAACGTTCCACATCACTACAAGACCGCGAAAACGATCTAGATAACAATAGAAATAAAATAGGCATTAAGCGAACAGTGGGACATCACAAAGAAGAAGTTGGCCACCGAATTTAAAAGAAAGAATCACTACGCTGTGCAAAAATAATGATTGGGCCTTATAGAGGATATTGTGTAAGATTTTATAATAAGATAAGGGGAACACAATTAAAATATATATGAGGACATGGCCACATGGGTGCACTCCCGGTATTTAAAGGATTGCGTAGATGGAATTTTTACGACTTTAGAAAATCAAATGAACATTTATCAATTTGAAAATATTTAAATTCACTTAAAGATAAATTTAGAAATTGTGTCTTGCCATTAGTCGTTATCGTTTGTATTTCTTGTGTTGTCGTGAAATTTGATCGTAAACGTATTCACGCAAAGTAGAAAAATTATCCTTTATGATGATTTCAGAATAAAACACCTAGGTATAATAAAATAGATTTAGCAAAGAACTGTTACCATAGGAACATCATAATATGTGTTTTGCATTAGACATTTTGTCTCTAAAATCGTTCAAAAACGTGCTTTAATTTCTTTTACGTATATGACACACAATGTGGAACTATAAACCAGTTGGTAATCCGGGAAAAACGTAGCAAAACCGGATAGTTACGGCATTATTGCAATCAATTATTTTTGATTTTGTTTTTTTCATTACAAATCGATTAAAAATAATCGTAGAAAGCTGATATTTTCACTGAATACTTTGAGCATTTGACATTTTCGAGTTTCTTCAGTTTTTATTTGGTATTATGTAGATAAAATAGTTTGGAAAAATAAAAATAATTGAAAGTTCATTATAACCTATACGCGTAAAAAAATAGTTGAGTAGTTATTATTATTTTTTTACAAAACGTTCAAGTTCAAACTTTTTCAAAAATCATAAAAATTACATTTCAAAATACGATTAACTGAAATTCGCTGAGAAGCGTTCTTTGCTAGGCATAGTTTTTTATTGCATTTATATTTACAGCTTAAAAATTATTTTTCTAGACCGATAAAGATTGATATGAGACTGTGCAACATTCTCGATCGTTCAATAGCCAGGTTAGTACGTAATAAAATTTAGATAATATTATGTAATATAAACTTACATTTCGCTAACTACCTGCTTGCATACCTTGATAATCACATTCAATATTATTTGAATATAAATTTTATTAAATTATTATACATTTATAACAAGTATATCTAATATTTACACACTTGAATAGTTAACGACAAAAAAAAAGGCTCATACTGGGGACGGGTGCAGCCACTGTTGTAGGTGAGAAGTTGGGAAGGTAGAATACGTCCTAATATTATTTAATTGATACATTAAGCAACGATAATCAATTGCTGACGAAAGACGATTCCGAGCGCAGTTCGGTAATACATAATTTAAAGTGCCGTAATCTTTTTCGCGACTTTCGTTTAAATTTGATTTCAAAAAGCTTATTAAAATACAAGATTCAACAAAAATATGGTCTCTTGTCGTTATTCAATCGGAGCCATATTTCTGCTAGAAAACGTGATGGTAACTTATTTAAAATAACGAAATTGTGAAAAAATCATATTTTTTTCCCGGTTAATCGTTTTCATTTTAAATACCGTTTCGAAAATCAAAAAAATGACCTATGCATTTACCAAGTAGACAAAATTGACTTACAGAAAAATGACACTAAAATTATTTGTAAAAGTAACTCCAAAGTTTTATATTGTTTCAGTTTAATTTTTGTAAATGATATTATTTATACTTATATTATACAAGTAGGATAGGTATACCAGATGCCTGAGCAAATTATGTTCGTAAAACTCATTTTGAATTCTGAGTGAAGAGAAAACACTATTAGTTTCAAAATGATGAACGTTTCACGTTTTTCGGATAAATTTTATGTTTGAGAATGTACTTGTGTCACATATTCAATAACGTTTAGAGGAATTATTATTGTTTTAGACGGAAACCAATATTATTTATCTCGTTTAAGCGTAACGTTAATCATTTCCATACAGCAATACTTTTTTTTGTCAATTCTTTATGCCTTATTTAATAAAATTCAGAATAAACGAAAAAACACATGCATTTTAAATAGGAAACTACCTCGTTATAGTGGGTCGACTTTAAGAAGCTCAAATAGGATTTTATTTTCATTTTTTTTTTTTAAATAAAGTTATGGGACGTCAAAAATTCAGTCACTACCCAAATTAAAAAAGATGATGACTTGTTGTTCCAAAAAAAAATATTTACCCAATAAACTTGTTTTGTGAAAAACTAAAAACAGATTTTGTTTGTATATGATACGTGATATTTTAAGATAGCCATTCTGTAAAGATTATTTTTCTGAAAATTTTAATGTATCACAAATTTATATCCAATGAATAGTTTCTAAGTAACAGCCGTTTTAAAATTCTACTAATCCGTGTGAAAACCAATGTCAACATACATTAAGGTTAATACGGTTAGGTTATTCCCTAGATAAAATCGGTTTTCACTCGGATTAGTAGAATTTTAAAACGGCTGTTACTTAGAAACTATTCATTGGATATAAATTTGTGATACATTAAAATTTTCAGAAAAATAATCTTTAGAGATTGGATATCTTAACATTTTCCGAAAATATAAAATAAAAAGTTATTTTTTTAATTTTTCAATAAAAAAAAAAATATAATAATTAATTCAAATATAATTATTTGTAGTCCTCTTCCATGTGAATAATTTACCAAAAACAGAATATCTTCGTGGTATAACAACCTGTATACATTGCGAAATAATGAGTGTTTAACGATAAAAGAATCGCCCTGTATAGTTAAATTTTTAATTTTATAGCTAATGCCTTTGAAATCTTTTGTCATTTAAATAATATATTTGGCTTACGTGTGTGTTGATGAAAGTCAATATATTATTAAAAGCAGTTGGTGTGTAGCACAATTTGTAATACAAAAAAAAAAAAAAACTTTTTTTTCTGAAGGTCGTAAGTACGTGTACTATCTTATTTTTTCCTTTTAACAGATCTTATATAAAAAAAAAAAAATAATAATAATAATAATAATACAAAATTACAGACCAAAAAGTCTCTAGGAATAAATAAAGTATAGTCCATTTACCTTCGCTTTTTTTTTCGAACTCTTTAATGTTTTTTTTTTTCTTTTTTTCGTAATAATCTCGGGTTTGAAAATATAAATGCAATCATTAATATGACATTTGCAACTATATACATAATTCCATTCCGCATATTTTATCTTTGAAAAACATTCGCCTGCACACAATAAATGAAAAAAAAAAAACGCAACGGGGGGGAAACTTTCAAAGGGATTTCCATACGATTCCGGTTTTAAAATATCCTCATTAACGAGTTTTCTACTCGAGAAAAACGGCTTAGTCAAACAGGCAAAAGCGAGTTAAATATTTTAAATACTACAAGAAAATAATACACAGGTTGGTAAATGTATATTTATGTGTACCTATACTGCTGCTGCAGCAGGGGAAAGCCGTTGTTTGTGAATGTTTTTTAAAGCCGATATTTTTTTCATTTTTTTTTTTATGTATACTAGTGCGGACGGAAAACAATAAGTCAAAGGCTATACGTATTACGATTTTCGAACAAAATATTCGCATTAACGAGTATTATACAACATGATTATTATGCACACTATGTAGGTACTGCAGGGATCGGCGGGCAAATCCCACGGATTCAATTATATAGATATTATATTTTTTTAATGACTTGCTGTCGTGCGTGTGTAAAAAATGTATTGTGGAGATACTAAAAAGAATAGACACGGTGTTACCGAGGAAGATCTTCACGGCCTCGGTAAATATTTTCCAATTATACACCGATGTTATCCGACCGAATTAAAATTAATAAACGTACGTTAAAAATAATTTATGCCGTTGATTCAACGATACATTACTGAGTACATTATTATAGCTGTTCGGTTATTTATTTTCATGATCGATTTTTTTATTTATCACTTTTAAAATATAAAAATATAACAGTTATCGATTTTTTTATAGGTACCTATTACCAAGGCTGAATTACCAATTGACGAGTTGAAAAGTTAATTTCAACTTTTGACTTTCGATTTGTTGACCAATTCACCGCGTTTAATTAATTTAAATTTAATTGAATTTTAAGTTAATTTAAATAAGTTAATCTGAAAGACAATTAACTTTCCGTGCATTAACTTGATAATTTTTTTCCGATTTACTAATAATATTATTCGTTAACACGTCCAGACTTACCTATTGCTACCGCACATACCGACACACGAACGATATAGCTCGTTAAAAATATATAACAGCTTTTTCAAATTAATGTTCGGCTGTATCTAAATTGAATACTGTATTCGATTCACACGCAGAACGCGCGTATATATATTATGGTCCGTATATTTAACATTTTAACCTCTAAAATGGTCCGATCTACCCCTCTTGTGATAGGAGTACCGTTATTGAATATCGTACGGCCACACACAAGTGAATTAAAGATTTACTAGCAATATGTTTGCTTTCACGTTACCCTCCGCGGATATACCGACGTTTGCTCCGTGCTCAAAAATCGAAAGGCTTCCGATAGCTCTACTATATAGTGACGAACACACGCACGTATACAGCCAAGTGATGTTGAACCATTTTTCTTCGGAGTCCGTTTCCACCCTTCCCGTTTTCCTTACCTGGCCGTTTTATGCATTTCAAGTAGAATCGATACGAACAGTATACGAGTATATCTAATCTATTCGTGATACATACATGGCTATCTAAGGCAATGGTTTTATTTTATAGCGTGCGTATTATATTATAATATGTACCAGTTGCCAACGGAATTGGTTCGCAGTGGCGGATCCAGGAGGGAACGATAAAGTCATTTGCGCCCCCGCCCCAACACGGCAGTATAGTATGCTTTTGTCTTGCATTGTGATAAAATATATACCGAGGTTTTTTTTCTGTAAATGGTTTCAACCCTCTTCCCCAAAATTAAGGTGTGGATCCAACGCTGTTGAATCTTCGACATATTAGGTAAGGTCGTATTGCACTTATGTTAGCCGAATTACACTTAATCGAGATCAACAAATGTAACTGTCGAAGTACAACTGAACCAAGAAAACCGTTTCAACAAGAATGTTTGAAAGAATAAAACTTGATTTAAATTATTGAAACGTATTGACATCCAGACATTTCCTTTCCACTTACTTGGCGTTGTTTAAAATGCGTGTCTGTATTATATTCGTATATAATTCAAAAGCAGTTTTTGAATTTATGAAATTATTATTGTTAGTTAATAAAATTGTTTTTTCATATAAATTATAAGAAATTGAATTTAAAAGGTCAAAAATACTACTACACTGTTTATGTATGAATTAGATGTGTTCAAACTGTAGTTAATGTGTAGTTTTTCTTATTTTAGTAGGCATGTGAAGCGATACAGTCTATTATTAACCGAAAAGAGTTTTTAAATACAGTTTCTTATAACAACTATAAAAAATAATTACGAATAACAATAACGGAATATCAGCTATTTCTTTGCAAATAGCCTAGATTTTTCACATTAAAACTAATTTCTTGAATAGCCGGCTACATAGTTGCGAATTTCGGTCAATAATTACGTAAGCAACTACATACACAAACTAATATCGGAATACCTGTTAGAAAATATGATAACATTTTAAACTCTGAGTAGAGCGAAAAAGCTTATGGTTTTACAAAGATGTTTATTTCGTTTTTTCAACAAAAAAAAAAAAAAAAAGGTTCTCAAATATTTGTTTTAACTAATAATATGGTTTTTGTGGGCCCCGGGAAATCGTCCGCCCTTGCCTTCCTTAATAATTCAGGTCTGGTACTCGGGTTATGCATGTGTCCTGCGTACGCCCTATGACACACAACTATTATAATACATAATATTATAAACACTATTCAAACGTAATACCGGTCTAGATTGGATTTTCGGTGTTCGGCAGACGGAGGTATTGTTTCACCTCGGGGCGCCGCGCACCGTCTTTCACGGCACAAAGGCGGTCCGCAGTGTTAATCGCTTTTGAATTTCGCCCTTTGAAATCCTTAAATCTTAGCCCGGTTTTTGTATACTGTCGGAAATTGAAGGGTTTATATTTTCGCTGCGCCGACGACGAGGGCGTTTTGTCCTTATAGGCGGGGGATAGCGGTAAATGGATGGAGGTGCGGACGCGATGTTATCACCTTTAAACGAATTCCTTTCGAAAAACCTCGACACCGCGGGATGGTGGTGCGATAGTGCTGCAGTGTATACTTACGTCGTCGTCGTCGCCGGAAAGATTATGAGATTTCCGGCCGACTTTAAGTACCTATACACAGCTACCGCGGCGACAAATAACAATATTTGATATTTACATATTTTAAGTACATTATAATATGGCGTATATGATAATGTTCTCTCGTATACGGACAAAACGGCAGCGGCTATATGCAGGGTGGTCATTTTTTGAATACGAACCATAGATTATCGATTATACGAACATTCGAGCAAGTTTTGTTTTCGGGGTCTTTTTTTTCGTTAAAAATAAAATAAAATATAAATTGACTCTTTTAGATTATGAGTGTAGCGTTAGAATGTATTGGTTTTAGAAAGATTTTTATTTTTTTTTTTGAAAAAAAAAAATTGCTTTTTGGGTACATCTAAAGACCCAAGCCATCACTCGCTCGGATTATTTTAATCGCAAAATACCCCTTGATTTGTTGTGCAAACTTTTCTACTAAAAATCTTGCTCCGATGTATCAAATGTAGCTTATTATCTGAAATTCTTGAAATTTTATCTCCATGGTAACTTGGGGAGGTCATTTTTTGATTTTTCAAGTGGTTTTCGTAATATCTGGGAACAATTGTGAAAAATGCAGAAAAATACGGGAAAATTTACGAAATATATTAGTAAAATATTATGAATTTTTTTTCTGTAAACAACTTTTCTACCAGCAATTTCGCTACAAAATGTAATAGTAGCACTTTTTCTAAAAAGAAATCTAACTAGAAATGTACTTAAGGAGATAATTTTTCGATTTTCTCAAGAGTTTTCTCAGCAAATGTGAAAAACCAGGATAAACATGGGAAAACCAAGAAAATCGAGAAAATCTCCACAATATTAAACCTAAAAAATATTGTAGTAGAAAATATGTAATGACACATAATAATGAACAGCGCACCAATGAGTAGCTTAATTCCGGACAGCATTTTTCAAGAAATATATAAAAACGCAAACTTGCACAAGTCACCGTCATCATTTCGTGATAATACTGTTTCGACGTAAGACCATTTTGTTGTTAGATAAAAACCAACGTATACGTCACAAATTGTATGAGCTTCTTCTGAACATAATGATTTATAATTTCAGGAGTTTATATAATTTATTTACGATCTGGAGGTGTTAATGAGTAATTTTTACTTGGCGATAGTGGATCTGGGGCCCTATTCTCGATTTCTTACAGTAAAGATTTAATAAATTATTTTCGACTAGATGTAAATGTTCTATCATAAATAGTTTTAATAATAGAATTACTTAGCCGTTAAACTAAAATTTTCGAAAACTTAAAATTCTTCACAAAATTCTTGCATTTAAAGAAAAAACGAAGATGTTTTACAAAAAAGACCATCGTATTATTCAAACAGGGAGAGCGTGAATACTTTCATCCATTTAAGTTAAAATATTTCTGATATTAAGTTAAAACTAGTTTCAAATTGAATAAAAAATGGAAGTCTACGTTAAAATTTAAAATTATATATATATATAGGAGGTATAATAATTAGAATTATATTTAATACGTAGTACTATTATCACAAAAAAAAAAAAAAATGCTGATTTAACCACCCCTTCCCTCGGATAAAATGATAATTATAATTATAAAGCTATATTTTACAATATTTTATGAACGATACTTTCTATTCTACTATAATAGTGTCAATAAATGCTCTGGAGTTCAGGATTTTGGTAACGACAGATAGTAAATATCACTAGGTATTTTATCGTATGCACTCGATAATAGATAAATGGAAATTAAATTTTCGGTAGATCAGTGATTTGGATGTTTTGAATGCTAAAAAACACGGTTTTGTGACTAACATTCCAGATTATATTTCCAATTTTTGTACAAGTATACGTTGTATACAGGCTAAAAATATTGAGGGTGAATATTCATAAAAATGTAATCTATAAAAAAAATAAAGTATATAGTCTTATAGTTACGGCTTCCGATTTTAATGAAGTATTTATCTTTTTTACTGAAACTGCTGCATAGAAAAACAATTTTGAACTACCACTGGCCATTACCCATGGGTACTTACCGCTGTTACGTATATAGTATACATGTCAATGTCATCGTTGAATAATTACCGTCGCCTTGTTACAATACTAATGATCGATCGTACCAACGACGTAATATTTCACATGCTGCGACCTTTTTCGTCGTTTCCCATCTATACGAGCGTATAAATCGGTCAGCCAAGTCGATTTTGGTGTCAAAAAACCACTATATAGATATAATATTATTCGTACAATAATAATGTATTGAAAATTTCTGGCGAGTTCGGTCAGTGGTGTTTTTTTTTAATGTTCTTGAAATCTCAGCGTCATTATATGGCCCACATCAATCCCATATATTTTGATTAAATGACGATCTCAAAAGGAAAAGAATAGAGCCAGCAGTATAATGCAGTGCATACGGTTATCTGTGGTGTTAAACACATTTCTGGCAAATGTTTGATATTAAAAGCAAACGGACATACTTCGCACGATAGGTGGGACACTGTTGTAGGTGTGAAGTTAGAAAGATAAAGAAGAAATTTAATGTATAACTGTACGCAACGATGATTTAAAATGATTTAAAAGACCGTAATATTTAAAATTTTCATCAAAATTTAATATTAAAATTCTTAAAATAAAAAAAAATTTTGTTTTTTTTTTGTTTACAGATTGTAAATTTAATTTTTTTTTGTCTTATAAAAAAAAAATTGTTAGTTAAATGTATTCATTTATCCTATCAATTATAATATGATGTCCATAGGCGCAACTAGGGGGTTCTAGGGGTTCTTTGCGCCCCCAAAATACCCAATCAGGTTTTTTATATTAGTGAATAAATATTTTATCCATAGTTAATGAGCAATAATAATTGTACTCGTGTATATATGTGTATATTTTATGAATGGGATTTTCCCGAAAGTTGGTGAAGCGCAAGAATTTTTGAACGTAAGAATTCATTGACCCGGGTCTCTTTTTTGGAAGAACAAACAGTGTGCCAATATGTAAAGGGCAACGACACATCACAATTTTCTCGATTATACGAAGGACCTGATCATCATATGACCGAATCCACTATTTTTGGTCAGGTATTTTTATCTTTTGAGTAATCAGGAATATTTGGAAAAGCCGTTTAAAAAGCAAAGATGCCCGAGTTCCCAATGGGTTCAGATTTCTCCTATTACAGTATGATGTCAAAGTCATACGCCTGTCCGAGATGACATTTAATTTAAATTTATCGGTAGCACGAAAAATAATATATTCTATTATTTTCCAATACTGCAATCGTATTCGGAATAGCTGACTGCTGAGTATAGAGTATATAGCAGCAAGACAGTTAGAAGAGTTGATATTACAAAAGCGTTCGAGCGTGCTCGAACGCTCGATAGTCGTTATGGTTTCGTATACAATATGTACTTGCCCCCCTCCCATCGGGCCAAGAGTATAGCGTGACGAACAGGATTTTGCGTATACTTTTTTATTTTATGTCTAGGCGTCGTGATTGAAATCGTTATAGATTCGGCGGGTAGCGACTATATAAACTCAAAGAATATATATTGTATACATGTATAGGTAGTGTTCTATTAACTTTGGCCCCTAGACGGGATTACCGGATGTGTAATAATATATAGCGCGCAGTGTCGTGCTAATAATAAAATATTGTTATGTTTACCACGGCTGCCATAAAAACGTGTAGGTAGGTACCTGTAATATGTGGTCGATATATTATACGGCTTTGATTGTGCCGCGGGCGACTGTTGAGTTTTAAGAGTTTCTATCGAATGCATCGGGTCCCAGTGAGAGTTTTATTTTACAACAGGCGCCTAATTGTTGTTACAGCAGACTATAGGTAATATGAAGTAAATTGTCGGTCCTATAAAAATCACATATTGCCGTACACATTCAAAGTCAATGACGACTCAAGCGGATGAACATATATGCGCGTCATTTCAAAAACTACTATCTATAAAATGGCAATAATTTCGAAAAAATTACAATTTTCAGACCCGATCCTTTACTTACGCTATAATATAAGACCTACGTCTGTGTAAGATTTTACTTTTCTACCTATAAGGGAAGTGCCTCATAATTTTGGGCAGATAGTAACAAAAATTCAAATTTTGAAATTATCCTCCATTGAAAAGGCATTTAATAGCTCATTTTTTTTTTTTGCAGTGTCCTAAGCTACTTAAGTTTAATTCATATTTTAAATTTCAAAGCCCATTTTAAGAAGAAATAGAGATTTGAAGGTGAGAACACTGACATAGGTACTTGCTGGAACTTGGATAACAAGAGGCGAATCTAAAGCTAATTTAAGGAAGGGACAAACTGAAACAAATTTTGGAAGTCCATTTATTTACAATATACTATTATACAAAATATACATGCAGTTAAATAAAATTAATTTACTTTTATATTATAATGTATATTATAAAATATGTAAATTTTTTTTGTGTTTGTGAATAATTTTTTTTACAAGAAATTTTACTTTAATCGATAAAACGACAAGAAAACCTTTTTTTTATTTGTATTTTGGATCTATAGTTAGTATTTTTATGAAGTTATTTTTTTTATTTTTCAAGCAGTTTTCAAAATAATTAAGGAAAAACATAAAAAAAACGGGGAAGTTTACGGCAATAATGGTTTCATTATTTCGATTTTGTTCTTTTGTTGTAATTTGTTTAACTAATATTGGCTTTTTATAGATGTGGTTAAATTTTCTAAACATTCTAGCAATTAATTAATGTTCATTTGATAACACTTATCAAATACATACACATCGACGGTTTAGTTACAGCATAAATAATAAAGAAATAGATAGGCCATTTCTATAACATTAATGTATGTTAGCCAATGCTCTTGGAAGGTCGAAAAACTAAGGCGATTAAACAGTAATCATCAAGGATAAAATGTTATAAAAGAAAAAAAACTGCCCCACTTTACAAATTAACTTTGGAGCATTGATAAAATGAGGATAGATAGCCTAAACTTTAGTATCTACAATTTCAACAGGGGGTAACAATTAAAAAAAAAAGTCCAAAGGGGGAATAATTTCCCCACACCTGTCAAATCTGCAACTGCGGCCTGGCGTACTGCTATACGTTTAGTTATTCCAAATGCCATATATATGTAGTGTACTGTTATTATATAGTTGTGAAATATGGATCATCACTGGATAAGAAAAACTTAGAGGCCGTGGAAATGTGGATTTTAAAAAAAATGAAGAGTTATGACGAGTTCTTACAGCTAGGGGACCACCTGCAGAACAATTTTTTGACAAACATTTTTGAAGTATGGGCAAACACTCATAAATAGGAAGACACAGGAAAAATCACGAGACAAGCTATTTGGATCCGCAGTGTGCCGATATGAAGAGATTCGCTATAAACAGAAAAGACTGTAAATTCACATTCGCAGTTACAATGGATAGTTTTTAATGAAAATAATACATATATTATGTTTAGGTAGATATTAGATTTTAATAATTTTGACACTGATTAGAAAGCCTCCATCAGCCGCACTGTTCGGTCTGTTCGATAGTAAAAAAATGCAGTGGCCTATTCAACAGTGCAATGTCGAGTTGACCACTTTCTTACTATACATATAATACAATATAGACTCTCTTTTATCTGCCTATCAACTTTAAACGTATACTTACGATTTGTCGAAATCATTCACAGCGCAGAGATATAATTGTACAGATAACATAATACGTATACTTACCTAAAAATTATATTATATTATAGAATTTCAACATAATTTCGTAACGGGTTTCCTATGTAATATTACGTAAATTAGGTATCTGCAGGTAAAGAGTCCGTGTATGCGAGGGAGATTATTTTTAATATTGATAAACTTGTATTTTTACTCAAGAGTCTAGGTCGATTCGTTCCAAATAATAATAATTATTATAATTTACCTTGAATAATTAAACGTATAGCGATTGTAAAATGTGTGTTTTGTTCAAGTGTCTGCATTAAAACAAAAAAAAATTTTAACAATCGAGCGATAGTGGTTTATTGACAGCAAATTGTACAAATCAAATTATTAATACTTATTATACAAACGATATCATGCTGTTTAAAAAAAAAAAAAAATTAGTTGTCGTAATAGTTTTAAACATATTGTTATTATAAAATACGGTGTGTCGCTGTGTGTGTCACATAAAATAACTTTTTTTTTTTATACAATTATTTTTTTATTTTTTTCATACAATCTTTATAAGTTACTTGATGTGGCTCTCGAGGGCCACATATTATATTATAATAGTTAAATATTTCTGAAAAAATACCGAAGATAGTCAACATTTAAATGGCAATTTCGATTTTTATGAAGAATTTTAAATTAAATTTATAATTTATATTTGTTACGGATTCGAAAATTGCCATGGAAGTATTATTGTTCGTCGTCAGTGAAATATTTTGTTCATCCGTTAACGTTTGGTGCCCGCGTTTATTTGTATACCATTCTCATTAAATCGTTAAGATGTTCATACTCAATTAACCCTCATCATTATTAGATAATAACAATGAATTAAATATAACAAACCAGAAGTAAAAATGTATTCGTCAGTCGAAATGTTTTTTTTCTTGATATTATTTTGAGTTTAAGTTCACCAATAGTTTTTATAAAATACAATCTACGTGGCTAACACAGACGTAATTTGAAAAAAATGAAATTTACACAATTTTTTGTGGAATATACACAACGTGAGACACTCATGTCGATATAGTCAAATCTAGTCAATTTTGAAACATTATTATTTTTAGTAATATAAATAACATGCAGGTACTTATATAATTAACTTGATTCAAAATAATAAAGTTTTTCAAAGCAAACTGGAAATTGTTCACCGCATAGCAAAAAGTAAAAAAATATATATATTATCATACTTAATTTAAGTTGTTTTTACTTCATATTTGTCTCGAATTCCAGAGAATATAAATAAACACACGCCATGATAAAAATATAATAATTTACAATTATAAACTCATATAAAAAATTTAATTCAAATAATATTCGGTTTTTCAATTCACTTCGTTCAACAATAATAATTATATAATGTCTATTGCAGTCTGTATAATCTTTCTCCGGGCCAAAAACTTTCCGGATCGTAAATTAAAAATTTCTCAATAATTTGACATGAGTCCATAATATAGTAATTTAAAGAGAACTGATTAGAAAAAAGAACTAGTCTTATTTGAATTGTTGCGGGGTATTTTCCATTTTTCGACACGCGCGTATTGTCACAGATTAACATTATCACGCCAATACGGATATAATACAAACTAATACAATATTATTTACTATTACACTGAAAGTACTTAACATCGTTGCAACAATAATCGAAGGGGACAATAGGATAATCGGACAAGCCCACTCTATCTGAATATCCATAACCAATGTAGACACTAGACGGGTAAAAACACAAACGATTTAATTACCATATCAGTCTGGAAATATTTGTTTTCTTGAAAAAAAAAAAACGTAAAAAGTGATTTTGTACAAAAATGGACCTACACGGTTGACCCCTTTAATTACTTTTATTCGCAGAACACCCTCTGTTCAAATCGATAACCAATTATCTAAAACGTGTTTATCATTTTAGTCGATGACAAGATATACTCATCGTAATATCTCCGGAAATAATAAAGGTAATTAAATTCTGTTTTTTTTTTTTACATTACTCACAATGATATAAGTACTACAAATATTTTTACTGCAACTAATTTTCTATGTTTTGATAAAAAACTTAAAAAAAAAAAATGACTTTTCATTTCATTAGTTTTGGAAAATTTGAAGATGGAAATTTTATTATAGAATGTATTTTTCGGAAAATGTTGACATATACATTTTTTATTTTCATTGAATTCGTGATTTTTTCAAGTTTAGAGAATAGTACCCATAATTATGCAGCGGGCTAATGTAATCGCATTCGCTAATTGATTATTATTATTAAGAATAATTGACTATACCTACACTTCTGGTCTTTGAACTTAAATAAAATATTAAAAATCAAGAATTTAATGAAAATGAAAGTTTGTTATGGCAACATTTTCAGAAGAATAAACTTTATATTATGGCTACCTTCAAATTTTTCGAAAATAATAAAATAAAAAGTTATTTTTTTAAGTTTTTTGCCAAAGTATAAAAAATTAATTGAAACATAAATATTTATAGTCCTTATCCCAGCAAGTATTATGAAAAATAAGAATTTGATTATTTTTATTATCTCCGTAAGTATTACAATGGGTATATCTTCTTGGGACACCCTGTATGTATAATATATCGATTTATTAATTTTTAATGCTAGTACCAATTTTTTTAACTACTTTAAAGCAAGTTATTCTAAGACACAAAACAACTATGCTAAGATAAATTTAATTTTAAAACTTAAATTAATTTCCGTAACTAATTTAAATTATACACTTTCAGGAAAATAATAACATAGTCATGCTATAAGTTAAAAGTCACTTTTTTAAAATGATCCTTTACTATACACTCATAAACGTATATTGTACTCAAATACTTGAAATTTTATAAATTGTATAAGCTTACAATGCATTCGAGTGGGTATCTGATATTCCTGCATGGCTTCATAGATCACATGCCCATCTGGTTATATACTTAGTAATAATTTTCACGTAATTTTCGTTAAAAAATAAATGTAAACGACATAAGTATACATTGTTTTTTTTTTTTATAAAAATTCGTAATTATTCGTTAATTTTGAAGTTAATAAATAGGGAAGTTAATATTTACTAAAAACAAAATAACTATTTTTCAACATAGTGGTATTTAAAAAAAAAAAAAAAATATTTATTTTAAAAGTTATGAAAAAAGTAACTTATAATTTAACTTTTAACTTTTTAACTAGTAACTACTCAACTTGAATAATTTATGAATTCACGGATATTAACCTTGAAAACAATTTTGTTTCTTGTATTTTAAATTTTGTCAATATCTAATTTCGAAAATACAAAAACGGGCGTGCGTATATAGGTATTCAAAAGTATATACTGTTGTCGAGTGTATTATAGATAAATAATACCCGTGACGTAGGCACGTAAGATGGATGACGTTATATTTTACCAACTATACCTACCCTTATAATAATATATTATAGCGATGTCTCCTCTTAAGTATATGTATATATATATATATATATATATATATATATATATATTGTATATTGTATATAGCTTTCATTTGAATTTGGCAAAGACTGAAAACGAATATAATATAGTATATTGTACATGTTTAACAATAGAGAGAGACATTTTATACATTAATCAAACATCAGTTATTATCCGGTCTGTACTAAAATACGCCGCAGTATATGCATTATACGTTTGATGGTGATTTGCAATATTCTGATAGCAACAAATATACACAAAACGTTCCGAAAAGTGTCCGATCACTATTGATCAAATTATTTTTTGATAAATAATATGATAAAAAAATTATAAACCCAAAAAACATATTTACGAAAAAACGACATTCACTGCGAGCGAAAAATAATATTGTATTTGTTCACAAAACACACTACACAATTATAGTGATAAATATACCAAACGAAATGTCTCAATAAAAAAAATAAAAAAAATTTCTCTAGCGAATGTCTCTAGTTTTAATGTTTCTCCAAAGCATCTCTATCAACAGAACTACGCTCAGAATCGTTTTTTCGTCAGCAATGGTTTATCGTTGCTAAGAGATATACATTAAATACGCTTCTGTATTCTATCTTCCCAACTTCCCACCTACAACAGTGGCTGCACCAACGTGCGAAGTATGTCTGTCTTTTTTATGAAATAACATGTATTTCACAGAACCAAAACATTGTAAAATCAAGCAAAATAATTTCATATTTTATCCTTTTTATTATTGATTTCAATCAAACTGTAGTAGATTATTTTTTCCTAAGTAAAAAATAGGTATTGTAATATAAAACTACAAACACAAAAATATTGAAAATATATTTTCTTTAAATAATTTAGAATAGTATTAAAATCATTTCTTTTTTTTTTCGACTATACAAGAAGATAACCATATAATAATCTCTATAGCGACTCTATCTTTGGGCTATACCTATATCCCATCCCACATTGAATTCATACTCAGCTCGCCTATCTTCTTTGATTCGTCGTTTTTCCAGTTATACACCGTTCCTACCCTTACGAGCGATCAAACATATCGTGTATACGGAAATTTACTGATAGTACCTATATTATGTATAATTAATTAAAAACGTCCGAATCTGAACAGGTCCAAAATCTTTTCATCGAGTTTGGTTGGTGGTGCACAAATTCTCTGTATTATTGCACAATGTACCCTCTATCACACAGAGAGAGCTTTTGTGCGAACACAAACATTTATATGGTATAACTAATATTAGGATTATTCATCGTAAAACGATCCGTTGGACAAAATGATAGTCATATTATCGCACACATAGCAAATAAATTGGTTTATTCCCCCGGGTCGTCCGAGTATAGGTTATTTAATGTAATATTTATGCTATTGGAAAATAGGTGCTCGTAGTATAATTCTACAAGAGAATTTATACTACTTAAGGAGCAATGGCATTTTCGGTCTTTCTTTCTTTTTAAGTATAACAAAAATGTGTTCACGTAAAACAAAGGAAAAAGCCTTTAAAATTGTTTTTAAAGATAAATTACCTAAGAGAAAACGTACGAATGAGAAAATTATGATGTCGATTTCGTCGGTGTTTTACAATGCTGTTAACATTAAACTCCTCTAAAAGTATAAAAAATCGCATTGAAAGTACATTTTTTTTTTTTGAGAACTGTATTTTTTTAAATAATTAAAATTTCAATAGATGCCGATGCATCTTAAAAATTTAGACATCTATAAGTTTTATCATAGGTATTTTGTATATTAAACCATTTATTTTAACGGTCTTCAAGTCCGTTTTACGTGAATATGTTTTTGCTCTACTGTCCGTTAGAATGACACGTAGTCGACAAATTCGACTACGACGGGATCTTCACGCATGCGTCTAAACTGTCTCAGTTTAATTAGTCACGGGCAACATAGACAAATAATTATATTACGCAAAAAAACGAGATTTAAAGAAAAGGATATTTTCGAGGGAAGTACGTTTATATTGTTATTTTTGTTTTCACTATTGTCGATATCTGCAGAAAATTTACGGCCAAGTCTGTTTTGGAGGGTTTTACAAAGCTGTAACTTTTTGTTCGACAACATTACGGAAAAACAGCTAGCACCGTCCTCGTCCTATTAAAATCTCATCTAAACTTCAATTATTCCAACCTACACGCGAAAATATCGCCGTGTCTTTCGTCGGTGAGACTGAGGTATAAATACGCGGATGTGGCTTTATCTTATATTAACATTTTGGCGGGCTCGTGGGACATCCGAGCGAAAATCGAATACGCGGGGATACGTGATAAGAATAGCGCCATTTATAAATTATAATACAATTAAGAACAAATTAACACGCGAACGCGACTTATTTTTGCGTAGGTCGCAGGACCGCCGTGCATTATGTATTTGCACGGACGATCGATAAAACTCGATCGCTAATCCGCACGCCACTGGCCGTTTCGTTGTTATTACTATAATATATTGAATAGAATATTAGGTACATAAATAGCGAGTTTTACGACTTGAGCGCGATATCCCGTCGTTTAAATACGCCGTCGCAGCTGGTGTCGGTTTTTAATCAAACGGCGGACGGGCGAAGCGATGATGCAGAGCACTGCGCAAACAGCATTTTATTAAAGTCGTGTGTGATACGTGTGTCGTAGCGATGTGTTTACCGTTTGTATTACTGCGATAATAATATTATCATTATGTGTGTATAATATACGGGTATTCAGGCGCGTCATTCGAGGGATTTAAACACTTTGGCCGGTCTGTTTATTTGTTTATTTTTTTTTTTTTTTAATGGGTTTTTGATCCGCATAAAATGTTATAATCGCGTCGTCGTCGATAAAATGTAGAACGCAAAAGGTTGAAATGCAATGCCACTGCCGATGGCCACCTCTGCCGGGGTGTCCGAGATGCGAGAGTGAGATACCGCGGTCGAAAATGTATTTATTTGACGGATTTGTGATAAGAGCTGTATACTGTTATACGTTTAAACACCGGTATTGAGACTATGACGTTTAAGAGGGGTTAAACGTCATAGTATTATGTAGGCACTCGTGTTTTCTTTATAAAGGTTCTCTATTTGTTTCGACGTTGATAATGATTTAAATTGCCCATACAGTAGTATCATCAAAGGCTGTATTAAGTTACTGCAGAGTTTCGTATAAATCTTCGAAGCGAAATAAAGGGCCGCGTCGCGCGTCGGACGGAACGGAATTATTTTTTTTTATTTCTCTCACATATTGTCACAAATTACGGGACGGCAAAAAACAAAATAAAAAAACTTTAAGTTACTTAACCCTAACAAGTACATATATATTTATATATATATATATATATATATAGGTATGTGCGTGTGTATGTGTGTCTGCTCACTCTACACAGTAACGAAACTCCGATCGATAAATCTAGTCGACTGCAGCAGCAATTCCTTCTCGGTTCGTTTTTATTATATTATATATATATATTTTTTTTTATTATATTATTTTTATAGCAGGGCGAAATATGTTCAATTTTTTTCCGCGCAACAAAACCCGCGCGCGGGTATAAAATGTATTTTCCCGAGGCAAAAGTAAAACGCCACGCCGTTACACGATTTCCTCTTTTGATAATATAAAACTTTTTTTTTCATAAGACTAGGTTGACAATGGTAATTCCGCTGGAGAAAGTTAAAAAGAAGTTTCAATGGAACACTTTTAGCTTTTCCGACTATGTTATACAACTATAATATATATATATATATATATATATATGTTTAATGTGTATAACTGTAGTTAGTTGGCTGGCTGTGTACACGCATCATAGACAGATATGTGTATTGCAAAAAAACCATTCACGGACATTACTCAATAGAAAATGTTGCCAGAACGGACCCCAAAATGATAGAAGATTCGTATAATATAAAATGTATACATAATACGAACACAAAACGCCAAACACGTACACTATAACATTTCTTTTGTAGTTTGTCGCTATGCTACGTGCGTATATATCTATTCTTATGTGGTAGAATTTCAAAAAACCATAAAATCTCGTATATACACTGTTATTATTATTATTATTATTATGGTAAAATAGTAATAATGACGGCGAACCCGAAAATAAAATGCCAAACATAAACCTTTTGGGCGCTTTGAAATTTGAATACAGACGACGGGTTAATGTTATTTAATTCTATTTCGGATCGTCAGAATTGATAAAACGTATTTTTGATTTATATCGTTAAGTTTCTTTTCTTTTTTTTTTCAACAAAAAGGAAAAATGTAAAATCAATTCTTCTGAAATGGAACTGCTGCAGCACAACAATCGATTATAGAATAGAATAAAAAAAAATACCCGTGCGAAGTAGTGCTCCGTCACTAAAAAGTTGTATTTTCTCTCGACTGTTTTGTAATACAGAAATATTCATTTTAAAACAGAAAATAACCGAATATTACAATAGTATAGTACTATATACTACTTATAAGTAAAACAAATAATGATTACATTTATGCATAAGACACATTAATAAAATAATAATAAAATTCTTTTAGACACTTACGTAATTCATAAATTGCTTTATTTGGGAATATTTGGGAGTATTTAAATCTTAAAATACAACCTTTCCCACAACACTACGCTAAAATTCATAATGAAAATAAATCAATGATTTATTACTTCAATCCACCTACATGAATATTCCAATTCCCGAGTTTGAGCTTATTTAATTATGAGTCACCAGAAGAGCATACATCAAAAATAGTGCTGATAATAGGGACGGGTGTGCCACTTTTGTAGTTGGAAAATTGAGAAAATGGATAACATTAAGTTATTTAATTTATATCCGTAAGCAACGATAAACCATTTCTTATAAAAAACGATTCCGAGAAAAGTTTTGTTAAACATGTTTAGAAAATTTGTCAACAAAATTCGATATTAAAACTCTTATAAAAATTATACCCAATTACACTCAAATGTTTTTAGAATTTTACCACGTCTAGAAAAGGTAAATATTAGTTTTCTGTCCGAATTTCAAGTCTCTACGAATGTTTTTTACTGAGTTGTAACAAAAGCAAAATTACAAAGACGTCCTAGAATAATGGGGACGGGTGCAGCCACTGTTATAGATAATTTAATGTGTACCTGTAACGATAAACTATTGCTTACGAAAAACCGATTCTGAGCGGAGTTCAGTTGATAATGATGCTTTGTCAACAAAATTTGTCATTTGATAGTAAAATAATTAAATAGGCTTTGTATATTTTCTTGAATAATATTTGTTTAATGTTTTACCGATTTTCCCAATTTTCTTACGTTTTTCCCGTTTATCCCGGTTTTTTAAATTCCATTATTTATTCCATATTAATTCCATTATTTTTGTAAATTGTTTCATTTTTTCTAGGTTTTTTTCGGTTTTGCTCAATTATTATAAAAATAACTCGTACAATTACAGAACAACTTTCTTACTCACGAACTATATTAAAAATGCAACAATAATAGTTTTTTGTCGGTTTTATATTGAAGATTTCTAGTAGAAAACATCGTGCGTAATACAAACATACTGTGCACGATGGATCACCCACTGTTGTAGGTGATAAGTTGGGAAGGTTGAGGGAAAATGTATAAATGTATATCTGTACGCTACGATTAAGCATTGCTTCGGAGCAGTTAAAAATGTTGTTTTGTAATATTTACGAGTTTTATTAAAATTTAATATTGTAATTCTTTTTTAAAAAAAATACCACATTAAATTTTACGTTTTATTGTTCTCCACTAAGTACAAATTATAATGAACTTTCTGTTAAATTTCCAAGTATTTATGTTTGGTCTAATAATTATATTCACAGAGTACTTTCCAAAAAAATATTACAGAAACAAATCTTGCAAAATTAAAATTTTTATTAAAGTTTAAAAATGGTTCAAATGTTTTGAACATTTTACCACGTATAAAAAAGGCAAATATAAGGTTTTGTTCAAATTTCCCAAAGTTCCTACGAACAGTTTAAAGTGAATTGCAACAAAACCAAAAAACAAAATTCAAATTATAAAATCATTATTTTCGTAAAGTTTCCCGTTTTTTCCATGTTTATTTTCAATTATTTTTGAAAACCTCTTTCAGAAAATGTGTTACAGTTGATACTTTGGAGCAAGATTTCTGGTAGAATTTGTGTACACAGTGTAAAAAAAAATAAACACTATTGTAAAACCAATACATTCCTCGCTTCGTCTAGAATCTAAAATAATAAACGTCGCTTTAAAACCAATACTGTTATATATATATATAAAATAAAAAATACTGTTTAATAGTTTCTATTTTCAAAATTCAAAAAACTGGTAATTAAATATTTAATATTACTTTAAAATTTATAACAAAACTACCAATTGCATTGGATTTTGTTGTGAATGATAGATTGAGGTTTCGGTAGTTTCATTTTTATTTCAAAAGCGGCCAATATAATGTATCAAAATCGTAAAATTCGTAAAACTAAAAAAAAATACATACATTTGACGCCGGAGGTATAGGTAGTGTTGAAAAACAATAACGATCTAACTAATATACTTCAGGTCCGTATTTTAAGTCGTACGCTAGGGACTGTATAAAAAGTTCTGTTTATAAATATTTATACGAATATTGATCATACGTGTGTTGACAGCAGTCTGAGATTGTGATCGAAACTCGTAAAAGCTTTTTATGAGATTTAAATATATGCATAATACTAGTTGTCCCGCATGGCTTTGTCCGTGCGTAGTATTAAAAAAAAAAAAAACAACAAAACAAAGTAAATTTAAAAAACAAAATTGTGTTCCCTCAATCCGCGAGATTCTCCGTTTTCACTCACATCCCTAGTTAACCGTTATAGTCCGGTAATTTTTTTATTTTTTTTTAAAGCTACTTTCTTACTCGTGACAATCAAATTAACTTAAATAAATTGGTTTTTATTTTATTCTTGTCACTAAGGTATTAAGTAATTCATAATTCATACATAATTCAATTTTCGCATCAAAAATACCAAAAATCTTGTATGAGCGATCTTTTTGAGGATATAATTTCGCAAATATGCTTCTGTACCATGTGCATTTTACAGACATCTGCGTACGATAGATTCGGCTGTGCATTGCGCACAAACAAAAAACAAATCACAAACAGATAGACAGATACTTCATTCTATTAATATAGATAATATGGGTGGAAACCCATATTGGTGTTAGGAATAACATCACTGGTAGGAAATCAACAAAAATAAAACCTTGCATTACCTGTGTATTGTCATTTGTAGTGAGACTTTTCAATTTTATAGAACGCTTTTTTTTTAAAAAAAAATAAATAATTAAAGATGTTTTTGAGCGTTAAATGTACCTTCTGTACCTGGCTAACTATAGGCTTGAAAAATGGAGAGAAGCACTTGTAGTAAATGTACCAAGGATAAGTATAATTAAAACAGAGTATGAGTCCTCTACACTTTGGAGGAACAGGATAAGACAATTGATGACAATGAGCGTTTATGGGCGAGGTTGGATTTTAAGTACCTAAAATGTTAATGTTAATGAATGATGAACATTTGATTAAGTGTGGTTGGATAATGTGGGAGGAAGCGTAAGGTGTTTTATGCAGTGTTCGGAATATTCACTAAAAAAATGAATTCGTTCAGGTTCGTGTTTTCTTCAAACCAACGCGTACACGTTCTTTGAAAAAATAAATGCGTTCATTAGGTCGTTTATTTAATTTTTTTTTTTTTATATAAATAGTTTACCTACAGTCAAATATGCCGAAATCACTGAGATACTGAAAACAATGAAAATTGAACAATAATTCTAAATGTCACAGACCGCAGTGGCACAGCAGATACACGTTTTACAATAATCACAACTACGAATAAATTCCGTGCGTGTTCTGCGTGTCCCTGTCGTTTTGTAATTAAATTTAAATTCGACGGTACTGATGATAAACGATAAAGCCTATTATAGCCCATACGACTGCAACATACCACTAAAATACGTTTACACTTATTCATTTTTATTATTGGCCCATTAAATTAGTTATACCTGCAATTTATTACAAATTTGTGGAAATTATAACAATATTATTGTTGTTCTGTGTCCGCTGGAATTGCATGTATTTAATTTTTTGTAATTTGCCATCAAATAAAATATATAATAGGAATTATAATAGGAAAATCTGATAACATTATTATATAAAATAAAAAAATTAATAGATTATATACATAAATTTATTAAATGCCAAATAAATTGAGCGTCTTAAAAATCGTTTTAGATTTATTAAAAATATAAACGTCGTAAACGTTCAAGTTCTATTTGAAAAAAACGAATGACGTTCGCGTATCGTTCATTAACTATGAACGTGCGTTCATGAACGACGTTCTTCCCAAACACTGGTTTTATGTGAAAAGATAATTCCAATGAGACTTAGAGTTAAGTTCTACAAAAGTGTGATAATGTTGTATCGTTCGGAGTATTGGGCGGTAAACTGCCAAATAGAAGAGATAATGAGTGTGGCATGTAGCAGTCTACACTCATCTGTGCAAAGATAAGAATACTTAATTGGATGAGTAGAGTGACGAGAGATGATGGGACAAGGAATGAGTAAATAAGAGATTAGAAGAAGAAGATTATAGAAATATTAACAAATTAATTACTTTTTTGATGGTGAAAAAAAAATGGAAAATGGAATAGAAAATGTTTTTCTTTTATAATAATAGTAGTTGTTTGGCAATCAATTGAATAGATATACAATAAAATTGGAATTATTATAAATATCTAAAAAATATCTTTTTTTTGACTCAGAGATATCATAGCTGCAGAGCAATACGGGACTTTAAAAAAACACCCTGTATACATATAACTACATATTACCATCGTACAGTTACCCGAGTCCGGGCACGGATTTCCAGTCCCGAGAGGGTAGTAATGCGTGTAATAAACGACGGGAAACCGCTAATGACGTCCGCGCGAAAACGCGTAGGTACCTATACACTTACGCCTCAAACGATTACTACTACTATTTCTACTAGTACTACTACTTCTACAACTAGACATATAAGCGGTAGCCTAACCCACCTATATGGAATGGAGAAAAAACCGCCGGGCGGAGCCACGGTGATGGCTGGGTTTGCGTGAACGGCGGGGGGGGGGAGGAAAAAAACAAGAAAAAAAACCCCGTCCGAGAGCAATAGAAATACCGTCCGAAAAAGTGTATAGGTACTAAAGAAATAAAAACCGGACAACTGCGGACCGCGTACAATATACGTGCGTTTTCTCCACCACAACCTCCGCTGTTCTGGTTTTTTCCACCCCGTTCCGGAAGTCCGTAAACAAACACACACGCGCGCGCGCGCGCGCGCACATGTATAAACTACTGTATACTCAAGCTTAGCTGGGAAGGATGGAAGGGCGGAAAGGAGAAGCGGTGAAGCGCGCGAGTTACTTTTACCACGCCCGCCAATAATATTGTGTACACACAAACACGCACACCTCTAAAAGCCCATTTTTCCGGTCCACACGGTCGCGTCGGTTAAGCCCGGTTCACACGTCCGAGCATGCGTCGCATAAATATATAAATAAGTGAGTCGAGTATACTTTCCTCATAGCCTAGAGCCGTGTTTAGGGTTTGGACAAGACTGGCTTAAGCCAAGAACATACCTCAGAAAAGGCCGCGAAATCCGGAATTTATATTCACGATAGAAATGTGAAATTTTAATGAAAATGAAATATTGGTATGTAGCGAAACGATCTATAATATATTGAAACGATTGTGCGTTGTGTGAATATTTGCCTTTAAGCTAGGTTCACACAAGGTTAGTATTCGACTGAGTTACTGAAACAAGTCGCTTATTGTTTTTTCCTTGAAAAATGTGAATAATGTACACTGGACATGGTAATAATTTCAGTGTCGATTTTAGTCAAAATTTAGTCGAGTGATTAGAAAACAACTTTTTATTTTTCGACCGGGTAGGCATGTCCTCTCGCGCTCACTTGTCTACTAAACCGTTGTAGACACCACTGCAGCCTATATTTTTAGTTGAAACATTGAAACGTTATCACTAACGTGACACCAATACTAAACGCACGTAACCGCGGCTTTATATCCGGATCGAGTCGAGTTGTGAGCCGGTATATTTTCCAGGCCACTTCTCGTCCACCCATATTATAATATTCCGTGACAAATTTCACAGGTGAATCATACTCCATAATCCCGGAGGATAGCGTTCGGTCAACGCTGTCACGATTTATTTGCTCCGAGTTTACACAAATGTCGAACGAGCAGCCCGGTAACTCGACTCTCTTGTTCGTATACTCGCTCCATGTGTGTGAACCGGGCTTAACGTTTTTTCGCGCGTTCCCAGACGTGACTAAATCAGCTTACCGCCGTTTATCGACGATGGACCCAATCGAGTAACCGTCCACTCTCCCCCACCCATTCATTCACTCTCACGACCTTTCTGCCTATACCACCGGCCGGGGTCTTGACCCGGAAAGAAAAAAAAAACGTCGAATCGAAAACTGCCGCTCGTCTCCCCCGCATCCACGAACCCGGCGTGCACGCGTGTTTGACCGGTACGATTGTTCCGTTCCTATATACCCGCCGCCGTGGCCGTTAATAATAAATAATCGGTGATTTCTCGTTTCCGATCCGACATCGGGAATTTGCACACTTGCTGGATCTATTGTCTGACGTCATTCGGGCTTAATAAACGTCACTCGGTTGTCCATATTTTCCATTGGATTCACCGAGGGAGGGTCGAGGGAGAACGTTAAAATTGACTGGTTATTGTAGCCCCAGTCCTGAGCGTAGTGACGGAAGTATTAATTTTACAATATTCTATGGCGGTTATTTTTTTTCCAGATCGATGGCCACTATTCGATCGGCAAAAATCCCCCGAGATATTCATACCGTACAAGTACTTTTCGGAAACATTTTTCTAGATTCTTGAGTTCGCCTAAAAACATTGAAAACCTTGCGACACACGACAATACTTATACCTGTTTTTAATGTAATTTATAACGGAACCCAGAGGTCTGAAAATGTAAGCTAGTATAGTATAAGACAGAAGTAGGGAACACACAATATCTGAATGAGGTATTAAACAATTTCAATTTCTACTCGGGAGTTCACATACTCACATACATTTTAGACTTTTTTTTTTATTTTTTCCTTTTTGGTTTTCTCGTTGCCTCGGTTACTTGGGTCTGAACGCTGAATAGGCTGTTCGGGATCAGCTTAGGGACATAAAGTAATACGACTGCAATTGCCTCTCATAGTCACCGTTGGATTAAAAATTCGCGACAGGTGTGGCCATGGAATTACGACGACGTACGATAGGTACGTGACTGCGAACAATTTATCGGAAACCAATCGCCAGATGGAACCGCGTAAAACGTTTTTCTTTTGTGCAGCCCCGCGAATCGTTCGGACAATGGGCTCGTGATTAACGATAGTTCTCTACGTTATTATGTCAACGTCATAAATATTTCCGAACACGAAAAAACTCGAGTACTTTGTATGAATAAACAGATACGCGCAAGTGCAGATCTTATAATCTCCAAATAGGAAAGAGAGGGCTGAAATTTGTTTTCAGAAACACAACAAACATAGTTTAAGTATCTGCATAGTAATAGTATACAAATGCGATCTAGGGTATTTCGGCGTTATTATACCATTAATAATATTAATAATATTGCAGTTATTTCAATCAAGTAAATAAATAATATGAAAATGTCAAATAAGGTACGGGTTTAGAGAAATAGATTATTATTTGAAATAACAATATTACACATCCTTTATATGGTTTTGCTGTCACATTATATAATAATAATAATAAACAAATCAAAATTAGGGAAGGTAGGGTAAAATAAATATATTTAACTTATATCTTATGAAGTTTTTGATTAGGGTAAGTGTACAAGTAAAAAAAAAACGGACATACTTCACACGTGGATGGGCCACTGTTGTAGGTGAGAAGTTGGAAATGTATATATAGAGGGAAAATTGATACATATCGTGCACACAACGATTATCATTGCTAACAAAAAACGATTCTGAGCGAAGTTCAGTTAACAGTGTTGCTTTTTCAACAATATATATGCCATATCATGGTAAAAAAATTACATAAGCGTTATATATTTTCTTTAATAATATTTAATATTTATTTAATATTAAATCTATTTCCCTGTTTTCCCATGTTTTTCTCATTTATTGGAAAAACTCCTGGGAAAATAAAAAAAATGACCCCTTTAAAATACCATCCCAGTTAGATTTTCTTTCAGAAAAAGTGTCATCATTGTAAATCAGAACAAAATTGCTGGTAGAAAAGTTGTCTATAGAAAAAAAAAAAATAAACATCATTGTAAAACCAATACATTTCTCTCTCCACTCAGAATATATAATAATCAGAAGTACAACTTAAAAATCGAAAAACCGATTGGTTGCCTGTCACGCAATAGACATGTACAATTTAGTAGCTTACGCATCACGGCCAATTATGGCCAATAATTTCAAACATAGTTTATGGAACCGAAAACGTATGCCTGAAAAATTCAGCGAACGTATTTGATTGTATTTACTATTTATTTAATAAGATATAATCGGGGTTTAAAAAAATATAATAGAATAGAAGTTAGCTACATATTTAATCATTACGGTTACCTATTACTACATATTTAGCTCAACCTAAGATTATTCTACTTGTATTATATCCATGAGTACAATAAACGTTTAAATTTAAAAGTTCTTTAAGTATTTAACAGTCTCCAAAGTATACTTTTTAAAAAATACGATTATTTCTCGAAATAGGGATAGTTTTAATTCAAACTAAATGTGAGATTTAAAATGTAAATAATATTATTTTATCAATCATTTTTTAATCGCAAATGAAGAATATTAATAACAATAAAAATACTGATACTGCAAAATGATAGGTGTGCCACAGTTTCAAGTTGGGAAGGTAAGGTACATAGTTATTTAATTTATGTCTATGTGCAAAGACGACTCATGGTCAGCGAAATTTAGTTAAACCGAACGTTGATAAATTCACAATAACATTTATTCATACATTGCGATTCGCAGATAATTATTTTGTTAGTTTCGCGTAAACGCAGACCACTGGGAAATAACCATCGGTGAGACGTGATCACAAAACGGATATGCTCAATACGCTATATACAATACGTCAATAACATCGATATAGCGATGGAAGGTTCAAACCTATTTCGTGGCACTATATAATAAAACGCGACCAAAGAAATCTTACGAACTCGAAATATTCTGTTGTCGGTATACGTGTATATTATTATATACATACGCGGCGACTCTCTCGTTTATTATCTCAATATCCGGAAAATCCTCCGAGAAATTCCCGGCGAAAAAAAATATAATAAAAATAATAAAGCCAGGGGGAAATTTAATTAAAAACTCTTCCGACTCATTCTGTTCAAACGAGTTATGCTCGAACGGAGCAGTATAGTATACAGCATACAGTATTAATAACGAAGTTATACGCTGTACGGGTAAACTATATATATATATATTATTATTTTTGTACCATAGGCCGCAGCTCTCCAATCGGCATTTTCGCCGATTGAAACAATGCCAGCATTTTAAGGTGTAATGAATCCCAGACACGTCTCCGAGGCGGGTTACGTACCTTATACCGGGAGTCTCTATAATTTGCAATAAAACGAAGATATTATGTAATTCGCACCACCGCAGGAAGTCGAAAATAATATATTTGTAACTTGTGCCAGAAACACTATCGGTTGTCGAATGTTCAATGATACCGGCGGCGGTGCATAGTACTGCGCATTATTAATTACAGTTTACTTCATCTTCGCGCGGCTGTAACGGGCCCGACGTAAGAATGGGGACTCGGAGGAAAAATATTGAAATAAATTTGACTCCAGCTCGAGTTTGTAAATAATTAATATTTTCACACAACAAACATTGCAAGTCAAATAAATAATTCTCAACAAAATATACTAAGTTCAAAAATATCAAAAGTATTCGTCCTGGTATTTCTCCCCTTGTATTCGTTAGTGTTAAGATTTAGTATTTGTCCATATTGTAATTTTTCGAATATTTTGTTTTCGTACAACAAGAGTTTAGTTTTGTCACCCTGTGTTGTCGGCAACGTCTTACACTCGTAAATAACTATTTAGCATATATACAATTTTTGCTTGATATCTATTAATATTGCAAGAAGTTTCGACGAGACTATTTCATTTTTTACTCGTAGCTTTATTTTATTATGCATGCTATTTTTGTGGTTTTTATTAACGTGCAAATAATTGTAAATAGGCAATTTTTTTAATAAAAAACAATCAATAGTACATTTTCGCTGGAATACTGGACGTCTACCCGTTTTATACATCTAACATTTTGTTTTTGAATTTGATTTTGAATTATTTTACGGAACAGTGACGTGATTAGTTTTACTAAGATTTGTCTTGCCTTACCTTTGGGCGCAGTTGAAAATGATTAGATTGCGGATCGAATCTGACAACAATAATATTATTGTTATTATGTTTTTTCGTTTAGTTCGAACGAGATTATACAGTCGCCGCACGACATTACGGTGTAAAACGTTTGAATGTTAATATTATAATATACAATAAGTTTGCTTTCGTACACTTCTCGTCTTTCCTCGGCGTTTGGGTTGTACGTGTTCGAGTTGTTCGAATAGTTTCTCGACTTTGCTCCGTCCGTGATGTGTACTATTATTATTATTATTATTATTATTATAATAACCGTTTGAAAACTATTCGAACCAATTTTAAAACGGCATTTGTCAATTGAAATGAAAATACTTGTAAAACATCTTTCATTACGCTGCAGAGTGTAGAAACAAAAGACAAGTGTTATAAAGAAAAACAAAAATGCACACCTATATGTATTTCCCTTGAACTGTGTACTTGAGTTGTGTTTAATTACTTGTATAGTATTGTGCGTGTCTCGTTATGGTACCCATACTAAAAAGTACAATCACGGTTTTTCATTTTAGAATAGAAAAGTAATAATTGTCGGAATGCAGTAATCGATAATAATTACTACCGTCTATACTGACCTTGAATCGTTCAATCATACTCGCAGAGTAACAATGAAAATCACAAATTCCCACGAAGGAATTTCATAAGGTGTGTCAAATAATATAATAATATTATTGTGAGCAAATATAATGATATTATTCGACTGCAGACACGAATTAATTACGTCTTAAATACTATCAAACGAATATGTGCGCTTGAGCGCGAATAACTGTTTATTTTTCCCTCGACTTGTTAATAAAACACGAATTAATTAAATCTGTAATATGGCGTTTCTGTGATTTTCCACGGTTTTCCAACAATTTTTACTAAAAACAAACGAGAAGGCCTTTGAATTCCGTTTAACAGAGTTAGAACGCACGTTATACATTATTAATGGTAAACACTATACTTTATGACTTATATTCGACGGGGTTTTTTGAAATATTAAGTAAGTAGGCATAGAGGCTATAAGTAGGCTTACAGTTATTTAAATAAAATGCAATGTGTACGGTTTTAGTACCACAGATAAAACAGAGTCCGTGTAACAATGGCAACATTTTTCTCTGGGAATTTTGGTGTATAGGCATTTTTATTTGGATATTTTGTCGATTGCGATTTATTGGCTATTATTGCTGATTACCCTGGCACCGTTCAATAACGACTCGAATATTTTGGGAACATTAAGAAAACGCTGATGAAGTCTTGTAACGTGCGGCCGTGTAAACATGTTATAATTTACTATTTTGTCCGTTACGCGTGGAAGTATTTTTGAACCGTTTTCTTAAGATTGCCCGCAATGATAAATAACGTTTGTAACATGGAAAATACGGTACTAAATTCGATTTAAAGCGAATTTGAATATTTTTGAGTTCATTTACATAATGTTTGATTTTCAAAAATTTCGTTAAAATAAATATAGTGTTACCGGCCTGGATAAAGTTTGTCATCGTTTATTAAAATCAGTGGAAAATGTGGGCTACGGGGATGTAATTAAAACGGTATAATATTATGTTAGCCTAACCTTCAGCCCGTGTTATTTATACGTCGTTTTAGTCTTATGCGCCGTGCTCACCGTTGTTGTGGTAAGAGTAACCTATTATATTTTGTGAAACATTATTAATTATAGGTATATTATACTTATATTGTATGTACCTAGGACAATACAAAATCAGTCAATTTTCAATTCAATTTTATCGCGATCGTATAATGATAATATTATCATATTTTAAGATCTCTGTACATACTACACCTGCACAATGCGTTTGTGTTTTAGTTAAGTACTTTTATTTCATTATTTTCATTCGATTTTTTTTGTGTGTAATTTTGTTGCATAAGTTTTCTTCAATAACATGTCCATGCGATTATTGCATCTAAAAAAATAACATCGGTAGTACTGTATTACAAAATAATAAAATATTCATCGTAATCGTTTTAATCATTTTCGTTACTCGAGTGTTTTTGTCAGACTTTGTGAAATACGCAAAAGAATAACTGATTGCACTGTAATAGTAATATAGTTGTTTGACATATAAACTTATTTCGGACCAAACTTGTTTTATTTACAACGAATTCATGTGTTGTTATATTTGTTATGCGAAAAGTTTGAAAACTTCAATGTACCTACTTACTGGTACGAAAAATAATTAGGCTCGATAGGTGAAATAAAAATGGCAAACAGTAGGATGCTACATATCTATACTGTTTTTGAGCGTTTCCTGATTCAGTTATTGGAGAATAAAATGACAAATAATGATTGTTTAAAATGTATAAAAATAAATTATTATAATTGTATTTATTGACCTTTCAGGCTAAACGACAACAAAACAAAATACGTGCTAGAGAAATAATAATAATATCAAAATGTTATAAATCATTGTTATTAGAGCAATAATTCTTTTTGTTTTCATGTAGAATAACAAACGTATATTATTAAACTCGTGTAAAATTGTTGAAATACCGACATTTTTTAATTTTTTTTTTAACGGTTTATTTTGAAAAAAATTGTTTGTGGTTGCCTTTTCTGACTGCAAGTGCTTATCTGCGACGACTACGCATGACCGCGTTATACATAATATAATCTTCTCACACGACTGCAGTATAAACATTATAATCGGGATATTTGTATTTTCAGTTTCATTCTTGCGAATGTACGTTTAAAAGGTCGCGTAGATAAAGTTCGCACTACGGGTAAGCTGCGCACTTTTGGTAGAGGCGCAAATCTGTAGTTTATTATAGCATTATTTGAAAATAAAAGCAACGCGTTCGATCAATATTGAGTGTCTAGAAACACGATTGTTCAAAAATATAAACAAGTTTAACGATAGTGCGAATCTTTACCAATTTCCTATAGACATCGAAATATTGGGTGCCAGATCACACGAATGATTTGTTGTAATACTCCGAAATAAACTGCATAAATATTGGTTTGTCTCAGCACATCAGCAAATGTATCGATTCAGTATCGATTTATTTATACTTATTCACGCGGAATAAAAACCATTATGTCCATGTCATAACTTTTACAACGTGAATAAAGACTGTGACTTGCCGGGCATGCACGAAGATGCCAAAACTCACTAATGTACGGATGGTGCTGGATTCAAGACTTTAGACATAAAACACCTTTGGTAAGGCTGGGAGATGAGATGGAAAGACCTAGTAAAAAAGGACGAGGAGTCTTTAGGAGGCGAGCCAAATCGAAAGTTTTTAGTGATGGATATAGATAGATAGCGTGAATAATAAATGAAAGCGAGAAAGGATTGTCCAAGAAGCCGAAAACCCCCACACGAAAAAAAATTATATTTGGTTGAAATATAATATTATATCATTCTCTTAAAAAATACTTAATTTACTTTTTTTAACTATATGATTTTCATTTTTCCGTAATTAAATCGAATATTTTTTTTTTATAAATTCTATTGTTTGTTGGTACTTATTACGAAATCGGTAAATTACGTCCCAAAAAAAAATTCAGGTCATATCCTATGTAAATTTCGACCTGGGTATATTTTATATACACGGCCTGAGCATATTTTTTATAATATATGCCTAAGTATTTTTATTGATACGTAAATTACGTTTAAGGCTTTTTTTGCAAAATCAATATTTCCTTCCTATTTTTCAGACTTAGGACTGGCATTATAATTGCATTAATATTGGTATAGTTAAAAATATTAGTTTTGCTTCTTTTTTTTTCTCTTTAAAAATATATTATTAGCAATAATTGTTAATCAGTAATAATGTATGGTAAAAATTTGTGTAATTAAATGATTTGCTTTTGGTAACGTTAATTATTATTAAATTGAACAAAGTACACACAAAGCTAGGATCAAATGTACCCTGGCTGCTAGTATTATTATATTAGTGACCATATTATTATCTACACTGTAGATTATAACTAAACTTTAAATTGTACAGCCGATAGGAAATCGGAATATCCGAACTAAAATATATGTACTTTTAAAAAATACCAGCCGACTGTACAATTTAAAGATCATCTAGTAATGCTCTACGATATAAATAATATTACCTTTGATCATTAATATAAGTTTTTACGTTGTTTTGTGTGTATTTTTTTTAAATAAAAAGCATTTAAGCATATATACTATACAAAATATACCCGACCCGCAATTTACCCACACAATTTAAAATGGGACGCAATTTACTGCGACCAATTTATTATTCCATTTATCTGATCAAACAGTTATAGACAATTTGAAAACTCTGAGTTTATTTAAAACGGTATAAGTACCATTTTCACGAGCAAGAAGAATGGAAATCAAAATGAAAAATATTCCAAAAAGAGAGCACAAAATGAAAAAAAAAAAAATAAATATTTAAAGATTTCAAACAAAATTAATTTTATCCGAAATGTTTAGTTTTAATATATAGGGTTGCGGGCTACTGAAGTTGAAAAAGCAACCGTGACCGCTAATTATTCTACTCGAAAAGATCGTCGTCGTATTAATCTTATTAATAAAATATAATAGTATAATATTTTATGTCTCGTGACGCCAAAGGAAAAAGAAAATAACGGTGGCATAATTAGATTTTATATTTATTTTGTTTTTTCATAATAATCATACTTCGATAAAATATAACAGAAACCACGACAACCTAAACGAACGAAATCGACAAGTGCCTAATTTGTTTTGACCAACAGGGGCAGTGGCGTAACCAGAAATTTTGTTTGGGAGGACTAAATTCTCCCCCCCCCCACAAAAATATCTTCATTAAAATATTCCCTTCGTAAAATCATGTTTTAAATAGATTATGCAATAAATCATAATAATTGTAATAATAAATATTATCATTATTTATTGTAATCAGTTAATATTTATTGAATTATTTAAACTTATTTATTTCATCAATTTCATTTGTTTTTTTTCCCTATATATTTTCCTAGGTTATATTAAAAAAAATTCGAAAACTCCAAATGTATATACTATACATTTGAAGTTTTCGACTCAGTTCTTTAACTGTTTCTTTAACTCAATGTATAGTTAATTTTTTTTTCCAGAGATAAATCGATATTGTTGGTCGTTGTAAAAAGAATAGTATGTGGCACTTGCATACGTAAATTAACTGCATTTAAAATTTAAAATGTATTGGAAAGATAAGCATGTTTCATTGATCGTACATACTTCAAAGTACTTAGTAGGGATTATCTCTTAAAATAATTTATTTTTATGTTTTGAGTTCAAAGTACCCATAATCAAAAGTTTTCCCGTAATAACTAACGGACATAAATGTGTAACAGCAATTTCATAAAACAAATATTTGCTTAGTGAAATCCAGATTAATTAATTTCTAATAATTATTATACAAACAATACTTATTTTTCCGCGAGTACGTTTTCCGTTTAAATGGTATATGAATTAGACATGGAGGATAAATATTTAACATGGTATATATTATGTATTTAAATTGTTGATATTCTTAACTTTTGGATTCGAAATGTGGCAACGGATAAATTGGTTTTACTATGATGTGGGGTTTTTTTGTGTCTATAAGCTACTTTTTTACCAAAAATCTTGTTCCGATGTATAGAATGTAGCACTTTTTCTAAAAGGAAATTTTATGTAGTTGGCAAATTGGAAAGGTAATTTTTCTGACTTTTCATATAGTTTTCATAATAATTGGGTAAAACCGAAAAAAAAAAAATGGAAATCGAACAGATTTACGGTGTACGATTTCATTGGGTATTTTAAATTTGTACGCACGATGTTTTTTAACAGAAACATTGCTCCAATTAAAAAACGACAAGAGACTTTTTTTATTGCATTTTTAATTTAGTTGATGAGTAATTCAAGGTTAAAAAAAAGTTGAATGCAATGTAGAATTTATTTTGTGTAGACAATTTTAAATATTTTATTTAGTCTTTTAAAATACTTGTAACTGAACTTTGCTCCGAATCATTCTTACGGAATATTTTCTGAAAAGACGATGTTATGTAGTCAAACTCATATTTGTTGTCTTTAATGAAAATAACTTAGTGCGTTTTAATCGAGTAACTGACAGTCACATAAATTGATCAAAATGGGTATATCAGGTAGTATTGTTCAGTTGTCAGAAAAATGATAAGGGAATTGTTGCCACAGCGGCTTGCAGATATATCGTAGAAAAAATATCCGCTATTGCAACTGATACAGCTTCGAGAAAGTTAACATCTTAAATAAAAATCTAAAACCTTTGGTTGTTGAAAAAACACGTGGGGTAGAAATAAAGAAAAGGGAAATGGAAAATGCCACGTCGGTTAGATTAAATATTTGAAATATAAAAGTCGCAGAATAGACCGGAAACATACTAAAAATTATGGCATTATGATATTTAGAGATACATTTCCCCAGCCCCACCATATTAAAATTTTTGAAATGTTTTATTTGTTTTTTTGTTTTCATTCAATTGTGCTACAATCAAGAATCTTTTAATCCTCTAGAATAAATTAATAAATTAAGACTCCTTTGAAAATATGTATTTTAGATTTTGAGTGTAGCAAAAAATGTATTGGATTTAAAAAGATGTTAATTTTTTTTTATGTAAAAACTTTTCTACAAGAAAGATTACTCCGATGTATACGAATGTTAGAACTGATCTTCATAGGTTTTTTATTATCAATGTTTTAAAATACTTTTATCATGGTGTGGACAAGAGAAAAAGGTATTGGTTCAGGGTTCGTTGTAAATTATAATACAGCGGGCGGACTTGAGATTTAATTTTAACCTCAGCCCAAAAATATTTTTATTTGTAAATAATATTAAAAAATATAAAACTACACGTTCGCCTCTGCCCACTGCAATACAAAACAATTTGAGTACAACCGAAATGAAAATAAGATTTCTGAAAATATATTATTATTTTTCGTAAAATAAGTAGAAAACGTGTGGGTTTTTGTATTAAACGAAACAATAAACTTACTTTATAAAGAAATGTTTTTTTTCTTAAATTTCCTACATAACGGATACAATTTTTAAATATTAGGTACGAAAAATATTTTTTTGAAATAATACGGTTACTACGCGGTATTATTATATTATATAATCATTTTTATTATTCATAAAAAATTAATTTCAAGAATTTTTGGGATTTTAAGAGAGATTTTTGTTATCTTATTCTTGCTATACGCATAATATATATTAATAAAAATAATTTTTATTTGTCTGCCTGTGATAGATTCACAGACAAATTTATCACACAAATAAATCTGAAAATTTACTTACCTACAAAAGAGGATGAAGGGTATATGTACACTTTGAATTCGGATTTCTGAAAATCAACCTCTAAATGGTAGCTCAAAGTCCTGAGGTAGACTTTTAAAATTTTTCTGAGGAGCGAGATCTTGATAAATAATTTGAATTTCAAACTTTATAAGGTATTGTTTTTAGTATATGCCTGTTTTTTATACGGAATTTTATTGAAATTATATTGGTGTCTTATTACAGATACCCAAAACTCGCTTTTCCCGTAAATCCAACATTGGCTCACACAAAGTATTTAATACTTATATTTGATCCAAAAATCAATTTCTATTCCTTGATTATTTTAGTGACTCGAGTGGAAAAAAAGGACAGAAATACTGCCTACGTGGGTGCAGCCACTGTTGTAGATAAAAAGTTGGGAAGGTAGGATACAGACGTGAATTTAATGTATATCTGTAAGCAACGATAAACCATTGCTAACGAAAAAACGATCCTGAGCGGAGTTTAGTTGATATTGTTATATCAACAATATAGGTATATTATATCATATGGTAAAATGTTTACAACAATGCGCGTTTCCATAACAACAGTGATTGTTTAAAAAAGAGATTAAATAATAAAAACTTAATAATAACGAAAAATAAATAAAAACGGTTGCCAAACTTATTTTTAATTATTCAATTTTTTTTAACTTAAGAACAAGTTTTCCTCATTATCTCGAATATTAATGAGAACTTCAAAAAGTATCATCTTCAAAGTAGGTAGAAAAAGTATTCACAAAAATAAAATAAAACCAATACATACTAAAATAATAATGTAATACAAAATTATTTAAATGGTTAGTTAATACTCGTAAATAAATATATTAATAAAAAAAATCATCGGACGACTTTTTTTTGAAATTTAATAATTTATTTTTTTTTGAAATCAAATTTAAACAGGAATCGCAAACAAATTACGGCACTTAAAATTATGTATTACCGAACTGTACTGCAATCGTCTTTCGTCAGCAATGGTTTATCGTTGCTTACAGATATAAATGAAATAACCTTATGTATCCTACCTTCCTAACTTTCCACCTATAACAGTGGCTGCATCCATCCTCAGTATCAGCTCTTTTTTTTATATTCAGTCACGTTTTACATTTTGAATGTGATATACCTGAAGAATTTTTAATTCGAAACCAGCCGTACACTTATCATAATACTCCAGGCGACGTATTTATTCATTTATTTATTTTTCATTTATATACATGTATATTTACTATATTTAAAACCAATACATTCTTCATTAAACTCAGAATCATTAATTACGTTCAAAATTTAAAAAAAAAAAAAAACACAGTTTTGTCAGAAGAAATACGTTTTAACTTTGTTCGTTCAATGCTGATCACGAACACCTAGTTACTAATAAAGTAAACCATTTTACAATACATATTTATAATATATTTTATAAGTATTTTTCAAGTAGTTATTCGCTGGTTATTATTTTGCACGTTTATTTTAAAACAATACAAACATATGTCTTCATACATAATGCAAGTATGAATGAGAACGAAGTAGAAATAAATATTTTTATATTCTTCTATTATTATTGTGTCAATCGTAAGGATTTATTTAACGATTCGATAGAATTACGTATTTTACGGAAAACAGATTGGAATGTGTCAAAACAGTTACTTTCACAATAGCATATTTTATTTTAAACTTCAAAACGGGAGTAAGTATTCCAAATCTATAGATTGAAAGAACGTGTATAGAGGTATGGTTGTTTTGTAATGTTATTTTCTATATAATAATAATAATAATAAAGTATGTTGAGAAATAAATAAATGCTGTTTTAAAAATGTCAAAAAGTCAATAAAAGCTGGTTAAAATATTGTTCACAAATCGAAATGTGTTTTCAGAACTCGATTTATAGTCAATAATATAAAATACAATTGACAAAACAAAAAAAACAATGTGTATTTTTTATAGCCCAGAAACTGTAGTTAGGTATATACTTTTATCCAAAAAACTGAACACATAAAATTGTATTCAAGTCATAGTCATGTTCTTATAACATAAATGAGGTAGGGCCTAAGGACAGTGGCACGTTTTGACCTTTTGTCCTATCAATACTCATTGACATCTGCAAACGTATAATATAGTAGGTATAAAATATTTATATATAATTTAATATAAAATTCTACTTAATCGTTTACTTAAAAATGTCGAATGTGATATTCTATAACATACTACTCGAATATTGGTATTTTTTATATCTTAACATCGTTTTTTTTTTACATTTTATATAAGTTATCAGTACGATATTAAGCCGATAGGGATAAAACGTAATAAATATAATTAATTTTATTTAATAGTTATCCGTTGTGTTCTGTAGACGCATAGACGTATTAGAATACAATGCAGTAGCAATAGGTACAAGTATGAAATATGATTTCTGAGAAAAAATGTAATATAATTTTTAATATACTTGCCTTACAAAAAAACAAAGTATCTATTTAGCTATATATAATGATATACGTTAAAAACAATTTAAATTTATTTTGTAATTACAAATTAAAACAATTTTCAATTTTGAAAAAAAAAAAAATTGCTTTCCCGAACATGGTGCGGATTTTTCTTCGATTGCAATAATACGTCTGCGCATAGTATAAGGATAAATTACCCAGTATATCCCTATTGTCCTATCTTCCCAATTTCCCACTTACAAGCTTATTTTAGCATACCCTTTAACACTATTATACCTTTTTTACAATACATTTATGACATTTATTTTTTGAAACAAATTAAAATTGCATAAAATGTTTTCTTTTTCATAATTTTCGTCATATACATACATTTGCAGTTAAAATAATAGGTAAAACTTTGTAATTTATAAAAAGAGCCGGAGAAAACCAATTACGCGTAGGTACGTATTCATGGACAAATTCACATTTTTTTTGGTATTAAAACGGAGGTAATTGAAGAACAGAAATTGAAATTGCACAAATGCAATTTATTAAAATGATATTTTTTCTCGGAAAACCGAAACAAAATGCGTACACATTTTCAAACGAATACCGCTGCTGTTGCTGTTGCCATTGTAATGGAACATCAATTTAAAAATAATATAAAAGCTATTATGTTTTTCATTATTACGATTTCAAAATGTAAAAAAGAAAATGTAAATCGACTAATTCTGAAGCGAAAAGTAGCAACAAGGTTGTTTCATAAAATTATATACGATATATTTTCGATGAATTACTAGGATAAATTGATTTTCCGAAAATGTCATCGCAACAGTTATAAATGGGGTATAAGGGTTGTAAATTTGTATTAAATTTATTTTTTCCCGCTTATTGTATGAAGTATAACATATAGAATTATTTGCAAAAAATTCTGAAGTTCCTTTAGAAACTTGTCAATAAACTTAAATGAAACTTTTATGTTGTATAATATTATATTTTTTTTTTTTTTTAGGGGGGGGTAGGGTTCTTTAAAAACTTGTACTTAACTTCCTATATATTCACACGTCCAACCAGTGGGGGCATGAAATATTTTTACCTTGAATCACCAATGACATTTTAGACCCACTCGTCTATCAAAAATATCCCCACCTTACTACATCTTGTCCGTCCAATTCTAATACTATCTGAGATATCGCTATGTTTATATCTTCGTGGGTCGCTTTGTATATATTATATAAAATACTGACGTATTCAGAAAACCTATAATTAAAAAGGTTAAGACCTATGCATTTTTAAAACCCACCCACCCATTTTTTTTTTGTACACCACACGATTCAAGTACACCATTTTAAGTCGCCACTGCGCCTAGCTATAGTATAATAATAATAATAATAATAATAATAATAATAACAACAGGTAAATAATTATACGTTTTAATTACTTTTGTCTACCGGAGAAACGGCACGCGGAAAAACATTCGCCACCTTAAGGGTAAGACAATATTTTAAAAGTTTAACATAATATAACGTTACACTACATTATTAACATCCGCGAAGTTTCCAAATAATTTTCCGTGGACTGTGCAGTGTAAATAGGGGTGTAATTGTCAGCGAGAAACTTTTCAATATAATAATATTATACCTATGTATACTAGCGACTAAACGAATAAAAGTATCTTTCAAATTTTATTTACTGTGCTTACGTCTATAACTACATATATACTTACTGTTAGACATTGTTAAGTACCTGTATAAGAGGAAAAGTTGATACATATTTTTTCCCTTCACTAAAACACGCTGAGCGCGACAAAAAACAATATTGTGTATATGTTTTAAAAAGTCGTTTTGTTAGCGTTATATACTTAAAAAAAAAAAAAAAAACACGTAGGTATACGGGAAATGCATCAAAAACGCCAGACGCGCGAGACACTTATATTATTGTAATTATTGTTGTTTTCCAATGTTTACTCGTACGCACTTTAAACAACGACGTCGCATGATTTATTCTCGAACGTATAAAAATTGCATTAAGTGCGTACGAGTATATATACACAATACACATATTTGTTCGTTTAAATAATAATATTTTTCTACATATTATTTTAAATGAAATACTTAAAAAAATAAAAATGTTTTGCTTGTGTGAACACGTGCAGTTATATTATTAGGTATATGGAACGATAAAAATCCTTTCTGGTAGAAAATATTAACTAGTCGGGGAGTCATTTTTTTCCGTTAATAACAAAGAAAAATCGATAAAACGGAAAAAATTGGAATATTCACGCTTTACGTTTAGGTTATTTTCGCTATTGTTGTTTTAATGTAGTTTAGTAAAAAACAATTGTAAAGACCTTAATATTTCACCGTATAAATACATAAAACATAGCAGCCAGGTATACAATAAATACAATATAAAATAAATACCTATGTATTGGTATATGGTAAGTACTTAGTTGTTACCTACTGACAAAAGTCAGAGTAAAATTAATTAATTTTGTTAAATTTGCGAAGAAAACACGAGTTAGGTAGGTACTTTTATTTTTGACGAAGAACAATGTTGTTTTTTAATGGATTTTTAAATTTAATGATACATAGATTTAAAAAATTATTTCACAATGACGCCTACCTATGATCTCGTCTTTACAATAATATTCAAATATTAATGACGTGTGAAAATAAGCAGAGTAAGATCGTAGCATACGCCAGATAAAGACTAAGGCTACTAAAATAAATAAGAAGAATTTATGTTAATGTGAATTTTGAAAAAAAAAAAAATCGATCTAGTAAAAACAATTGTTTTTCAAATTGAAAAATTCGGATTGTTAATAAAAATAATATAATGACGTGTTATATTACTACGTTTATAGTATTATGTTGAATTATCCTTTGGAAGAGCCGTTTAATATTTATATTAACTATATCGCATTTCAGCGTTGACAAATATTATAGCGTTTGCTCATCCACGGATTATCGTCAAGGCCCACAAAATATTTACTTATTTAGTGATATCTCTATTGTAGTACTACACGTTCCAAGAACAAACTTATCGTGTTTCGTTCATTAGTCTCGTATATAAGGACAGAATTCTAATAGGCGTGGCTCTATTGTTACTCGTATATATTTTGCCCGTACTCGTAATGTTATTTCTAAAACACAGAACGGAACGGTCATGTGTGAAGGTCGAAAGTTATTGCGAACAGAATTTTCACCAGGAAACTGAATGGAGAGTTAGGTTAAAACTGAAAATTTCTCAAGAAACAAAAATAAAAGACGAAGACTGAGATAGGCGGAAAGGATATTCAATTTTGACGGTTTGAATTGATTTAACTCGTCCGATGCGTAGGCGATCACAACTCATAAGCCAATTAGGGATACCAGACGGTGACATCATATTCAAGGATTGACTGCACTAAACTGAAGTAAAATTAGGAAACAGGTGGTGAAGGCATGAAGAGGGAAGTGTCATGCTTAGTGAATCCAAGAATCTGAAGATCATACACAGCAATAACATTAATATGGTACCTGAACGATAATGTGGGTGAAAAATAAAAAACCTATGTCTTTAATAATATCAACGAGTATGAGAGAGGAGCTGTCAAGAGAATACGGGTGCACTGGGTGCAGAATAGGATAAATGTTTCCTAGAAAAAGTCATGGCGTGAAATTTGTGTAAGTTAATTTTAAGGTAAACATGTTCACTTTTAAGAAAGGAGACTTCCTTGTTTGCCCTTGTTGACTAACAAGGGCAAACTTCAAAAGCAGACAGACGGAGGATAATAAACTAATATGTCCGTAACTTTTTTATTCGATAATATTCAAGAAAAAAATTCAGTGTGCTATACTGACATCAAAAATGTTCTCCTTAAATTCGGTTACCTGTGATTATGAACTCTAGTTTGAATAAGTTATTAAACAACACCACGATTTGCGTTTACGCACCGTTATTTTGCTATGTTGCCCGTTAGTTAGACAGTATAGAGTACAGAAATTGCATTGGATCGTCCTCTTAAACTCGATTTTAAAATATTACAATAATTAATTACAACTATGAATTATATTAATACATTTAATTACTATAAATTGTTTTTCCTTGGCTAAAATTATTTTTGATGAATTTGTTTTTTTTTTTTATTGGCCAGTCTATAGTAATAATTTATAAAAATAATACCACAATGCGCTTCTCTATCTACGCGTCACGGACACTGGCACAACGTACCCCGGATCGTGCGTATAATTAAAACTACAACTCTCGTCTGATTAAACACCCGGCCGGGTGCGGACTCAGAAATTATTAGTTTTACAAAGAACGTTTTTGTACGTTAATATCCTGCAGGGACGCTGCCGGAACGATTTTTGGACCACGGGGGCGAAATATATCTCAATTTCGAGGGCCGGAAGAGAGGTGTCCGCCAAACAATAAATATAATTTATACGTTTCATTTTCTCGTAAACCAGCTCGACAATGATATGTCAATACGAACAATATTATATTTTATCGAATATCATAATGAATTTGTAACTTTATGGCTTTATCTATATAGTGCATTTTGCCTTTACATTTTTTCGCCAACCAAATAAACGGCCTTTTTTCGCCTGAATCATTTATCATGTAAGTGGGTCACCTTGTATATCATGAAATGATTAACTGTTTCCGATCTTAAATTGTTTAATACTACATTTTGCATTTCTTGCACAGCTACAGTATCCTAGTTTTTCCTTTATTAATTCCCATGTGTTATCCTTTGAGTATGACATTTTTTTTTTACTATATTATCATATAGCATTAATATCTGCAAACCTCATAATTTGCCCAAACATCCCATTGATCCTTATTCCTCCAATATTTTCTTTTCTTAATTCTCTTAAAGATTTTCTTATGTATGTATGTATGTATGTATGTATATATGTATGTATGTATAGATTGAATGTAGAGTAGACGTTTCTAACAAAATATAACAAACAATATTGAATATATAATAATAATAAAACAATATTGAAAAAACGTATTCTCGGACAAGTAATTTTGGAGGGGGAGAAACGAAGATTGGAATTTATTGACTATTATTTTTATAGCATTAAAAAATAAATAAATAAATGCTTATTCAAACTTTCTTTAAAAACTAAACTTTACTTTTTTTTTTTTTCATAGAAATTCTGAAGCGAATATTTTATGATAATTTCACGTGTGTAATTTCGTTTACTACAAATTAATGATGAGGTTTCCAAATACTAATACTATATGATAATATAGTGATGATCACTAAAAAACAAGAACTGAAAAATAAGTTGAAAAAAAAAATGTCATACTTCAAGGATAACACATGGAAATTAATATAGGAAAAACTAGGATATTGTAGCTGTGCAAGGAATGGATGCAAAATGTAGAATTAAACAATTAAAAATCGGAAACAGTTAATCGTTTCATAATATACAAGGTGACCCACTTACATGATAAGTGATTCAGGCGAAAAAAGGCCATTTATTTGGTTGGCGAAAAAATGTAAAGGCAAAATGCACTATATAGATAAAGCCATAAAATTACAAATTCATAATAATATTCGATAAATTATAATAAGTTCGACCGTGCATTGTAATAACGCTAGTTTAAATTCTATAAACTGCAAGTTAAATAAAAAAAAAACGGAAAGTCATTTAAATACACCCGATCCACACTATAATACGCACCTAATATAAACTTTATACAGGCACTCGTATATTACTGCACATAACAATAATATATTATGTGACTTTTTCAACTTGCTATATTATAGGTATGTCTATTAAAAACAAAAACAAACTTTCGACGAGTGTATAATGTATATATCGTATTTCGACGCAAAAAAAAAAAAAACGACCGGGATGGCTTGTGTGAATTTTCCATCGTCGTTGTCGTTTTGAATCGACATTAAAGCCGCGTTAAACCACGCGGTAAGCTATATGTACAGGGTGATTTTTTTTTTTTTAATATGGTCTAGCGATTATGTACACGAAGATTTTGAGTAAAATTGATTTTGTTTTTTATTCCAAGCGTTAAATGATCTTATTTACAGTGTTTTCAAAATGTTATCATCTCATTCGGTCGCCATAAGAGCATATACATTTTTGACTATCAAATATCAATTACACCCTCCTCTGCTTTTCTAACCAGATTCATAAAAACTATAATGGTCTTGTAAGCGTTTTGATATTTCACCATAATAGTATACCATTGATGCGTAATAACTGATAATAATGTAAAATTTAAGTCATTCGAAATTTATATTAAATTTGAAATCTAACGTTAATACTAGTTTAAGATAATAATACGAGATAAACGATTTAAAACAATAGTCCGACAAATTTCATCATGATAATTAAAATTAAAAAAAAACAGAAATAAAATTCACCTAAAAATCTTCCGATAATAGTATCACCCTGTATGAATTAGTAGTGTCCCGGTTACCGTGTGAAATAAATAAAATAAAAAGTATAGGTATGTATACCGCTACCGGCTTTCGGGACGACCTTTTTTTTTCTCAAACTCACAGCCCATGCAGCGCAGTTATTCTTTTGCCTTTTTTTTCGCGTTTATATAACTCCGTTTATCCGTTTACTCCTTGGCGATATAAACCAACTCCGCGTAGATACATAGCAGACTATATAAAGTTATTTTCGCGCGTTTTCCCCTCGTTGTCCCGATTCCGTTATTATATATTTTCGTAAATCTCTTCTTTTTTTTTTCTCGCCACCCACCCACAGACCGATGCTGCAAAAATCCCTATCGATTTCCGTCCGAAAATTGGCGGCTCTCGATAGGAAATCTCACGAGAGATTGATTCCGCCTCTGGCCCCGTGGGAGTACATTATAAACTTACTCTTGCATATGTATAAACTTATAAACTTCAACTCACTCCAACCTATCCATACATGCATATTATATATATATATGTATACATATAAACATAAATATTACATTATTGTACGAATACACCGTATGCTTCTGCGGTTTATAGACACGTCGCCGTCCGACGTCTCCACCCAAGCGAACGGTGGCGACTCGCGCGGTAAATTGGCCTCGCGAATAAAAAAAATAAAAAATTTTCCCACACGGTGACGAGAGATCTAGGGGTAAAATATATTATGTGTGCTTAGAGAAAACATAGTTTTTTTTTTTTCAGAAAAAGAGTGGGTAAAAAAATATTATATTATTCACGCGACCCGTCGGCATTACGTTTTTCATGCGTGCGTTCGACGTAACATTGCAATGTTTATTTTATATGAGCGAGTTTTTTCTGCGAAATTTGATTTTTGTCAGCAACCATCGTACACCGGGGCACTTGACAAATATATACTAGTCAGATTCGCAGATAAATATAGGTAAATTTGTCACGGTCTAATGTTAAGTGCTAAGGATTCTGCAAAATTTTGCAAATTATTAACAATTAATTGAGCTGAATGTTAACTATAAATCTTTCGAAAAAAAAAAAAAGTGATTGCAAACGGACCGTTTAACGGGGAGGCAAGAGAGTTTACCCTGTAAAACATGTTTTCGGGGAAAAAAACAGGTTACGTGTCGTCCCTTAATTATATGGTGTAATGTAGGTAGTTGTAAAATTTAACTTCAAAGGACATTCGTATGAACTTCAAAGTTCTTTTAAGATTCTATATTTTAAACAGTACATAATAATTACTCCTTGGGTCCCCACACCTCGGAACCGTCGTTGCAATTGGAATTGTTTATATTGTTTGCGATGTTATTTAAAACCACAAAATTCGACCGTGTTACAACTATTTTATTTAGTCAGTGCGATTAAAACAATATCGAGTAGATACTATTATAATAAAATACGTATAAAACGAACGCTATCACGATGGACGAGGGAAAAATAAAATCGCTGGAAACGACGTTTCTCTCGCGTTTTTATACGTGTCTGGACGTCCGTACTATTTTGTCGACTTATAGCGATAAACTTGGCCCGCAGTGGCGTAATTACAGGCTATGGATTTTTATAGCAGCCACTACGGACTTGGTAACTAAATTTTCTGCTAAGACACGTTAATAATAAGAATAAAAAAAAGTTTACGATTTGTTGACTAAAACACTATGGACACAATGACGACAAAATATACATGTAAAGAAAAATAATAATGATGCCACAGATATGTTACTACCGTAATTATAAGAAATACTAAAGTACATTAAGCTAAAAAGTTCGTACTTTTTAAGGGACGGCCGTTTAAGCCTGTTAATACTTAGTTATTTTTGCTTACTGAAAAAAATGTTTTTCGGGGGAGGGGAGCACACCTTAATAAAACTATAATTGCTACGTTCAGAATATAAAAAGGCATTATAATTGTTTTAAATCAAAAAAAAGTATTTTTTATTCGGATGAAATCATAAATTATTTATTTATTTCGATGTAAAATAATCTAATTTTATACGTTCCTTATTTCGATTTAAATAATATTCTTAAACAAAATATACTACTTGCGAGCTGAATACAAAATGTAATCGACTTCTTAATATAATTAGTAGACATTTAAAACTCAAATAAAACAGTATAGCTGTATAATATATTCGATATTATAAAGTATAAAATCACAAGGGTAATAAACATAATAATTAAAAATAATTCGATGATAGTTAACTAAAAAAATTATTCGAAAATAATCCAATGCACCGGAAGAACTGGTGATGTGACATCACGTCATTACGTGACATAAAATGATAATTAGTTCAAACTAATTTTTTTTCCAATTTTAAATTTTAAAGGTTATTTGCAGGTATACTATTTTAAATAATATAATAATAAGTATAATTTTATTTTGCAGTTTTTACTGTAATAACTTTTTGACTTATATTTTAATTAGAAAATATCGATTATAATATTTTTTTATTTCTTTTTAAACATAATATCCTTTACAATTATTATTTTAGATTATGAGTGGATCGAAGAAGCTTATGGTTTTACAAAAATGTTTATTTTTTTCTGTAGACAACTTTTCTACCAGAAAACTTGCTGCGATTTTTATGCGTAGCACTTTTTTTGAAAGAAAATCGGTGTGGGGAGGTACTTTAAAAAGGTTATGTTTTGATTATATCAGGAGTTTTCTCAATAAATGTGAAAAACCGAAAAAAAGATGGGAAAACGGGAAATGTAAGAAATGTAGGTATTAGTTAAAAATATAATGGCCTTCTTTTTTCTTGTGGGCAACTTTTCTATCAGCAATTTTGCTCCAACTTTTAATTTTAGCAATGTTTCTAAAAGGAAATTTCACTAGAAAGGTACTTTAAAGAGGTCATATTTCGATTTTCTTAAGAGCTTTCCCAGCAAATGTAAAAACCAGGATAAAACATGTGAAATCGGGAAAATCGGTTAGGTTACATAATAATGGTACATAATTAAACAAATATTATTAAAGATAATACATAGAGTCCATTTATTTATATTACTAAATTAAGGCATATATATTGTTGACAAAGTATTACTATCAACTGAACTGCGCTCAGAATCGTTTAATCGTAAGCAATGGTTTATCGTCGCTAACAGGTATATATTAAATTATCTATGACAGTGGCTGCGCTCGACTCCATTATCCTAGGATATCTTTTTATACTGGTTCTCCTTGTGATAAACATTAATCCCAATGATTCCACTATGACTAATTAATGGTATGTATTGTATAGCGTATAAAATAGCATAAAATATTTTAAAGGAATCACGTATAACAAAATTAAATTTACGCCAAACGGTCAATTTTTTTAAAACCAAATCAAAATCATAAATAACGTCACTCAGATAGGCTAACATACATGTCCGCATTAAGGAAAACAAAGGAGCCCAATGTCCTTGAGCTCACGAGCCACGCTAGTGGACTACTCAAGTGGGGTGTTTTGGGTTCTAGAATGGGTTCAAGACCTTTCTTTCATATCTTTTCATCTGGCCTTATTGACAATATTCAATAAGGGTAAAATGTTTTTTTGTATATATTGTTAAAAACCTCATAAAGTTATTAAAAATATGATTAATGAAATACTCGTCAAATTAAGTGTACCCGACTATAAACTAGGTACCTATCCACAATAATATTAATACGTATTGATTTTATAATAATAATAATTGTAATTTTAAGTTCAAACGATCAAAGTGCGTGTGGTGTGTACGTAGTCACTTGAGAATACCTAAAAGTAATATAGATATAAGTTTAATGTATGCAATTTTTTCGAACATCAAAAGCGTACCTATATGTTATATTATTTTACGTACTACCGTCGCCGTACCGGTCCATTGAGTTTTTCGAGCTCGCCGCACTTTTAGGTCAGTCCCGATAATATTTGACGACAATATAATCAATACATTTTAGAAAATATGGGCACCTATACTCATTCTCTCGTCGAAATAAAATAACTTTCGCGTAATATAATTAAATAATAGAAAATAACAATATTATTGTGGGTCTGTACAGATCAGAAAAAAAAAATGATTTGTAATTTTATGACTAAAGTTACGGATATACGGATATACGGATTTGTGCTATGAGGAGACAAACCATAATAATTAAAAATTTGAAATCCATTTATACTATTTAGGATATAGAGTGATTTAGTTTTTATACTTTGAAAAACGATAAATCATATCAATCAAAAAACAGTTCTAAACGGAGCTCGGTAAACTATAGTAAAATATTAGTAGAATTTTTCCCTTGTAACCCAGAAATAAATGAAAATAAAGCCGATTTATCGTCAGTTTCTTAACGGTTTGAAAAATATGTTGACGACCTAGATTCAAGAAAGTTGTTTCAACTATAAAGTACCTATCACGGGTTGGTAATATTCCGTACCTTTTAAGTTATTACGTGAAAAATTGAATAATTTATTCACTACTAATTGTTCGAAAAAGTATTGAAAATTTAGAAAAAATGTTCAATTACAAGTACCGTCAAATGAAAAATGTTCATATTTTAAAGTATACCATAAACAAATCGGAAAAATTGCATAAACTAAAAGAGTGTTTTCCGAGAAAATAAAACACGTCTAAGTAAAATTATTAATTTCATCGCTATTCTCATAATCTAAAACCGTTCAAAAATATTTTTTTTTTTTTAAATTTATACGAATTATATAATAGTGATGTGTCATGGTAATATTTTATTTGACTATCGACTCATCATTACAAGAAATAAAAAAAAAAAACCCGCATTAAATATTTTATGATGATATCCTTTTTTCTTTCAAAAATACATTTTTAAGATGTTAAAAATTAAAATTGCATTGTGTATTGAAAAAAAGAACAGTGCGATTCCAGTGTGGATGACAGTTTTCGAAAGCGGCAATAATTTTCGAAAATAAAAGTAAGCGAAGTAAAATTAAATTTTAAAATTTATAAATGAACTTGAGTGACTAAGTTACTTAACATTTCAAAAAAAAAAAAAAGAAAAAAAAATGCCATAAATAACTTTTTTAAGAATAACTAAAACTGATGATTAATTAAAATAAATAACTAATATAGCTTAGTATCTAATATAGTGTCTATTTTATTTTTGTAACTTCTAATTAAGTTAAAAGTTATCGAAACCTTTAACTTCTAACTTTTGCACTGATTGCTGCCTATACGGGTATTCGCGTAAAATACATTATGTTTATGTGTTTACTTAACAATACGAAACAAGTAGATATTCAAACGTAGATAATAACGATATATTATTTATGCCCATTATTTATTTGTGTATTGTTTCGTCATCGGGAAGGATTATCGAGAATATATTTTTCATCTAGGCCTATAGTATATTAAATACCAGTACGAAAAATAATTTGGATAAAGATAAAGTTAAGACTGTTGCCACGAGATAATATTATATTTTACATTTTTTATTTGCTTCTATGGAGATTCGACACAGACGCGTGTGCATGACTTTACCACCTTCAAATTCACATCCACGTTTGCGCATAGGGAATTTAAATATGATAAGCGTGTTAATATTATTAATCGTACTTACGTTAAGTTTTCAGTGGGCGTATAATATTTTCGGGAATTACTTTTAATATAGCTGATAGGAATTGAATGCTCAAAGTTAAATCATTGTCAACGAAATACGATTCCGAGCGAAGTTAGGTAATACACGTTTTCGAAGTACTATGATTTTTTACGATTAAAATGTCATATGCCTATAAGCAACTCAAAAATCGCTAAAATGTTTCAAAAATTTTATAATCAATTCACAGTAAAAAAAAAAAAATAAAAAATAGTGAAATTGTTTTCCCCCCAAATTATTAAGAAAATTACAAAGAAATTAAAAAAAAATGTATCTATTTTCTTTCGGAAAACTTAAATATCGGAGTTAATTTCTGATAGAAGAGTTGTTCACAGTGCTCAGAATCTAACACATTTATACATTTACATTTAATTGTGTGGACAATTTTTCAGCAATAAATGAAACGTGAAAAAAATATTTAGACGTAAGTGTTGAATTTCACATCGTGTATAACAATAAGTACTCGCGTAATTAGTTATATATTTAATTTCAAATAACCAGTGACCCGAATACGAAAGCATTTTTTCTTCTTTCCGGCTGAAAAATTCCGGAAAAAAAAAAAAAAAGTATATAAATCGTTATAGGCGTTTTCGTTTTCATCGCGCGGGTGAAAATAATAATAAAACAGAATAACCTTTTCAAACGTTTATGCGTATTATTATATTGTACCGATACACTCGTATAGTCGTATTTATTTATATATATATATATATTCCCATCGATATAACGATACTTGTTGGAGCACGTTTTCTTTAAAATAAAAATTGTCAGCCATTCGGCGTTACCGTTATACTCGCCCGGATCATTATTTTCATATCAATCGATGACACAAAAGAAACAAGATAATAATTGGTGAACGAGAAGACTGTTCTGCAGAGACGCGATGATCGATATAATGTTATATAGCTCAAGAACGGGTTTAACGTTTGATTGGAACGAAAATTCGCTATATCCGGTAAGTCAATAACAAGGGTGTTCTTTTGAAAGTGTTCGGGGGATAGAAGGAGAAGGAACAGAGTGAAAGAACGACAAGTCTTTGCACTCGAGTTCCCATTGCATTTGTACAATAATAATATAACGTACAAGACATATTATATACGTACTCGCCGCCAAAATCCAGTGGGATTTTTATGACTAAATCTATAATATGTTTGGTGTCACAAAAAACGAAATCGTAAAATGAAAAAATAAAAATTATATTTTCTATCCTTGATATTTTTATCGTATAAATATTTCATTGTGTTGTATATTATATTTGGCTTCAATTTTTTTTTTTTTTTTTTTTATTGAAGTATCAAAGGCATATAACGTGAACATAAATTATAATAATTTTGTTGCAATATTATTTTGTGTAGTTACATCGTTAAAATCAACCCATAAACGTCACTAAAAGGAAAAGTTAATTTGATACTTCATAATTGTCGCACAATTTAAAATAAACTAAAAGCCATACGATGAAATCATTTATTTATGATAGTATACTGTATCGAATACGGTCAATAATATCTATTTGATGTTGGTTTTAATTATTTTTTTTATAAACAGTTTTGTTCATTATGTAACCGCTACGCTGATTTCGAGAAAAATGTGGTTATAATTATATAATAATTCATTTAAAAATATGTATAAAAAAAAAAGTTTTTGGCCCGTATATAGGTCGTACCTATGAATAAAATATCGTTTTGGATTAACAGTATATTATGATGTCCGTATAGTTGCGCGTTGTTATAACAGTTAGATTGGTTTTATTATGATGTTTTATTTTTTTGTACGCCAAAAATCTTACTCTAATCGAAAACTTTACAGAAACTTTTTTATAGAAATTGTGATGCAGTCGGTGCATTTGTAACAAACATTTTTGACTTTTCTCCGTTGCTTTTTAATAAATGGGATAAACTGGAAATTTGTTGTATAATTTTTGTTGTTTTCTAGATCGGCGGTTTCAACCTGGGGATCATGACTCCCAAAGGGGTCATGAGGTAAAGTTGGGAGAGGAGGTCACCAAAATTATGAAAAGTGGTTTTTTTTTATAGTGTTAAACAATACAATGCTTGAAGGGGTCGTCTTACGAAAAAAAAAAAAATAAAATAGTGGTCGAAATTTGTAAAAGGTTTAAAACTACTGTTCTTGATTACCTTGGCAACAAAGTACGAACAATACTAATCTGCTCGGAATAATTGTTCGTCATTGATACTTTATCGTTGTGTACAGATATATGTTGAATACTTCTATATCTATCCGTCTTTTCAAGTTTCCTCCTAAAACAGTGGTCTATTGATTTTTTACCCCGAAAACCGACTTACAAATGATTCCCCGATTTTTCGTTGTAAAAATTATTTTTTTTCCTTTTTAAAATAACGTGTACAAATATTGTTGCGCCGGTGCCAGTTATAGTTTTTGTAAAAATATAAAGACAACAGTTGATACGCGAGTATAAACGCGATCGAAATATATGTATTACTGTACTGGTACTAGTAGTACTTACTGTATAAATTAGCGTCGAGCTGGTGGCTGACGAATCCAAAATCAGATAAGCTCTACTATTGCATAGTCCCCACGGCTTTGTTTACAATTTCTAAATCAATACCATCGAAATACTGACCATTTTATCGAAAATATGTTCATTAACAGATCTACTGTTCGAACATATGTCCGGTCCGTCAAATAAACAATCATAAAGTCGTCACGAATTTCGCAATCAAAACAACAACCGCACAAAGAAATATTGTACGGAATTTTAATGGCGTACACGTGCGGAAGTGTGCGAACGAAAATGTATTTACGGACTAGTGGATCACCGTACCTAATAAGTATGCAAGATGTCCCGCGGAAATCTGACAAATACAATAACTACGTTTCTATTCAATATTTTTAAGTTTTTTTTTTTTTTTTTTTTCATAATTACTAGTGTTGCGCTATTATTAAGTTTCCACAATTTTCAAAAGTTTATAAAAATTATTTTTCATAAAAAAAAATTGTGAATAATATCGAAAAGAAAATAATCGCACTTGTCAAATTTCCGTGATCGGAGACCCTGCGTCAGGTAATGCGAAATTGTTAGAAGCCAAGACGTGTACTGCGCCTTTACCCGCTTATATTACATACCATACGACACTTGCATCATAATTATGTTTTAAACATAATAAAACTGTGTGAAAATATTATAATATACAATTATACTAAAACCCCACGCGCATACGACATAGTGGTAATATAAAAGCCAACACACGCGCGGCATTTGCAGAATACCACAAAAGTACGCCAACACGTTAATATTTTCTTTTTAAGTATATATTATATTATAGGTATAATTATACGGTATCCACTTTAAAATACGCCGCATTGTACTGCACGAGTTATATTATACGTCTTATAAAACAAACAAAAAAAAATATGTATAACCTATTCAATATTATGTGTGCAAAAATAACAAAGATATTATAATACCATTAAAATATTTATAAATACAGCAAACCGTATTATACCTATTGACAAAGCTAAAATTTAACACAAAAACAAACTACACCATACATATTATTTTAATTTAAGCAAAATTAATTTAAATTAAAACGGTAATACGTTATATTGTCATCGCGGTTGATTGTTATTGCCTTTGAACAATTGTCTGCGGAGATAATTTTACGATACACATTTTGCTATAAAGACTCCTTAATTTTTTTCATACCGGGAAATGATTGAATAGGACCGGCTTTTTAAATTTTTTTCAACACCTTCTATCAATTTTCTTAGCATTTTTATGAAGCTAAAACAGTTTTGTCAGTATTGTTAAACGCGTACCGAGTTAAGCCCCTCCTTATGGTGGATATTAAAATAGAATAACGCATATGTTAATTTTAATTTTAAAAGAGCCGAGTATAAATTACGTTAAGCAATAATTGATAAAGGCCGCGGTCTAAGAAGGAGAAGCGAATCATAGCTGATATACAATAATTATAATCTCATATAATAAAACTACGCTTACAATATTAATCTAACCGCCGTAAAATTAATTAATTGTTTTCCCATTAGAATTACAATTCAAAACAAATAATATTGTTCGCAGACACAGTAATAAACAGTATACCACCGTGGTCCATGGACAAAATACGTCGTATTAGTTACAGCAACGAAGAGTCATCGGTGGGTGGGTGGATTATGGGAGCATACAGTTTAAAACTGTTTACGTTTTTAACGCAACATCATCAAAAATGTTAACCGTTGAAAAACTAGTGGAAAGTGGCGTTATGGTAAATATTAGAACTTTAGAACAACTTTCAACGGACTTTAGAAATCGAATGTTTGATGTATTTTTTTTACAAAACCAAAAAAAATGTACCCACATAAATCGAAAAAAAAAGAAGAAAAACCTCGAGAATGGCGATAAATATACCACTAAAATATAAACTAAGCAGGTAATATAATAATTAATATTAATATTATATTTTGTAAACGTTTCCGACTTGATTCTTATGGAATTAAAAAAATAAACAAAAACCCACAAAACATACTAATCGTAAAAAATTATCACTCAACAATACCACAGTAATCCGTAACCCGAATAGTATATACACTCGTCTGAGTAAGCACTCTGCAATGCTGCAGTTGATTGACTCGCGCGCGCACGTACAGATGTTACAGTATAATAATATTGTTTAGCAAGAACACTCATCAACTATACAAATCAAATGAAAACAAATAAATTACAAGCTTAAAAAGAAGAAAACAAAATTATTTAAGGTTAAATAGATATAATATTTGTTACGTTCAAAAAATCAATTACTTTACACAAAACGTTCAAACGAGTTCATATTACAGTAGATACGTACAAACAAAACCAAACGCTATATAGGTATACATACAGAGAAAATTACAAATTTAAAACGTCGCGCGTTTACTGTCGATGAACGTTAATTTACGTACCTAACTACATAATGTATAATGATATATTAGTGTTTACCTACGTTTGCATAAAAGTACTTGATAGTTGATCGTTAATTGAAATTTTATTTGTTTAACGTGTTTAACGATGTTGTTTTTCGTGTTTTTGTTTTAATTTTAATTTTAATTTGCAATTCTTAATTGCAATTTATACATATATATATAAATATATAAATTATACAAAATACAACATCACGCGACACTGTTAAATAAACAAAACGAATTTAAATTGCACATTGTAATAGAACAGACATTTTTAAACATGTCTGTACTGCAGTGTCCTAAGTTTTTAAAAATCAAATGGAAATAGATTGATTTTTTTTCAACGATTTATCGTCGCCTTCAGATTGAATCCACGTCGAAATGTCCCGGCAATAATGTTATGCTAATGTATAAGCTAATATACACAAAGTTTAAATACCAGTAATTTATTATCGTCAATAATGCAGGATGTCCGGTTCTCTTTATTTTACATAGAATTTAATTGAGCGTGTAAAAGGCCGTTATTATATACTATATCTTCCGCAAAGACCATCGAAATAATGTCTTAGGATTCAAGACGTAATGTTTTAAAAATCCAATACTATTATGTATTATATGGTAATAAATATTATCTCCTCGGAAGAAATAATTATTCGGTCTTTGGGCCCCACGGGCATAATAGCGCGAGAACAAAATACGCTACACGAATGACGGGAAAGGCTAAAGGTTTTGGTTCTCTAAAAAACATCGGCCTTAGCGAAAACAATTTTGACACAAAACCATTAATAAACACAATGGTATATACTATGGTACAGCTGTGACGGGAACTCAAAACGAAACAATAAATTATCGGTTGACTTTTTAATATTTTTTAAGAGCAGATAAGCGTGTTAATTATTTTATTTTCCGACAAGAAAAAAACTACCGGACCCCGCGGATACGTAGACCTATATTAATTAATTACGATATTTATCGATGCGTTATTAACTTATGTTGTTATAACGATAGAATTTACGGAAACCTTATTACACGGTCAAAAAAAAAAAAAAAAACCAGAACTCCGTCACTAGAGTCGAATTTTCTCCCAGCTGACTTGTTGCCGTTACAACATTTCGGATTTGTTTTTAAATTTTAAACTTTTTGTTTGATAAGGAATCGAATAAAAAAAGTTGTATTAAAATAATTAATGTGATTCTTGAGATTTTTGCCAACATGCAAACAGACGGTGAAACCGGAGGTTGGAAGTTTGAACCTACTAAAGGCATCCTCGACCAGAATTCTATACATAAATATATGTATATACACATTTAAACCTAGTAACTTACATGAGTCTGTAGGAGTACTTAAAACCCGCTGTTTGCCGTGGAAAACATGAAATACAAGCATAAGAATGATTGGGAATGATGATACTAAAAGTTGAAACTACCAAATGGTACATACGTATTTGATGCTTACACCGTGCATATAAAAAAATCTGTAGAGAATTCTGGGATCTGTATAGCTGTACTCAACTAAAAAATGCCCTCCTCCCGCAACAATATGGTGGTTCATAGATTTAGAATTTAAATTCAACTAACATTTTATCACTTCAATCTGCCTAAAAAAAAAACTCCAACTATCCTGAGTTTAAACTGTTTTGGTTTAGACGGTGTCTGTGAAGTGTCTAAATATACCGGGAAAAAGATATATTTGTATAGTAGGCACAATACGCGCACCGTATATTCTCTAACAGTCTTTATTTTCGGGGAAAAATAAAATAATATAAAATAATTAATTTAAGTATACAGTAATATTATTATAATTTTTAACCGGGAAATAAAACAGATATCACCGCGTTCTGGTAAAAACCAGAGCTTATTTTTATGGTACAATTGTAGCCCCATACATTCGACTATATTCTGTATTTACTATTCACAAATACAGATACCGATGGATGTGTCACCGTTGTAGGTGGAAAGTTGGGAAAGTATAGGGTAGCAGCGATAAACCTTTACTAACGAAATACGATCCTGAGTAAAGTTTTGTTATACATGATTTAAAAGGCTGCAATTTTTAAGATTTTCATCCAAATTTGATTTTAAAAACATTATACAAAATTTCACTCCACTTGTTTTCTTTCATTACCGAGTTAAATTTTAAAATGAACTTCCTGTTAAATTTTCAAGTAATTCTACTTGGTCAAATAATTATAATCACATAGTACATACTGAATAATTTTTACGCGAAAAACTGGCAAAAATAAAGTGCCTATTATAAACTATTTATAAAATAAATAGTTTAAAAATATTTCCAGAATGTATTGAAAATTTAACCACGTCTAGAAAAAGAGCCAATTAAAGTTTTTTGTCAAAATTTCAAGTTTCTACAAATATTTTTCACTGTATTACAACAAAAAATAAATAAAATTGACAATAATGAAACCATTCTTTCCATAAACTTTTCCATTCTTTCTACGTATTTTTCCGGTTTTCCAAATTATTTAAAATTCATTTAAAAATCAAAAAATGACTATCATAATGCACCAACTAGATCCAAAATACAACACAAAATGTCTGTAGTCATTTTTCGATTTGAACAAGAATTCTGGAAGAAAAGTTGCTCATAAACACACAAAATATTAAAAACTAAAAAATTGACTTTGTTTTACAAATAGATAATAGCATTATGTAGTTACAAATTACAAGTGTTTCGTGTGTTGTTAATTTAACTGTCACCTATGCGATTGTATTTAAATAAGTACAAGACAATTTTTAAACAATTCGACGGCATTTATTTTCAATTCCATCAGGGTTTTTCGATGATATTGCATGCAACGGAACATAATGAAGGTATAAATTTAATAGGATTTTGATTAATCAGTTTAGTATAAATATTTTGTATTATTTTTGATAGTAATAATTATTCCTTCACAGTGAGCATTTAAAATCAGTACTAAATTAATACTTAATCACTTAAAATCGACCATTCATAATGCTTATGCATTTATTTATACTGAATACATTAAATTTACATTACAGTCCACTTGTGTTCATTAAATTCTAGAGAATAAAGATTTCCGTCAAAGTTAGAAAAACGGAACATAGCTTTAAATATGCCTTACTATTTCGGTCACATTTAATGTTATGATCTCAGACACTAATCATTATTGAAGAAAACAGCACCTAGGCTACCTGTTAAAATAAAAAAAAAAGAACATCCAATGCGAAAATATTGCTACATTTTTATATTCAAATTAAACTCGGTTGGCAATACAACGAAGCATATTATACAATATAGTATTGTGTTCATAAAAGATAAAACACGACTAAAGATGTTACCTACCGTTCGAAAGGTTCTTAAATTAAATCAAATAAATATAATTTTGCTTTTCTTCGAACATGTCAGTACTAATCACAATGCGCATAGTTTAATTAATCTTATTCGTTGTTGAAAACTCAGGTACTACGATGCTGTTTGAAAGTATCGGAGGTTGTTCCACTAAAATAAGAACGAAAAATAAGGATAATGGACAAGGATAGGTGCGTTGTTTCTAATAATTTCCGAAAAGAAAATTCCGAAATAAATCTATAGTTTTCGAGTTAACGGGAGTGTCTTGTACGCAAGACTGAACACTGTATACGACAACAATATTATTATTTCAAAATATTCGGCAACATTGTCATGTGAAAGTAATTAAAAATTATAACATCATATTATAATAAACAAATCGCATTATTTCCGTTTTAGTTTTAGTTGATAAACTTATATTACAGTTTTAATTAAATATTATCATAATATTTACCGTTGGTATCTAACAATGAATCCGAAATGATCTGTATTTAACGTTTATAAACTTTATTATTATATTAAGTTATCATTATCTACCCACCTGCTGGAAATTCGTTTATGTCGATTATAACAAGAAATATTCTTAACATTTGGGAAGTCTGGTAGTGTTGGTAGTAGTTATTATAATACGTTTTGTAGGGTTTGTGCTAAATAGAACGAAACAACAAACTCGGTGGTACTGAGCGCGCTACCTGCCGATCTCAAGTTTTCGTAAATTAGTGAAATAAATGCTACAAAAATACTTTTGGAAAATTATGAAACGTGAACTTTTAACTATAATAATAATATTCGAAACACAAAGATTAAATGCGCCCGTCAAGACTCCTGTGATCATAAAACAGTGTTATGTTACAATAATGTTAGTATACAGGTATTTTATAAAAAAAATATTGTATCGAATATAACATTTATATAATTTATTTAAAAAAAAAAAAAAAAAAACGATTATAGCAATAAAGATCATTCGTCATCTTCTCCCCTCCATCACTATATACCCTACGCGATTTATTATTAATCGTATTACTAGTTTATTCAACAGATGGGTATGTAAGGGAGCTACCCGCCAAAAATGTATCTTTCTTTTCCGCCGATCCTCGTTTCCGCTAAATTATAAAATTGGTCGATTCCCTTTTTCGCCAAAGTCGTACCTTTCCCTTTTACGCCAAATGAAAATATTTAGTCTGATATTTGAATATTAATGAACGGTTGTATCATAAATTATTATTATTGTATTACAAAACAAATTTATAATAATAATAAAAAATAATTATACAAAATAAGTTTAAACTTATACAATAATAAAAAAAATGATTATAATTTTGATATTTTTTGTGTGAAAAGTTGTGGTAAGACAATCGTTATGATTATTAACAACGATTTTTACCTTGTATTTGATAAATAATAAACACAATTTTTATCATGTATAAATAGAAAACATTTTATAATTTTTTTATCTAATTAATAATTGTAATGTATACAATTGCCCATTAGTATTCAAATATTAGACTAATTTTTTTTCATTTGGCGGAAATCGGCCATGCCCGTATGTAAGTACCCTAGGTATACCTGAGATTGTTCCAGCATTTTTTTTCATGGTCAATTATTCTTATGGACGATCAATCAAAAATATCGATTAATCAACTAATCGAAAAAGCGATTGGTACTGCGCCACTGCAGTGCAAGTTATTATGATAATGATTCATTAACGTTGTACATTTGTTTGTTCGTTACTATAATAAACAAACAAAGGAGAACCAACAGAAAATACAAACAGATTATAAACTTTGATGCGCGAAAGTGATAAGCTGTTGTATTTTGCGTTGTGACAATCGCCAACGACACTAATAATGACAGTATCCCATATCTATTTATTAAATGTTTCAGGTAGCCTAGTAAACAGTACGCAGTATAATACTGTTAACGAGTGTTATTAAAATGTACATGTTTTTGATTCTTAATAAAGAAAATTAATTTCCGATTTATCAATTATTTTGAACCACGTGAATGGTCGATTTATCAAGCCAAATTTAAATTAATCGAAATAATCGAACAGCCAAGAGTATACACTATACCAATCGGTTATTGTTTAAATTGTAGAAAGTATATCCATCATCCTCCTATTGGATAGGAAAATATTATTTCAACCACGCTATTAATTAATCGACGATACTTTAGAGTTTCAATAAAATAATAGGTACCGGTCCTAAGCTTTTTTTTCACTTCTCGTTTGAAACCGACCGCACTGGAGGATCAGTTTTGTTAACCAGGCCTAACCTGTTATTTCTCATCTATTGTGCGAGCATAATAATCGTATAAATGTATAACTATGCAATTTTGAGACTAAAAAAACAAAAGTACATCTTTATTACGTACATATACTTTGCAAAAAATAATTTAATAAAATAAAATAATATTAATATCACCGAATAAACTGTTGAATTTAATTTTTCTCTTACGTGACAAACATGATGTATACGTTATAGACATTAAGCAAGTAATATTTTAATGATTGTACCGCTTATACACCGTCTGTTGTTTTTCATCAACACGAGAACAAAAGAACCCAGGATGTAAATACAATTTATCAAAGGGCCTTTCAAAAATAACTGTTCGCAATTTGCACGTTACCTGTAACATAATTTATTTTATTTTTTATTTGCGTGCGGGACGCTTAAAAAACTTTACATAGACTATGGTCATAAAAACATAATTATATGAGCATGATGGTATATACTTTAATTTCGCCAAACATCACTGCAATTTACAAGGCACTCACTGATGCTCCGTTTTGACACCTGCACTCTTGACAACCGATTATTGCGACCGCACATTTTTGCCGTACTGAGGTAAAAAAAAAAACCCTCTAACACTTTGTTAAATACGATTTATCTGAAGCTTCTAGACTAGATATTTTATAAATATTTACGTGTGAATAATATTTTTGCATAATATTAATATTAATTTTGACGGAATTTCATGTGCACATAAATGAACATTTTTATTTTACGCGCATTTACTATAATCCGTAATGACGTGTTTTGTTCATGTTATTCAAGTTCGATTTTCTGGAAAAAAAATTTGCTTTAAGTAATGTTGTAACTATTTACGGACTAGAGAAAGGATTAAGGGTTCAGAACTCTCCTCTAAAAATTCTTTTCTACAGTCTAGAATGTTTGATGGTATTTTCTACACTAAAATACGCGAAGTATATAAGTACCAAACATATTAAGTTTTAATACAATCTAACTTAATATTGTTTCTGGATTTTGATTGGAACGAGTGGTTTTATTACCATGAAATAATAAACATGTGGTTTTTTCCAAAAAAATATTCGATCTGCAGAAAGTGCGCTTCAATAAAAAAAACTTCATAGAAGCTTCCTGGTATACGTTTCGTTATAGTTGTAGCTTTGGACAGGTAGGTTTTTGATATTCCTCGTAAGTTTCCCGATAAATGGGAAAAATGAAAAAAAACAGGGATATTTACACATCGCCGATTTTCGTTACACTTTATGATTTTTTTTATATAATATTTATAGGCATTGTCGGTTATTTGCTCCCGTGAAATTTGTTTTTGTCTCCCCCCTCGGTTTTGTAACTTTACTTGGTTTTTTTTTGTATCTGAATGTATTAAGTACACCCCAAAATAATGTATTAAACAAGAATCTAAAAATATATTTGAACATCCGAGTGAAACTATACTATGCATTTAATTTTACATAAATATTGTCATTTTTATACGATCATATATGTGCCTAACAGTCGCTATAGGTAATCATTATTATACTGCATTATACTTGCAGCCTTCATAACTCTCTTAGAGTTTTCGCCGTCGACACAACAACACACCATCTGTCCCTGTCATGAATTATTATCTTTCCCTAGGAATGCACTACCATATTTCTTAAATGCTCTTCGGACCACCTAAATTCACTATTTCCTAAGTATAACACGACACCTCTTTAACGGGATCTCTCTCTCTCTCTCTTTCTCTCTCTCTCTCTCTCTCTCTCTCTAGCCTATAAAATAATTTTAAAATATCACCTTATTATCGCCGGATTTGATTCAAAAGTATATTATTATAATATCAATAAAGCAGAAAAAACGTTGGCGTAAGCTTGAAAATCTATTCCCACGATACGTAACGACCTTCGGTAAACTACTGATGGACGAGGGTGGGAAAACGTATTTCAGTATTGAATATTATTTGACCGGGGGGTAGGGAGGGGTCAATAATTACACGGCACACCAGACTCGATTATATTGTTCGCGGCACCGAAAATTATTTAGTCTCGGACTATAGGATTCAATACTCCCGGGATATTATATAGTTTCGGATCACCTTTACGCGTTTCTTAATACGCTCGGAACAGGGTAGGGTGACAGGATGGAATTGCGTGGCGGGCGGTTAGGGTAGCTCACGTACACACAGGCGAAACGGGGCGCGATTTTACTGCAACGGCGGCGATGGCGTCGTCGTCGTCGCCGCCGGCGGCGCGTCAAAGCGCACGTTGGCCGCCGTGGCGGGAAGCAGTCGCGAACCGGCTCCGCGACGTGTCAGTACCCCCCCGGTCGGGGCCTCCAGGGTAGCGCTCGGCGACTGAATCCCTCGATACCGCGTACGCCTACAACTTCACACTTCCGACTTCCGTCTTTTAGACCCGCAGCCGATGTGTAACGTGAGTACACTTATTATTAATATTTTGTTATTACTCTAAGAAGGGGATTGATTTTCGACAGTTTCTCAAATTGTATGAAATGTATCAATTATTTTTTTTTTTTTTTTTTTTTTTTTGACATTCTAATTTTTATGGTAAAGCTTTGTTGTTAATTTACTGCCCGCGATACCCGTTTAAAGGACGAATGTTTTACAGAAGAATACATCGTTTTAGACCGAAAGGCCAGACGAAACTGCACGGGAAATGAATATTTTGTCGAAACGGGTTTCCATTTTGAAAACGTATTATATTTGTTCTCAATTCGCAGCTATAGGATAGGTTGGGAATTTATTTATTTTTTTTTTTAATTTTCATTTTTTAAACACAATAGTAAAAGGCAAACACTTTGAATATTAAGCATTTTTAAAATGTTCACAAATACAATCAATTTTTTTTACCATTTACAGTTTCAGATCTAAATTGACTAAAATATATACATCGCCATTATCAATCCGCTTATTACATTAATATCTGATTACAATAGTAAGCATGTGTTCATTTGTATAAATTCGTAAAAAATTTGCTTTATAGCGTCCTTATTGTAGTATATTGTGGTAATCTAATTCCCACGGTTCGGGTACCTGAACAGTATAAATAATTAAAACAACAAACGTATCATCGTTTTTGTTATTTATACATTTTATTTCAAAGCCTTTTTAAAGGTAAATAAAAGTTTCACGAAATTTTTCGGAAATTTAAACATTTATTTTTAAAATTACAACTTTGTTATTTTATACGTATTATAGTCGTATACCATTAGTCGTACTACCTATTTGCAAATTGGAAATGTCCCTTTATATGGAGACATATTAGGAAAACTTAAAACTATATAAACAAAAAAAAAAATTAAAGTTAACATGGTAAATATTTTGCGCGTATAATAGCAAATATTAAAAACTATTTTTTTTAAATTTCCAAGAATCAAAAATGAATACCTTATAAAATTATTATTAAATAACTTGATATAAAAATTCTTAATTTTAATTAAATTTTCTAATTTAGATATTTCCAAAATGGGAATTCGATACTTGCATCATTAGTTGTTGTAATTATACCCTACCCCGGTCGGTTTACGAGGTTCGCTACACGTTTCGACGAATGATTTGTAAACATAAAAATAAAAACAAATTAAAAAATAGTACGCGAAATTTCGTGATTTTTATGATTTGCATTAAAACTTAAACCTTAACTCGTATAATAATAAAAAAAATCTCCAAAATGATTTGGACATTTTACAATGTCCGGAAAATTAATATAAGACCTATGCAGCGAAAACTTTCATTTCGATTTAAATTACAAAAAAAAAAAATCTAAATTAACATAAAAGCGTTACTGTGGAAATATTCTTGTTTTCTTCAATAATTTAAAACATAACACGGAATACCAACATGAAAATCCATTTTCCGCGCAACAACTGGACAATATTTGTTATCAAAACCCACCCCTGAAGTTGATAATCGGAGCGAGATTTGTGATAGAAAAATCGTTTACAGACAGAAAAAAAAATACGTCTTAGTAAAAACGCTACGGTATCTGTAGTACTCAAATTAATTTTTAAATGAAATTATTTTAATGAAAACTAAATACTAAAGGGACTTAAATATTAACCATCGAGGAGCTATTTTTTTTTTTTCTTTTTTTTGACGTTTACCCATAGTTTGAGGAGCGACCAGTAGTTTCATTTGAGATTGACGTATTTTAAAAGTCAATATATTATTTTAATGCGATTATCCTGTAGACAATTTTTATAAATATTATTATTTATATTATAATCTGTATACTAACTTTAAAGTCAATATAGTTTATAATTACTTTGTACTTCGAGATGGCATGTATAATATTAATATATTAAATCATGTCAATAATCACAACATGATTATTATTAGGGTTTTGAACTTATTGCACTTTAAATTCGTAAAAAAAAGCGCTTAACAATGTCAAAAAGCCCTGAAAAAAGCATTAAAAAAAAAAATATATAAAAACCAATGGTAGAAGAGTTTAAAGGTCCCCTGTCTAACTTGTTAAATGCATTTTTCTAACAAGACACAAATAATTAACAAACAGTAATTTTGTTAAAATAAAATAATTGTACGTATTATAATAAAAATAACTTTAAGTTAATAATTTGTGTAGCGTTAGAAAACTGTATTTTGTACATATACATTTGAACTCTTCTACCGTTTTCGTTTTTTTAAATATTTTTCAAATTCTTATTTCACAGCTTTTTTAATGTTTTTAAGCGCTTTTTCTGTGGATTTAAAGTAAAATAAGTCTCAAACCCTAACTATTATATTATTTATAGCTTTTGTAGATGTCTCATATCAGCAAAAGACAACTACTTTATTTGTATACAAAATATTAAAACCTAAAATATTACATTTTTAAATGTATTTAGTAGACTGATAAGTGATAACCATCACACATATATATATATATATATTTAAAATATTTCATGAAATTCCGTAAATTATTTCATTTTAATAAAAAATAAAACAAATGCATATAGGTAAATTATTTTTTACATTTTAAACTCCAATTATAACGGTCCTGCTAGTAGCTTTTAAAAAATTGTTAACAGCAGATTGAACATGTTTACAATTTGTTAATAGTCTCGACGAATAGTTTCATTCAGTTTTAACTTTTGAGATTGTAGACATTTGTTTATTACGGTACCTACAAGACCAATAGAGAATTTAATATTTAAAGTTTAAAGAAAATCCAATATTGCAATATTAGTATCTGTGATTGAATAAAACACGATACTTAACCGAACCAACAAATATTTAGAAAACAATATATATATATATACAAATTGTTCAATATTTCATTGACAAGTTCGTGCTGATCAGTTATGATGGATAACCTTAATTATATACATATATATGACTCAATATTATGCTAATAATATTTTCTTACGGGTATATTTACAATCATATTTTATCTTACATAGTTTTCGGTGAGCCTTTTAACAATATGGTATAATTACTAAATTCAGAACGTGGCGTATACCAATGTTACTCCTCAGATGTGAATTTTTCTAATTCAATAAATTGGCAATTTTTCGCCCATTCCGTGAAATAGCGAAGTGAATTGCCAAACTTATAGGATGGGTAAAGGTTCGCCGGTTAGGAGAATCACCCCTTTTCAAGAATCGAACGAAACCTGTTATACACAAATATTTCCAGTATTTATAATATTGTTAAAACGCAAATTTTTAATAAGTTACGAATTATCATACATTTGTTATTACTAATAAATAATAATAGAGTTGTACGTTTATGCTTTAAAGTGAGTTCAACACGAAAAAAAAAACATATTTAATGGTAATTTTAACGCTAAATATTTGTAGAAGGTATCTAAATAATACATTTAAAAATAAATTAATATACATTGTTCACGTAACATTTTCGGCCGACGAGTTCAGTACATTGAATCGTATTTCTATAAGAATATCAATTGCCCGTTTACGAAATGCCGTTCATTTCGTAAACGGGACAAATTCACATATGGGGTGTAACACAATATAATATTTTATATTACGATGATGAAGTTTGGAACAACGTCCGATGGCAATTTTCGTTTTCTTTATTATTCAAAACACGCCCAAATTACAGGAAAACCTCTTTACCTAAGTCGGCCCAAAGCTAAGTGTATAACTACGCAAGCAGATTGATTACACATTATGCGTTATGTTTAATGATAAATAAACACCGGACAAAGAGAAAACAATAAATAATCAATAGGCAGTAGACGCCTGTAACGACAATTTAGGTAGGACGCACACTCGCGTCCGCGTTGGTTACTTAAAACGCCTACTTAAACCGCGTGTACCTACTTAAATATAACACGAACACTTATTGCTTTATTAAAAAAATATACCTAAACAAACGTACACCGCCCATTTTATACGGGCAATAAATATTTTTGTCGGGTAGGTATACGTTTTCATGTTGCGTTTTCGCGGCGTTTATTTTTACATTAGCCCATAGTGTTTATACTAATTTATTGGTTGTAGTTATAATGTTTATAATGGTGTAATCGTGTAATATTATAGTTTAATAGCGTCGTTTCTCATCCCGAAATTAAAACCCTGTAAAAAAAAATACATAGTTTGTATAGTACGGCAAACGGCGAAACGCACAAACGGCAAACTGTTTTAGTTCATGAACACGTAATATATAATAAAATATTATGAATTATTATTATTATTATTTTTTTTTTTTGACAAAATAAAAGATATTATCACTATTAATACATACGTATTAATTAAATTATTATGTTTTTAAATAGTTAAAACACGCATCAATCAATCAATATACGGATATGTGTTTATTCAGTTAAGAAGTGTTATTAGTAGTTAAAGTTCATTTTAAACGGTTTGTTAGATTCTGAGCGGAGCAAGGAATGTACCAATCGGATTTACAATGATGTTTATTTTCTTTTTTCTGTGAGCAACTTTTTACTCTAAATCTTTCTCCGATATTCGAGTGTAGCACCTTTTTTGAAATGAAATTATGTATGGGTGGAACTTAAAAAATGTCAAATTTTTGATTTTCTCATAATAAATGGGAAAAACGGGAAAATTTACGAAATGTATTATGTTTTCTTTCTTTGTGTCCATTTATTTTTCATTCTATTATGTTGGTTATGCAGGCGTTATTAAGTGTCTCATAAGTTTACCGCTTCTTGATCTAATGAAAGTTAACAATACACAATCTTCTCTCCTAATATTTGAAGAATTTCTACTGCTCTTCCTTTCAATTTAACTAATACAAAGTATCTACTCCGAGCCACTTTTCTATTGCTTCTAGTTTTTTTTTTTTTATCTTGTACCAACTTTTAAGAACTAAATTTCACAACCGTGTATAATTTATTGTCCGATAAAACCCGACGTCAAATTAATTCAAATTTATTGGCGATAATTGTTTGTTCACGATAAAAAAAAATTGTCTAATTTTTGAAAAATTAAAATGTAAAAATAAAGACCCGCAAAAATATATAAAATGTCTTTTAATTACACGAAACTCCTCGATAGAAAGAAGACAAGCTCTTTTATACAGGAGTAGTACTTACCGTTGAAAACACTTCCATGTATATAATTTTGTTGTACGCCACGTTAGTCATATTACTTAGATACTACTTTTGATGTTGATTGAACTTTTTGGTGAACTTTATAATACATTTTATATTGCACGATGATATTATAGTTGAACAGTTTCGACATATTTCATTTATTATTACTTTTATTTATGTATGTAATAATAATAAGTGTACAGTATAATATACTACAGCTAATAATATTCTATAGTCATAGTTATATTTAAATGATAAATTGCATGTGAACCATTTTTCATATACTTGCTGCTATCCTTAATGAATATAAATTAATTTTAAACGAAACTGCGACATATTATAATATTGTTCGTGTACAATGTGTACATGATGTTATTTCAAAACAATAATCCGACAAATCTAAAGAAATATATTTTCTATATTTTGTTCGTTTGGCCAATATTATTTTCAAAAAATAAAACATTTGCGAGCGTTAAAAAATATATTGTACAATGTTCCGATGAATTGTTTTATTATAATGTAAAATAATCAAATTCAATAAAAAAATTCTCATTACAAATAATATTTGGGTATTCATATAGTTATAAATGAATTTGTAATCGAATAACGATACAAATATCAATGGTTTAATATTACAAATCATAATAGTTGACTATACGTTTAAAATACTATTATTACATTATTTTGAACGTAACAAATCGTATTAAATTATTTGATTACCTTAAAGTTGAAGGAATCTTTTGAATATATAGTTAAAATATAGGATAAAAACAAAATTAAAACAATTTTAGAATGTACAACAAATAGGATTCTATTTAGGTATACTATATGTATATACCTACGATATAATTTAGTTCATATAATACTGTATGCAATGAGAAATCATTGCAAATGAGTACAACTTCAAATTCATACGAATTCTGAGAAGAGTTCGGTTAACAATGGTTTTTTTTTAATAAGTTTTAGTTGTAACTAGAAATTATAATTATTCATGTTTTAATGAATTAATTCATAAAATATAATTAGTTCATAAATTTGAACTAAAACGTTGTTCACCTTTTTCTCGTCTTCAATAGCTTGATTCGTTTGATGCAATTCTCCGTGCAATTCTTCTTGTATTTACTTTCTCTAACTCCTTGTAACTATTCTTAGCCATGTCTAACATGATTTATTGAACGTACTCTATCACTAATTTTTCTCTTCCGATATGATCTACTACATCAACTTTTATAATGAATTTCGTTAAGCTAACGTTAAGCATGACGTCCTATTATTTTGTACATTCTGCCTTTTATACTTTGCCAAAGCAAAGTTTTTCATTTATTATGTTCAGTACTTCTTCATTTGTTATTCTTTCTTTCCATTTAATCTTAAGCATTTTTCAATAACAACCCATTTCAAAAGCCTCGAATTTTTTTTCCTCTTTCGTACCGATTGTCCAAGTTTCGCAGTCATGCATACTTACATTTTCAAGAACGACACAACGCTCAATGTTTTATTTTACCTTCAAGTAAAACTCATAATAAACTTTATACCAAATATAACCGAAAATCGCCGTGATTAGCTACTTGTATTTAAAAATTCATTATCAACAATCTCATTGTCTCTGAAAGTTAATTCATTTTTATTTTTATTTTTTATATGGAGAATTTATAATTCTTAAATTTTATATTGCTCTTATTTTTGTTTTCATCATTAAATACATTTGGTTAGGCGAAACCATTGTCAGTACGTCTTTTGATTTTTATAGCATCAATCATTTATATAAAACCATTTATTATTTTACTTATTATTATTATTAATTATAACTCGGGAAACAATATTAAAATTTTTTTTAAAAAAAAAAAATTGCTTTTTTTATACCGTACGAATATAGTACGAGTTGCGGTACGGATTTTATTAAAGTATGTACAGTAATTGAATTTATTATTCGGATTTTCTTCGTATTATGAATTATTTGTATTCTTTAATGGATATAAAATGTGTATGCAGCTGTCTTCGGCCGCTGAAAATGTTATTTTATAACTGTTTTGATGTCGCCGAAATATTGGCCGAATTTTTCTAAAAAAATAAAACTTTATGCACAGGTGCAAAATATTAGACAAGTTTTAGAAAATACAATCAGATTGGCGAGCAAAATCTAAAATAATCTCTCGGAACAGCGGGTTGTAACGGTGTAATAAAACGACGCGTAGCAGGTACCTATTATTTTTACATCCATGTATGTGTTGGAATAATATGCGTGTGCGTGTACGCCAATCGTTTTTCAAACCATTTATTACTATGTATATATGATACAGAAAAGGTCTATGCCCGCTCTCCGAACTTCCTTCCTCCCCTCGTCATTACTACATACTCACACAATCACGCGGTGTAACTGCAGCTTTCGCTTCGCTGCATTGACCTTCCGCTATAAAGGGAGTAATATAGTACACTGCTGTCGTTTTGCAGAAGTTTGAGCTATAGCTTGTATCTGTGATAATAGTGTACAATAGTATATTATACAATATAATTTAAAAATATTTGTACATCTGTAGTTATATAGGGCTCATTTTTTTATCAGAAAAAATATCATTATACTTTTTTTAAGTTTTGGTAATTTTAGGTTCTATAACTAGCGTTTAATCGATTATTATGATGAAGACTGACCAATGCGAAATATTATAATACAGCGTTTGTCGTAATATTATTGCATGCATAGTCATTTTATTTTCATGTTGCGCTAAATATTTCAAATAATCTTTTAGATGCCAAGTGTAGCTTAGTTTTACTTAAAAGTGTATTTTTTTTTTCGGGAAACACTACGGATTGAAAAAATGTTTCGATTTTTTTGTGCCATACATTATTAAATAAAAACACCCTGTTGTAGTTTATTTGTAACGTTTTTTGAAAAATCCAAACTGTTATTTCTAAAAAAATAATTAAAACTGACAACAAATTTTGTATCGTAATGAGATGAATTGTGTTTTCTTTTAATTTTTGAGTTAGCTATAATGTTACAACGAGAATATTATAACTAATAGTTATCTAACTTAACCAGTTTATTCCGGTAGCTCTGCTTAGAATAGCTTTTTAACTATATTGACTTTTCGTTATCTTTAGTGAATTAACTTTAAATTACTCTATATTATCCTCTACCTTCCCAACTTTCCACGATTTAAATAAAAGAAATGCAGGAGTAGTGAAACCTGGAATACAATGGAAACAGGCAGCGGAGTACAAACATAGGTGAAGGAATATTTGTTTGAAGAGCTAGTCTTAAAGGCCGTTAGCCCCAAAAATGAAAAGAGACATGCATTAAATTTGCAGTAATAGTGATAAGTTTGTTTGTTATGTTGTTTTATTGATAATATAAAAAATTATCATCATGAGAGTTACAAGAGTCATGAGTTTCTACTTATAAATTTAATTGTATTACCTATATATTATTAAATTATCTACTATCTAGTAGGTATAAATAAATATTTCATTCGAAAAATACACTCCGGAGTTCATCCTATAAAAACAAACTGTAATAGCAAAATAATATTTTCATTAATAATAATTTCGAATCATTATTCTGGTTTAAAAATAATTATACTGCAAATGACTGCGTATACATGAAAGCTTCTTATAAATACTTTCGGAGTTCACCAACACTAATCCTAACCAATTATTCTTCGTCCTAAAAACTTTTCATAATTAAAAATTATATATAATAATAATAATAATATACCGCTGTATTTATAATGTACCCTAAAACCAGTGTCCTGTAAGCTTTTTAAATAACTGCACATTTTAAATATTATTTACTCGAAAACTATAATAATAATAATAATATATTATCGTTTGTTGCAGCAGTATAATAATATATGCATGGTCGGTATTAACCATCCGGGTAAAAAAAAAAAAAAAAACAACTAATATCATTTTATATTATCGCAATAATTAACGTAGGTAATAAATTATTACTAAGAGTGATACTGAGTAGTCAGAGGGAATAATAGGTGACTATCAGAGTGGATTTGGAATAGGTAGATCAACCATGGGCCACATGTTTGTTACTAGACAACTTATGGAGAAATATTACGAATATGCCCAAGATTTACATATGATCTTCGTTGATTACAAACAGCCTATGATAGCATTGTACGAGAATTGTACAATAGCATTGTGTCTTAAAGTTCAAGAGAAGTTCATAGGATTAAAAAATCAACTTAGTACACTTTACAAAAGATAAAATCTGGTTCAGTTCGTTAGAAGCACAACGTTGAAATGGATTGAGCATGTTTGAGAGCAAATTGAAGACTAATAAATAGAATTATACACGAAGAAATGGAAGGGATGAGACCACTGGGGAGACTACGCAGAGAGATGGATGTGCAATGTACGAGAGACCATGATAGAACTTACGCAATCAAGAGATATAAACTGGAACATATCAAAGGAAAGAGGAGAATTGAAAAATTAGTCTCATCAGCGAAAAGCCTGAATGGCTTATAAATCTAAAAAAAAAAAAAAAAATATTTTGAATATTAACGTGTTCCTTGTTCAGTTATTCCTAAATTTCAATATTGAAATATTCATAGAGTTAATCAATCATTTTAGTGTTAATTAATTTAAAAAAAAAATGTTTACCTATACAAAAAATTAAAAATATTGTTAATGTTATATTAATGGAATTAGAATTATTTTTTACACAAATTATAAGTTGCATACACAGGTAAGATACTGGGCAAACAGCATTTTATAATGACCATCATTATTATTACTAATAACCGTTCAATAAGGTGTAACAAACACCTTTTCATATAATCTACTTTGTCTTTTTTTTTATTATCAAATATTATTGTTACTAAACGATTATTTTTTTCCACTTCACATTGTATGTTCCTTATTATTTTTTCATTCAATCCCCAGATTGCTTTGTGACTTTTTTCCATTCGTTGCTGACGTCCGTTTCTCTATTCAATTGTAAGCCCGAATTGCATCCTTGATCTTTCGTTATTTGCTTTATTCCATCATAGTTTTCTTATGTGGTTTTTTCCTTCAACGGTCCTTTTTACAATTAATTTCTGCAAGTTTCATGTCTGATTATATGTACAACCCACTCGTTTCGTCTTCTAATCAAACTTTTCCATAATATCTATTTACACGGTACTAATATTTAACTGTTAAACAATATTTAAAGATAGATATAGTTGATCTATCAATCTACCGCTACTTACCAAAATATAATAATAATACTTTTGAACTTTGCGCAAACGGTAATGTATCGTACCTACGTTTTTCTCCTATGTACCGTAGCAAAAATGTGTAGGTATTTTATTTTGATGGATGCGAAAAGTGTACGTTTCGGAGAACAGATCGTATTTCACGTGTTCTCGTTACATTGAACAATATTACCTCACCCCATAAACCAACTAAAATAACATATAAATTACCGAGCGTAACTTAATACTATGGTTTTACGGTTTGTTATTTTGCAGGGTGATAGATAATACGATTTTATTCTTAGTGGAAATGTTTCATTATTATTATTATTATTTTTTTGGTTATTAAATATACAATATTTTACTAAAACTAAAAAACGTCCCGAGTATAGTAATGACCAATAAGCATAGAATTGTACGCGAGTTAAAGTAATGTCGTTCGAATTAATATCGTTAAAATGCATTTATTATGTAAGTGATCAATAATTTTCAGTAACTATATGTTTCGTATTTCGTATGTTTAAAATAATTTTGTATGTAGAAACATATATGTACTAAATTATTATAATTAGGTATAATATGTTGATCATATTGTACAAATTGGTAAAATTTCACAAAAATCAAAAAACAAAGAAGGTCTAGGCTCATGGAGGCAAACTACTGAAAATTTCGATTAGTGTTTCAAATAAAGTACTACAAAGCAAAAATATTTCGCATCTTTTAAGGAACTATTTGGAAAAATTGGAGTATTTTTACAAACCGTTAATTCGTTTTCTGAGAAAAACACTTTTATTGTAAAACTAATAGCTTCTTCGTTATATTAGTTATTAGATCAATAGTTCATTATATACACTAATCTAAACAAATTGAAAGTAAAAAAATATACATTGAATTTAAAAATTCAACAAAGTTTCATTATTATTAGGTTGGTACTTTATTAATTCTACATTGATAATTAATGAACACATACGTCATATTTTAAAAATTTCAATGAATCAAAAAAAAATTTGAATCGATTTATATACTTGTTTAAATTTAATACCAAAAGTATTATAGAGATCGGTTTTTATTTTCTGTTGTTATAAAAATAATATAAAAAAAAAACATTATAACTTGACTTACGTTCAGTTTCTCGAGGCAGGACATGCAGTCACTATTATTCCCTCAATAATTCCATCGAATATTAAACTTTTGTCGTCTCGGGGAATTTATTACGTAGTAAATACTATAAGACCAGAGCCACCAGAAGTAATAGTCCGTAAAAAAAAAAAAAAAAAAAACTGTAACAAACGCTAGCACATTTTTTATCATTTTAAAGATTACTATATTTTTTAATAGAAAGTATATATCTAGTATATAGTGGATTATTAAAAATAATTTATATATATATATACAGAGTTTCCTACGAGGATTCGACAAATGCAATAACATTTTGATATACATTTTTTTTTTAAATAATTAGTATGCCTCAGCGCTTTAGTTTATATATGAATATTTTTTTTGAAAACTTTAATAATTTTCTTTTCAATCATAATAATATTGTTGTTAACATATTACTTGTCAACATAAATAACCATTATTGATATTTGATTGATTGAAACTATCTCATAACTATAATATCTTAATATTATGGCATGATGTTAACTCATGGAAAAGAAAATCCTGACTAATAACTGATAACTGAATAACCACAATAGGAAATATTCACATTTGCAAAAACTTCAAAAAACAATACAAAAAATACATACTTTAACGAAAATTTCAACTAATGTTGAATATTAGTTTAACATTAATATCACTAATATTAATAATAACGTGTTAATTTATAAATACATTATAATATTTTAGCTGTTGCGAAATGTTTATCGATATTCAATAACAATTTTCAATTTATTTTAATTATTTTATTTTTATTATTTAAAAGAAGTCGCAATATAAATTCACTCTTTTAAACGTAAATAACAGAAGTCATAACAAAAAGTGTATTTTTTTAACATATTAAATTGTTTATTATGACATAACATATTGTATTGAAAAATATCGATAGTATATTGATATATTGATCCCGATTTTGAAATTGTTGTTGTTTACGTTGATGAAATACAAATATTAGATTCTGACTTCTGAGCAAACTTTTCCATCTAAAATCTTCTTCATGCATAGTTGATTTCTAACAGTAAATTTCGTCTAGTCGGTGCATTAAACAGGTCGGCTTTTTAATTTACTTGCATTTTTCATATTTATACTTTACTCAGTAAAAAAATAAATTGTTTATAATTTATCTAGGGATATACCTTGTGTATATTGTCTGTATAAGTAAATGAATACTGAAAATTAAAATTTCATATTAGCCATTTTTTTTTTTTTTTTTTTTTTGGTCGGTTTGCAGAACGATAAAAAAAAACCAAGAAGAATATTGAGAATTAAGGTTTGTTAAAATAATAATATTATTCACCACTATTCAGGGTATAGAAGTGTAGAGATTTTTTTTTTTTAACCTACCCGCGTTGAATAAATAAAGTATTTACCAGGAATAAATTAAAGTTCCTATTAAAATTGTTAAATGATAGAATTAACTGCCCACGGGATTACTGGAACGAGCGTAATATTTTTAAAATTAACTTCATAAATGCATAAGATACATCATTATTAAAAAAAAATAATAATAATAACTCATATAATGGATTCATCGTGAAATATTGATGTTATTTTAATAGCTTTTGGAAACTATAAATTAAATGTATATCTCTTTTATTTATCAGCCATCAGTATATTTGTGAATTTAATGCATTAAAAAACCAAAAAAGTTATTTAAAGTATAAAAAAAATCGTTCAAAAATATGCCAAAAAAAAAAAAAAATAAATAAAATGCACCCACATCATTTTTAATATTACGATTATATTAATAATAAAAACTTAAATGCAGTTAAAACAATATGTTGACAGTGTTATGAATTCAATTTAATTAACATGCCTTATTGAATAAAACTATAATATAGATAATAAATTATTGATACAAATATCGATGAGGCATGTTAAAAACGATTTTCAAGTCAGTTAAGTTATTTAAAAGAAAGACAACGAGCTAATTAAATAAATTAAGTTTCAATTTGAACATTTAATCAATTTAGTTACTGTCAAGGTGGAAATGATTAAACCTAGGATTTGTAATATTTAAAAACACGGATGATCAATGTAAAGACATCAATGTATAGAGGTTTTCATCTGGGATCGTAAGCGTAATCTGTGGGTGGGTAAGAGTGAGCAACTACCCTCCTCCCCCCAATATTTAACTAAGGAGACAATAGTGTATTTTAGCACTCCCTGTTAAAAATCATAATGGAATTTATTTTAATTATGAAAATAAAAAAAGTACAATGCATCGTTCAATAATATTATTTTTTTCATCCGTGATAATAATTAATAGTTAAATCAATAATATTGTTCAATAATGTTATTGTACGTCGTTAGCTAAGATCATAGTTAAAGAAATATCAATTCATGGTTATAATGGTTGGTGAACACAATATTTTTCTTATCACTGTGCCACCGCTGTCCACAACTATGGTAATAATTAGAGCCTGGAATTATATGTATTAAAAAATTGTCAATATGATGCAAATATGCATACAACAAGTGGCTAAATATGCGTTTATACGCATTATATTTTACTTAATAAAGTATGTTTAAAAAAATAAATCACCATTTTTACACCAAGAATAGTAATAAACTTAGTAATAATTTATTATACAAGGTGATCATTTTTTTTTATCATAAAACAACAATTATCTCAGAGGATTTTAATGGTCATAGATAGGCAATTTATAACCCTTCCCTACTCCTCCGGTCTAAACTTTAAACTGTTATAACTCATAAACGATAAATCTGATATTAGTGTGATGCATATCAAAATTTCTAGAAAAATATTCTCTATTCAAATACGTGTTCAAAAGAGAGGATTTCTATTTGAAAATTAAAAATATGCACTTAATTAATATATATGGAGTATTGTTAAAAAATTAAAAATTATTTTAAAATACATTTTAAACGATTCCATAATGATTTAAAAATAAATAAATCAAACTCACTTAAAATCCACTGAGATAATTACTGGTTCAAGATAAAAATATCACTCTGTATATTATATTATTTGAAATAATGTACCTGAAAACCTAACAATAAACTTTCAAAATATTAAAACTAAAATCACATACTTTTTACCACACAAGATTTTAAAATATGAAGACACATTACTCATGACAAAAATGACAAATGAATGAAATGATAACACCAAGACATACGTGATTGTGGGTCAATTAGAGTTCTGATTTCATACACTGTGGCTAATATATCAATATTTTAACAAAATTCCTCTGAGAAACAATGTCAACACGTTTTTTTCTATAGTAATAATCATCAATAATAAATACAGATTATTTGCATTTATGAACGATTATGTAATAATCCTCCGAATATATAAAATATGCAAAGTTAAATTTGGTATTAGAATTCGGTGTGATATGAATCGTGGAATTTCAAACCCACATCGACGTGCATACACTATGTACAAACATGCAAATGCATAAAATTCCGGGCTCTAATAATAATGTTTGTTACTACCTATAATCAAAAAAATTTAATTTCGATAAATATTAAAATATTACAATAGTTAAAAACATTTTGTGTTATAAAATTATTAAAACTGTTAGATAACAAATAGAAAACAATAGATATCAAATAGTAAATCAATAAGTAAATCCATTTATTCGTAAAATGTCAAATATCATTGCTTATAAAAAAAAAAAAAAAAAAAAAATTTGCTACGGTATATACGCGAATGTTTTTTTTTTTTATTTTATATTAAAACAAAAATAATAAAAAACCTAAAAAAATAATCATATAAATATATATATATCATTTATTGTAAAAATGTTTTACTACTGTAAGTATAAAACAAAACCATTAGTGTATCGCGTTAAATGTAAAACCCCGGTTTGAAAATTATTTGCATTCCTTATTAGCTATTCCGGTCATATTTTACAAAAAATTATTATATATTATTATGAAAACGCTATGCTTAATTTTGCGACAAAAATAACTTCCAAGATTCTTTATTATAGCCGTAATTATGCAGAAAATGTGACGAATCCTGATTTTTTTAGATAGACCGAATCACACAAATATTTTATTAAATCCCAATTTGAACATTTAAAAATATCAGAAGGTTCCAAAATCAAAACACACATAGAAAACGTTGGGTTATTCACAAATCTGATATTCGCAATTTTACGGCTGAATAAGTTTGTTATCTAGCCATACGGTTACACAGGGTACAGACAGGGTGATCTAACCATTTTCTCGAAGGTTTATTGAATCGTGTAAGCTTCATTTGAACGTTATTTTAAATTTCTACCACTAACGATTATACCATAAATACATTTACATTATATATTTTAACTTTTAAAATAGCAATACCCTCTCCATAAACGTTAGTTTAAAATCCTCCGAGAAAACGCCTGGTTCATGACGAGTGGATCATTATGTTCATGCTATGCGTATGTACATTGCACATGTTCACAAAATAAAATTCAGTATTTCAGTGTCTAAGTACGCTAAATAAAAAAAAAAAAGTAAACCGAAAGAAATTCCGTTTAATTTTTTCATTTAAAATTGTATTCAATTTCTGGACCGAAATACTTGGTCGGTATCGATTGGATTCGATTGTTTTAGATTTTCAAACCAAACAGTTTGGTACGTCGCCAAAATAAATTATCATATCGCATTCAATGCGAATAAGTGCATTTTATTTTTTGCATGCATTTGATGCATTGTCACAGGTCGGAGTGTCACAAACATTACTGTACTTCGGAACTAAAACTTTTATTTTGAACTTTTCGCTATTTTTTTTTTTTTAATAGTTTTTCGAATATTTATATCCGGCCCCTAATCTATAACGCGTGTCTACATAATGTATATACATGGCGAAGAACGTGATTCGGTCCTCCGGACAAACTGCAGCCGTAGTGGCGTTCTGACGATTAATTTCGAGCGGTCGCAACGCATAATATGAAAAATACCCGCGTATTATATTATGCGTAGTGCCGTCGCAGCGGAAAAAATAATATATATATATAAATGTATACGAAACGAAAAAAAACCACCCGCACACACAAAAAGGTTTCAATTATAAAAGGTTTATATCTATTATAATAATACGGCTGGTCTAATAATATGTGCCCGATATATAAAAAAAAAAAAAAAAAAAAAAAAAAAAAAAAACAACGAAAACATTTTGCGGGGTGAGTAACACACACACACACACACACACACACACACGCGCGCGCGCGACGACGAACGCGGTCTGAAAAGTATATCAAGTGCTGCAGTGATATATGTACGCGGGAAGCCATGTGTCCGGCGGCCGACTCTGCATGTGTATGTACGAACGTTATCTGATCGCAAAGCTCATTTGGTATGAATGCAAACCAAACATTGGTAACCTTTGCGACACACACACACAAACGCACACGTGTCATTACTCGGGTTATGTAACACCGTGTTAAGCGGTGTATGCGGTACATACACATGTGCATGCATACGGAGTGGCGCACTTGTACGACCCGCGCAGGGAAGGGCCCCGTTACTCACCCTCGGACGTGCGGTGGCCAAAAGTGCGTGTCGGTAGGTCGGTAGGTTTTACTCTTATCGGAATCGCCGTCGCTATCGAACCCGTTAATCTATTCCGTTTCGTTGACGTGCATACGTGTACATTATTATTATTATTATACACGGCGGGAAGACGGAACCCCGGAAAGACCCCGCGAACAATACGAAAAACGGTAGGTATCCCGTAGGGGATTTCGCTGCGATGATTAAAAACCGCTCCGGCGTGTGGCTTACGCACGGAGCCGCGTCGCGCATTAGCGTTTCCTACTTGAAAAACTGCGAGCCGCGAGCGCGAACGGAATTCTCCGATCGGCCGGCTAAATTCGTTGTAATATAAGCGGGTCGCGTTAACATGCAACTCGACATCATTAATGATCATGCGTACTGACGGTGTCTATCGGTGATGTCGGATCCGAATCCGACGACCGAAGACCAAATTGTTTGCCTTTCTCCCCGTTCCCCGATTCGTCTATACCCGTCGTGGATTTTCATTGACTAGGTTTTAAGTGATAAGCAACCTAAGAGCCAGTCGGAGGATTCCGTAGGTGGTCTGTTTCGAGTAGGAAACGTTAATACGTGGCCAGCTTCCTTTATTCCCGCCTTCGGTAAACGCCGTTTTGCCACCGACGCCAACTGGTTTTAAAGCACGTTGCCACGCCTGTATGCAGACATTTAGGCTGACGATCGCATTCGAAAAAACGTTTTGTCCGCACATTTTAACCGACGGTATTAAACTTCAAATAATCATATAGGAAACACAAAAACTGCCATAATATGTTTTTGAAATTACCTGTACTGCAAATAGAAATGATTAACACTAGGTGGACACTTCACGTCACTACGTTTATTTTTCGCTTACCGAATAACAAAAACAAATAAAAAAACCAAAATCAATTTAGTTGAAAACCGATGTTACATGACGCATTTTCACGTTTTTTCGTCGTTTTTTTGTGAGAGCAGTTTCCTCGTTGTTGGGCAAAGTTATTTTTTCACAGGATTTTTTTTTGTATATAAATGATGTTATTATTTCTACGAATCTAACCAAAAGTAATAATTGTAAAAAAAAACCATTTTTAGAAACATTTGTTCTAATAATATCGCTAATAACCTAGTTTTATCAAATCTTTTGATACGTACTGTCGCGGTTGATGTGACGTAATTTTACAAGTTCCACTGTGATAAACATAATACGTACCAATGAACCGTGAACACATTTGCGCGATTTGTTTTACCTAGAAATCGGCGGAAAATCGACAAAAAGCCTCAGTTTTTAGTTTAGACTCGATGTATTTGTGTGTACGCGCCTTTAAAGGTGCAAGCGTGTGACTCTTATAGCGTCGCGTAGGTGTCTCGTATTAAATGTGCGCGTGTGCCCGACGGCAAAGGTATTTATTTTGTATACATGTGAACGGAGGAGGGAATATTAGTATGTATGTATGTGCGTGTGTGTGTGTGTGTGTGTTTATGAGCGTGTACGAGTCGCTCGCTCGACCGAGTTTTAGTTTTCCCCGTCCTCGCCGTGGAGGTAATGGACTGTAAAGTAAACAGGGCATTAAAAGCCCGAACTCTAAATTCCGACGGTCCATTTGGCAGAATCTATAGTAAATGGGTCCGCCGTTATATATACACCTATATATCGGTGACGGAAGAGGAGGAGAAGAAGGAGGTGGGCTAGACGGTAGAAATAAGTGGAGGGGCGGGGCGGGGCGGTGATAGATTTGCTAGGATTTTGGACAATGTTAACGTCCGAGCGCATATATATATAGCATACGAGAGCCGCGATAATGCACCTATACCGAAAATAATAATTATTATTATAGTTACGGTATTTATATCGTATATATGTATACAGAAGAATAGAGCCGGAAAGCCGGACATATATTTCGTGTTATACTGCAGATGTATAGACTGTATAGACGGAAAGTCGGTATATATGGTATAGGATTAATGGGCGGTGCGAAATTAACGAATTACAAAAAAAAAAAAAAAAAAAATTGAAAAATATTTTTTTTATAAAATATCATAATCGACACGATAGTAATTAATACGTACATAGGTACTTTCAATTTAATTTACACTGATTTCATGGAAACGACTAGCGTGAAGGTGCTCAGGAAAATTTACTCGAAACTCGCCTGTGTTAGTTATGGTGCGATGGCCCCCTTATATAGCTGTGAGGACCGGACATTCAAAAATGCTAACTAAACAAATAAAATTTGAATATAATAATATATATATATATATATTGTCTGTACAGTTATACTAACTAACTTGTTTTGTTTTCTACCCCTTTGTAATTGCCGTTGGGCTTATAACTTGTAAAATAAATATATATATTCGTATTTCATAAAAACAGGAAGTGATCTGTTGTGCGTTGACGCAACAAGACCGTCTTCGGATATGTAATTATAATTTGGTCGTTGTACCTGAAGCACGAGGATAACAATAATTAATATTCAAATTTTTACTCGAACATTGTAGTTTATATTTATACAATATGAATAACATAGACCCAGATCCTCAACGCGCGTAATATCAATACATGATTAAAAAAAAAACAAGAGCTGATACTGCGGATGGGTGTGTTTTATTATAATTGTCTTGAAAGGCTGTAATATTTACGATTTTCGTAAAAATTTGATATTAAAACTCTTACGGAAAAAATAATACCACATTACACTCGACCTTTTTTTTTTACCACTAAGTACAACTTATAATGGACCTTTTGTTAAATTTTCAAACGTTTCTGTTCGGTCAAAAATTTTGATATACAGTGTATAAATTAAATACAATATTATAACCATGGTCGTAACACAATATTTATCGTTAATTTGGTAACAGTTATCAAGTACAAAAATCTTACATTTTTACAGCACGTTTATTTTGTCAGTTTTCTATAACTAAATAAAAAAATACTATCGGGATTCTCCCTTTTTATTTGGTTTTTGAGCAAAAAGTCTTCTGACGGTCGACATCATGTTCCCAGACAGATAAAAAAAACCACACGCCGATAAAACCGGCAACAATGAATTGTTTAAAACGGTCCGTTTTTAAATGCGTTTTCCTGGGCACGTTGTGCTCACGATATACGTATACCTAGTTTGTTTTCCGTATAAGAGGGTGTTTGTTATTTTTTTTCACCAAACATAGTTTGAAGAAAAAAAACAAACACACACACATCGATTCGGTACATAAATCGGACGGTTGGTAAAAAAAAAAAAAAAAATCGGACGGTTAAAGAGCACTTTAACCTTCTGAAAAAGAATTTTTCGGAAAAAAAATAAACGCACATTATTGCAATAAAACTAATAGCTCGTTGGCTCGTTCGTTCCGTGTTATTAGATTCACGATGACCGTTTAAAAAAAAAAAAAAACGTTCGAACAGAGAGAAAATACGATCGATCCGTTTCAACGATTATAATACATAAAAAAAAAAAAAAAAACAAACAAACAAACAAATACACGATACCTTTCCTGTATATTGAAAGTTTAATTAAATCGACTTGAAAACTTACTTAAAAAACGCTGAAATTAAAAAAAAATAGTCGTTATTGCCCGCATTCGTTCAAAATTTAATATTATATTTTTATATTTTTCCGCGGTTACGGTACTATCGCAATGTCTTTACGCAACGTCTACGGACGGAGGCTTCGGAAAACCGCCTGTATTCACCGTACGTGTATAAATACCTACGTATACTCACCGCACAGTTATACGTATTCAAAACCGGATGATTCGGATGTGTGTGTGTGTGTGTGTGTGTGTGTGTACATAAAATATAATTAATTACGCTTGCGTATATATTGTAATATATTGAATGGAGTTTAATGACATTATTAAGACGGGCGCGAGTTTATTAAATGATGCGATAATACTGCTGCTGCCGCGCCAGTGCGAAAAACGGCCGAGTGATTAATATAAAATATACACGCCGTTTCAAAAGGGTTAGAAATCCGCCGAAGCCCCGGGAAGACGATTCGTCCGCGTCCGCCGCCCGTGTTACTATATCTATACGCGTTATAATTACGTAGAACTTTCGATCGATATTTTTGTCACTCGTTTATTTATTTCCTCGTCAAATATTACACCTCGTTTAGACGCTCATTGGAACAACGGTTCCGCCGTAAAAATACCCGTGATACTGGTAGGTACACCCGCACCGCGGAAATTTCCTCGACGGGTGCGGAACGCGAATGTGGTAAATGACAATCGTGAATCATATTAATACGGTAAAAATGCAATTTTCGGTCGGTTGACACGGAAACGTCGATTAATTAATTTTTCTGAGACACTATTTTCGGTTCGTGGTCCCGTGTAGTTTTGGACCGGCTGAATCGTAAAAAATAATTTATCAGAACACGGTGTCGTCAATTTAATTTTGTACAAACCGTATTTTATTAATTCAATTTTTTTTTTTCTGTTTATCTTTTCAAATTTGACCGACAATATTTAAATAACAAATAAGCCAGAAATAATTTACATTATTAAAGACAAACAAAACAAAAAAAAAAAAAAAAAATAGAATATTAAGAACGTTTTCGACGAATTTGAGTTTCCTTCATTATGTAATTATACATAAAAAAAATATTAGCTCGCGTTGTTAATTCAAAAAAGATAATCTCAGGCAGGGTCTATGATACCAGTACTTACAGAAATGTTGACTTTGTTGACTATAATCAAAAACTCGAGGCGCTTGGAATATATTGAATTTAACATATTTTATTATTACAAAGGGATGATATTTTTTTCCGTATTAGACACTCAATGTCTATGAACATTTTTCAACTCTTTTTCACGTTTTTTTTTGGGGGGGGGGAGATTTTAAATAATACGAATATTATATTATATTTATAGCACTTATGTTTAATCTATACTATTGTAATCATTTTTTTTTCTGGTAACGTTAAATATTTCGGTCGGATGACCTTGCAATTTATATTTGGTTTCCAAATAGTGATAGGGACAACAGAAATATTAATTAAAATAGTTTATCATTAAATTTTTGTTTTAATTGTTGACATTTTCGGAGAGCGCATATGCACAATACAACTTACTTTTATTTAGTTGCAAACTTATAGTTAATACCATATATATTTAATCAAAAATTCTCCGTTATTTGAAATGTATTAAAAAATATAATTTTTTCAAAAAAAAAAAAATAAATATTACTTACGACTGAAAAATTGAATGAAGTTTTCCGTTCCACTTTTCGTGGGAGGAAATTTCGAAAGTATAGTTAGGTAATAATTTTAGAAACAACCACGAACTTCGTATAATATTAAAAGGTTTAAATCATCCTCTATAATTATCTCGCGAGGTATAAATATTCTTATAAATAATAATCTAAAAATAAACGTTTTATTCGACGCGTATTGCAAAAAAAACCATTAAATAAATAAATAATAATACTACTACACAAATAAATGTAAGGTTTAAAAGAAAAAGAAAAAAAATCGGTTATGTGTTCTCAAGGTATAGCAGTAGTTCGGCGAAATAAATTTGAAATTATGGTACGAGACTACGTGAGCAAACTCTTGACTTGGTCGGTGTACCTACACACGGTAGTATTTCGATTATTTGTGAGACGTATTCCCTGTGATATTATTACTATCCTTTCGTACAGTATTTAACAGTTCAGTTTAAATTTAAATTACCAATTAATAACTACTACAGGAATCGGATACCCGAATATTTAACATAATTTATTTCCGTAAATCCGCGCACGTTATTGAAAATATCGATGAAGCGGACGAAAAAAAAAAACTCAAAAATATTCAAACTATCGTATTAACGATTATATGCACGAGTAATCCCGTGTCACATTATCGCAAGCATATTCATATTCACATTATTTGTATCGTGAAATAAGTTCAAAAACGTGTTTGCGAAAAACGTACCATTCAAAGTGATTTTAGAAGTACAACAGACATTATAACAATCAAATAGAGGACAATATATTATTATTATAAAAATAAAATTACATTTTTTCAAACAATTTTTGCATGCATCTACCTAATATTCTGTGCTAGCGATAATATAGCAATACCAAAATCATATCTTCACATCCTACTCAACAGTAAATTTACTATTATCCCATCAATTATTTCTAGTTGTCATACGTTTAGTGATAACAGATTGTACACTCCATTGCCGTACGAGACACAGAAGATACAGGAACTAATAACTGATAACTAATATGACGTATCCATTTATCTATGTTTAAATTGTTCTATGCTGGGTTTTATCGCCGGATGGCCCCCTCCTCGTATCATTTACTATTGCTGTATATATTATAATCATCAAATTTGCTTATTGTATAACAAGTACAAATTGTAAATATTAAAAAAAAAAAATAATAATAACAATTTGCCCACTATTGTAAATCATCAGAGATTTGTACCCATACAATTTATAATTAAGTAAAATCGATCTTTTTTACACTCGAGTTTGATAAAAATAATAAATACCATTGCAGTTTTTGAAAAATGATGTGTTTATAGTAGGAGATAATTAAGTACCATCATAATATTATACTGTACAGATTATTTATGCACTTGTTGTAATATTATATTTAACTGTTTATTTTTTATACATTTCACAAATAATTTTTACTGCGGTATAATACAAGAATCGTTAAATACATAAAAATGTATCAATTCATATAATATACATAAATAATATTATTAAACATTCGGACACAAATTTGACATTCACTTATCCAACGGTTGATTTATCAATACAATACAATTGCTATTATTATTCAACGTATAGAACGGGTAAACTACCTACATATAATAACCACGAGACGATCAACGGTCCGTCAATAGTTGAAACTACTGAAAATATTATATTAGTTGAGAAATAACGAACAAAATGAAATCAAGCCGTTACTATTTAATCAAATCCAAAATGTTTGATTTTTAATGGATATAGACGTCGGGATTATGAAAAAAGTTACATAGGATACGGGATATTTTTTTTCAAAAACATCAATAAATCAACTGAAATCGTCCCGTTTAAAATATCGATTATGAGTCTATTGTACGCGAATTAAAATCGAAAAACTTTCCTATTGAATACCTACCCTATATATTGCATTGTAATTTTTCGTGATTTTCGGGGCATAGAACTGATAATACATTTTGAAAAATGATCTCCCTCTATAAAATGTAACGTTCCGTTTTTTTTTTTTTATCTATATATTATTCTCAAACTCAATAAATCATACCGAATATTTTCACTGCCTCGGAATATGTTTTCCGAGACAAATAATAATAATAACCCATCTATAATAATATTATCATGGTTTCTACAATCTGCTCGCGCGCATCATCGAAAATGTAACAATGATTTATATATTAAAATATTAAACGGATAGAAGACAATTATAGTATTTAGACGGAGACGAACACGACGAAGCACGCCTTGTTTGTCTTTAGAAAAAACATTTTTTTTTTTTCTATTACATAAATGTAATATTTTTTTAAAATTATTTTACAAGAAAATATTTTGAACGTAACGTAAAGAAGAAAAAAAGAAAATTATTTATAATCAAAGTCAAACTTGATTTTAACGTATGCAATTATCATTTCTTTGTCAACTCGTTTTTCATATTTCATTTTATCTATACTCTATTGTAGTGAATTCATAAACATGTATACACGCACTTAAATATTATTTCAAAATACAAATTAAATTCATAATATTACTATAAAAGTTATTATTACACTCGTGGACTACCTGTACCTGTATATTAAACCGTCGCAGATGTCGTGATGCCGTGTTATTTTCGAAACTATAAACGAAATCATGTAATTTCCGACGATTTTGAATACGGGTAGAGGTTGCGTGGTGGTGTAGTTTCCGACGGCGTAACCCGGATTTCCCTGTAAGGGTAAAATGAAAATTTAAATATCGCATTATTTCACTCGGCAGTTCTGTTCGGGTAGGAATATGGGCCAAACGTCCCGAATAAAATGTTTAATGTATTCGATTCTGAACTGATCTCATAGTTTTTTTGGTTTCTATAAACATAAGTTTAGAACACCTTATATCCCCGTTGTGCCCATCCGTCCGTATAGTTACTACAGCACATAAGTATACTGTGTGCGTCACGAAAATATATCTATTGTGATAACTCGGAATATAATATTTTAAAATATTAACTTTTTTCGGAATCGTTTCATTTTTTTTAAATTTAAGAAACAAGCCGCTCTAAAATTTTATATTATTTTTTGTAATCCTTAATTTTGGAGGTGAAACGACTAAAAACGTTTGATTTTCAATTGGCAACCCATGTTAAAAAACCTCGTACCTATTACAGTAAACCGCTGTTGCCCAATAGTTTGTTTTATTTTTTTAAAGGGAACATATTTGATCTTGATCACCAAATCAACTAACGATAATATCGTTTTATGAACGATATAAGTTTTGTATTTATTATATTAAAAACCGTATTATAAGATTTACTGGCAGAGCGATGTAGATGACCAACACTAACTCACATTAATACATTGTAAATAACAATTTTTTTATTTTAAAATATATCTATTAATATTATTTCAAATGTAATATTCGCCAATATTATAATGTATGATAATAAAATTATTTAGATACATCATACTTTTTTAAAAGTTTGCACACAGACTGGTTGTAATATTATAAACTGAATAATTTATAAATACAGTGGTATTATAAAATAAATATTGAATATTATTTTTTATACGAGGAAATTTAATCAATAATATTTATTAGAAATTAAACACAGTAGTTTTTCCATTTTTTTCACTCATTGCATTTATTCCACGTAATCGAATATACGCATCTCCTATTTTTATTTATATTTAATAAATCAATGTACATCCATGGTGCGCGGTCTGGTTACCATAAATCGAAATCAAAAAAATAAATCGAATGTTATTTATTTTTACAAACTATATGTTCCCGAAATTATGTTTGGCCACACGCGGAGTGTATGGTATAATATAATAAATACATCACGTATATTGGAAATCACGGGATTTGGTCAAACTGCAGCAAGAACGAGTGTGATTCTGAAGTATTTACTTTCAAATAGCTTAATTAAGTGTTCTCCTATTTGTCCCTCTCGTATAAATTCGTTCAAATAATCAATCGTATCGCGGGAAGTCTAACATTTCGATATTGAAACACAAATACATTTTTATTAATTTAATATTCAAGAATGCTATAGTATACACATACAATATTATACATTTTTACTAAATTTTAAAATTTCAAATTATAGCTGTCGAAAATAATTCATTTTTTATTTTAAAGGATTTTTTTTTGTTTTACCGTTCATTAATACGTTCACACAGGCCAAAGCCAAGCTATATCACTATAACATATATAAATGAAACTTTTTAATAATTATTATTTTGAACTTAGATCTTTCCAAAAAATACCTTTCCATCGAACCCGGTTTCCACACAGTACTTATAATACAATTAATATATTATAATTTCCGAATATCCGATCAATAATGATGATAATAATAATTTGTTGGCTTCGTAAGAAGAAAATTTGTTCACAGACAAAAAATAATAACCATTAATTATAGTAGAATGTACAACCAAAATTGCTCGCTAAGGTCAGAGTCTAAAAGTTGATACTGCTCACGGGTAGGCCAATGTTTTATTTATTTATGCATATGACATTTTTCGGCTTGTCAGTAATACAAGTAACAATAATAATTACAAAATAGAATAGTAAATGAATAAATAAAACATTTAACATCAAAAAAATAGTCATAATAATTAAAATATAAAATAACTAACTTAGGAGGTAGATGATATACCTTCACGCGGTCCCCCCTGTGAATAGTGTGCTCCAGAGTAATCTTTCAACGTTATTAATACCGCGAGTTTCACAATGAATACACGAAACGAAATAGCATCAAAATACATCAAATACAATTTTGCTTCGGTTTACAATAATAGCACTTTTTCTGAAAATAAATCGCATTGGGAAAGTAATTTAGGAAGGTCATTTTTCGATTTCCCCTGGAGTTTTCCCAATAGAAAGGAAAAACCAGAAAATCGGAGGGACAATAGAAAAATAGGTACAATATTAAATAGATATTATTAAAGAAAATTTATTATGCATGTGTAATTATTTTACCATAATATGACATAATATAGTGTTGAACTAGGTTAGTTTCGTTGTTAATTATTGTGTACAGATATTCGTTAAATTTCCCATCTACTACCTTCCTAACTTCTCACCTATAAGTGGCTCACCTACGTGCGAAGTATGTCCGTTTATTTTTTTATGAAAATACAAATTTTAGAATTCAAACAATTTTTAAAATGTATGTTTTACATTACTGATATTGTTAGTAATCGGTACAATATTAAATCGAAAATACTAGCTGTAACGTCTGTTTTTTTTTTTTTTTTTTAAATTTTTTTTCCTCTCCGGGGACAAGCTTTCGGTTATAATATATTATATTAAGATATATGTTAATATAAGAGATTCAGGGATTTATTTAATGTTATAGTGAGAATCAAGCCCCTCCCCCCTTAAGACTTATGAATTAATTGCGCCACTGCTCATTTGACAATTTTCTAATATGTAACTCTTTTATCTGTAGTAAAAGAGTATTTTTTGTTTCAAAAACGGTAAAAAATAATACCTGTTGTCATATAATAGCCGTCCTCAATTATGTTGTGGAAAATTTAAAATACAATCGGGTTACATTCTAATTTTAATACTCATAAACGGTACGTATAAAATGCAAATGTAACTATTGCATAATGCATACATCAATATTTTATAGAAAAGTAACTGGTCTATTTAATACCTATGCGAGTTTAAAAATAATGATCATTAGTTTCGAAAATCAATAGTCGGAACACATAATATTATTATGACGGAAACAATCACGAAAAAAAAAAAATCAAAAGAATCAACAATCGCGAAAATCCAAAATAATTAATCAGCGTTTGCAAAGGTTACGTCGCGTTGTATTATCAATATATTATTATATTATTCGGTCGTCGTCGGTAGCCGAGGGGGATAAGGGGAAGGTTGCAGGACACAATAATAGGGACTTATCCCTCTTTAATTAATTCTCGTGATTTCTACTTCCACAATAAATGTCGATTTAGTCCAAGGGGGGGGGGTAGGGACAAGTATATAAATTAAATCCCCCCGTCCAAAATCAATGGACCGCATCCTTTTTTTAAACGTGTACAATATTTATTATTATATTATTGGTGTAATCCAATCGAATGTATAATAATATGACGTAGAATTGCCTACACATGCAGTCCATACTAGCTTTTTTCTGTTGACCTTTTTATCTTTATTTTTTATTAAACAAAATCTACCCTTCGGTATGTATGTATATTGTATTGTCACGCTGAGAACGATATTTGTATTTACGACCTTTATTGTGTACAAACACTGAAAAACACATATAGGTACAATTCAGGAACGTTGTAACACATCACAACAAAAAATAATAGTATTATTTTTTTCGACGATTCCTTCAGGCTGTTATTTTAATTCTAATGTAGCGGGTACTCCAGACTATGAATATGAGTGAGACGGTTTTCGATATGTCATTAATTTTGGTTATCTTAAGCCGAAAATTATAAATTAAAAATAGGGGTCACGCGATTTTTAGTACCTACATTTCCATATTTTTCTATTATTACAGAAAAATGTAACAGTGATTGTTCTCAGATATATAAAAGATTTTAAAGATTTTAAATACTTCTTGTTCAATATAGATAAGTTATCATTATTACTAAATTACATCTTCATACATTTTTCATCTTTTGACACGTTACTATCAGGTTTTTTTTCTTTATATACACGCGTGTTATCCGATTTATCCTCGTTTTGAACCGGCGGTCATTTAACGGAAATCTTAAAATTCAAATTTTCAAATTTTTAAATGTTAACCGTTGTTTTAGAAATAGGAAAACAAACCATCCCGACCGGCCATTATCTCATATCGACTTTATATCTTGTCAGCAGAGACATATTTAAGATTTTGTCTTAGAGAAAAGTATTTATTAATTTATGATTATGCATTTATTCAGAGGCCAATAATTCAAGTGTGCTTTTGGATTCTGAGTGGAGCGAAGAAGCTTATTGTTTTACAAAGATATTTAATTTATTTTTTTTCTGTGAAAAACTTTTCTACTAGTAATTGTGCTCCAATTTACAAATATAGCACTTTTTCTAAAAGGAAATCTGATTAGGGAGGTACTTTAAGAAGGCAATTTTTTTGATTTTCCCCAAAAATTTTTCCAAAAAATGGGAAAAAATCAGAAAAAAACATGGGAAAACCGGGAAAATAGTATGAAAAACGGGAAAATAGGTTCAGTTCAAAACAAATATTATTAAAGAAAATATATAAAACCTATTTAATTATTTTACTAGAGAGGGGGTATAGATCAGTAAAAAGCATTGAAATAATGAGGAGGATAGAGTGATGTAAAGAGGATACTTTTGAAATTGAAGTCGGTTTGATTTGGTAATATCGCCTTCTAAGTCCAAAAACATACACACGAATTTATATTTTCCACGAGTTATATTACATTGAAATCTACGAAGTATAACTTTATAAGTATAGATATAGTTATTGTAGTTACAGATATAATATAAGTATAAGTATAGCTATCAAACGTAGAATAAAACATTATACATTTTTTTTAAATAAAGAATTCTAATAGTTATACTTAAACTTATAACGTTTTTATTTTATTTTGGTTTTTGAGTTTTTAGGAGTTCATTGTATAATTATAGTTTAATAATAACTGTTCTATGCGAAAAATTGTCTCATGGTGAATAAAAACCTTAATATATATTTTATATTATTTATAATACATTTGAAAGTGTTTTTACAAAGGAGAAACAAAAACAATGCGACTAAACGACTCTGACACCGGAACGGTCAACAATAGTACAGCAATGGAAGTAACACGTAAACCCTTCAGGGGCTTGAAGTCTTAAGGGGTCCATTACCAAAATTACCAACAACATTCTAAACAAATATAGAATCGTCTTGGCGAGAATTTAATATCAAACGATTTAAAAACGTAACGTAACGTTTATAGAAACATTAGAAACGGTTTTCCAAGTAGTTATTTTACGAGACCGTATATAACGCGACGACGTGCCAGGCAACGTAAATGTAAATAACGGTAAAAGCCAATGGACGTATATGTATTTTCGAAAATAAATTCCCATCTCACAAAATGAAAACTAAAAAGCGATTTTGAGTTCATTAGTAATACGACGAACGCTTTTTCTCACTTCCCCTTCAAGAAAAAAAAATTAATACACTAATAACGAGTAATTATTTTGATAATATACTACACAGTTTTGTATACATAACGAATTAAAATGAATATATCACCCCTCAGTCTATACTATATGTGATGTTTAGCTGATCAGCCCTTCCAAAAGAAATTCCTGGATACGATACAGACATATCACAATAACAATGGTCGATTTTGAAACATATTTTTGGAAATGTTTGATACGCGTTATCGGACTTACCGTTATAATTGTTTGAAATTTACCCCGGACGATGCAATGATAAAATGTTTAAAAGATTTAAAATTACATCAGATAGTTTAAAATACCACACGCGGCACTCGATGATAACAGACCGCCGATAAAGTGTTCCAAAAAACGTACGTAAAACGCCAGGAGTAAGCATGTGAACATATGATAAAATAATAATATAGGCATGTGAAAATATAATATCAACCTAATGGAGAATCGAAATTAGTGAGTTATTGATATACACTATTGTCAATAATTATTTATTGTTTTCACTTTAGCTACAGTAAGTTGCGTCATTTATAAATTTTACAAACCCTGATGCCTATAAGGGATAACTATAGGCAATAGCGACGTACCGTTTGGACGGGAGTGTCGTGTATTGTTATCCTTATAGTACTTGATTATCATCATTAATAACGGTCCTATATGAAAACAAAAACAAAAATCAAATTTACTCGAAATCGTATATTATGTTTTAAGACGTAATATAACACGAATACATCCGCTGGTTCGCGGCCGAAAGAATCGTCCTGTATATAATGAATTATTCATAATTTTGTTCCCCTTCTCGATTTTCTTGGCTGACGTCATTGCATTTACCCGTATAATAATATCATAATCATACTACCATTAACCACCTGTAATACCACATTTCATTCTTATCGTAGCTGTATAACGGCGGTTTTTTCGCTGTATACCTATAGTAGTTAGGTGTATAATATGTATATAATAATTATTTTTCTTACGAAATTATGGCACAACCTATACAATAAAATATTCGAAGAACTTTAACGGCATTAATACTTTAAGGGAGAGGCTTTCGCCGGGCCCTGGTAAACCTCATGTTAATGATACGACAACAGTAAGTTGTCATTTCTATATTGCCTACCGAGATAAAGTATCGCGTGTTACGCTAAATCTCACCATTAAAATATTATAAACTATGTGCATATTAGATGTATATTATGATAATAATAAAGACAATGAATTATAATAAACACAAATCGATTCTGAGCAGAGTTCGGTTTACCATTTTTTTTTTTTTTTTTTGATAAACTCAAATTAAATAAAATGTACATGTATTATGTGGTACTTTTAACGAATTTTATCGTAAGTTTCAACTGACAATACACCATTTATAAAAATAAACTATAATTTAGTAATATGTACATATCGTATTAAATTTTTAAGGATATTTACAAGGCTGACGAATGAAATTGCCGTAAACCAAAAATATTTGGTTGTTTTTACGATTTTCGTTAAAATCTGAACTAACAATGCTAACCCATACAAAAAAAAATATATATATATTTAAAGATTTACGATATTTTTAAACTACCTCAAGTTTAATCTCTTTGATTGAAGATATTAAATAAATGGTAATACAAGTACATGATTTTCTAAAATGTATCAAAGTCAAACAGTGTATCGCGTCCAAAGTTCGTGTTTAGACCACGAGCAATCACATACCGTGAAATGTAAATATTTGAGATAGCAGTAATCAGTACGTCAGTGAAAGCTACTGCTCTACTGGTTGCTGATTGCAAATTCGACGTTTTCTCCTTTTTTTTTTTTTTTACCTTTTTCCTATCGCTAGTATTTTGCTGGCTGCCATACGCATTTCAGACACTATGCATGAGTACCACGTGTCCAGGATATTTCATCATTGTCATTCACATCAAATATTAGGGTCATTAGGAGTCATCTCATTAACCACGGGTACTCATGTCCATTCGGGTTATTCAGGTTATCTTATTATGTTTTTGTTTGAGTGAATTACCCAGCAATTATTTTGTTCCTGGTTGTAAAGACAAATCTAAACACTACTATTAAGTTATATAATCTTTGTAAAACGTTTATACTATCTTCATTTAGCTGAACTTCACTGATACAAACTAAAACACTTAAAACACAAAATTGAAAGAGGTACACTTTACACACAGTTAAACAACCACAAAATAATGACGAGACATTATATATGTATTGTAAAACATTCATAACGGTATTATAGTTTGAGCAATCAAACGTATATTGATCATAACAATGTCCGTCTCCAACAAGCAAATTAATCAATTTCCGCGATAATTCAACTGGTCAGTTTATTTTAACATTTTCGACTATATGCAATAACAGTATTTCGGAAAGTATAATAGGATACCTACTCGTATAATAATGTATTGATAACATATATTTTGTTTTTTTATGTAACTCGCGTGCCTATGAAAAATCGCATTACATATAACTCGCTATAGTGCTGCTATGTATAAACGAAGTTTAATAATAGTTCTCGTTTTGGTCAGCAAAACCACTTCTAATACTTTACTATAATAATATATTAATATCTAAAATATAATTCTTTCCTTCCATAAAATGTATTAGTATATTGAAATATACATAGTCAAGTGAGTTCGTAATGTACTTTTCATGTTGGTGCGTTTACCCCGTTCTCCGAAGCTCTTGCCGTTTGCGAAGTTAACAAAATTACAATTTCGTGGAAATTTAAATAACCCACACATAATATCAATATTTCAAAACTATAAACATATTTTAAATATTATTTTATACACGTGAGATAAAATTATTTGTTTCTGTATAAGCGCATAATAGTTTTTACTGTTTGTCACTCCGAATACTACTAGAACCTTTTAAATGCAATTAGAGACGATAATAGACTTATCCCTGGAATCAGCTATATAGCCCTTTAAACATTTAAAAAGAAACAGCAATTAACAATATCATAGTAGTAATCCAATTACTGCATGACGACTCGATGATTTTTAGATTCCAAGCGTAGTGAGGGAGCTATTGGTTTATTTTTTTTTTCTTCTTCTTCTTTGTTTTAGTCTGTGGATCCCCAAAAAAAGTACGGCACTTCAAATTATTTATTACCGAACTGCGCTCAGAATCATTTTTCGTCAGCAGTCGTTTATCGTTTACAGATATAAATTAATTAACCTTATGTATCCTACCTTCTCAACTTCTCACCTATAAAACTGGCCGCACTTGTCCTTAGCACCGGCTCTTTTTTTCTAGATGAGTTTTATTATGATTTGTGCTTTTTTCTGTCTGTACACAAAATTTCTGGTTTTCTACCAGGAATCATGTTTCGATCGTCAAGAGAAGCATTTTTCCTAAACGCACATTTTGTCGTAGATATCTGAAATTTGCACATAATACTTATATTAGGTTTTTCTAAATGTTATAAACAATTTTGACAATTTTTAAGGTGTTTGAAGAAATTAAAATGTTCGAGCATCATTAATGCGAAAATTGCAGTATTTTAAATTCATATAACTGAACTTTGCTCAGAATCATTTTTTGATAACAATGATTTATTGTTGCATATTACAGAAATAAATTAACTCAATCTTCTTTCTCAACTTACCATCTAAAACAATGGAAAATCAATCGGCATTATTAGCTCTTTTTTGTATTTAAATTTTAAATTGCATAAATCTATAGAACTTCGGTCTATATTCCCAATTATAGAGCAAGTCGGAGAAGGATGGCTATTATAAAATCAGACAGTTTAATAATTAGCAATAACCGTCATTTATTGTATGTGATTATATGTGATTAATAAGTCGGATATTTAAATAAAATATCTATGTACCTATAAGTATGTTTTTTGAAAAAATCCTGGTGAGAGTTTAAAACTTAAAACTACTGCCTGTATAAAAAAAAATACCTAGTAGCCAATACAATGTCAAATATAAGAATACATATAACAGCATTTCAGTTTATTTTTTTTAGTTTTTAAAAGCAATGGCGCCATCACGAACCGTCCGCCAAGTCTTCGTCTAGCCGGATTCCCGATTTCGGATACATAATAGTGTCCATTGTGTGTAGTTTTATATTTTGTTCTATTTTCATAAACCAACCAAAATACTCTATGACATATTGTCTATACAATATTAGTTCGGACATATGGCTCTGTGGTTTCTTCGAACAAAATAACTTTATATAATATAATAGTAATGTTCCGCGTGAACCAAAGAATTTTATGGAAAATATCATTGGAGACAGCCACGATGACGACGACGAGTGACAATTTATCCAGGGGCTTAAACTACAATAACGAGTAGTTTATCCGGTCGTTTTGATAGTGTTATTTTATATGGACGCGTCTATTATCCGGTAAATATCAAACGGGATTATACGAGTATTATAAGCTCCTGTGAAACTATACAACGTATTAACAATTCGGCAAAGTGAATTTAATTCGTCCCGTATAATAATACAAAACTATATGTTATTTTATAGTTTATTAATTAGCTATATCATCTGCAAACATCATGTTCCTATAATACGTCCCTCTCCCCTGTTGCCCCCACACGATCCGAGGTGGGATAGTTCGAAAAAGTTTCGTTTCCAAAGAACTCCTCGTACCGTTAGACAAAATTTAGGACTTCTTAGGACAGATAGACGTACCGTGTGAGTATTCTGATCCTCTCTCATAGGGAAAATGATATTATCAAGTATAAAATGTGATTTCCTCCGTCCTACAAAAACAATACTATATGACTACTGAGTTCATCTATCTGGTTTTCCACGTGTAGGAGCTCGGCGCCCCAGGTTTGCCAAATCCGTAGCGTCATATGCCCCCCTAAGATAACAAGGTCGTTACATAAAATAATATTAAGTCATCGTATATTAATATGCATTATGAACTATGAAAATTGTATAATAATGGTACGTAGGTATATTATATGACGATATGACACGGTATAGCGATGAACTCGCCTTAGAGATAAATGTAATATAGGTGCCTACCTACCAACGGGAGAAAAGTTTAAGCCGAACATTTAACTCTCGACTGTTCATCATATGGAATAATAATTTAAGACCCGACCTATACCTACTTTCGTCTAAGCCATTTCAAAGGCTGTACGCGTACATTCATTTCCCCGGAGAACGAACGAATAAAATCACTTTTTTTTTCAGAGATATACCCTTGTAATAGGCCCGGCGGAGCAGCTGTATCCCATACATCTTCATTCTTCAAACCCTTATCCATCAATACGCTGATAAAAATCTTTTACCCGCGCATTATTTTTTATTAATACTTTTATATTGCAGCGCCTTATTCACAAATAAAATATACGGTAAAGGCATAACACATATATATATATATTATATACAGAACGAACTTCCACAATCGTTACCTCCTGTAGCGACGAATCATAAAATATGAACCGACGGATTTTAAAAATAATATTCTATTTCAATAGGTATGCGCGGTATTTTAGATAATAAATTTGTAAAAAAAACTAAGGAATTTCTTAAATCTACTTATGTAATACATGTATATATATATATTTTTTTTTATTAAAAAAAACTTTTTTGTTAAACTAGTTAAATTGTGGAATGTAAAATAATATATCATTTTTTTTTCTATACTTGATAACTCTACATGTATTTAGATTCTAAGCGGAGTGAGGAATGGTATTGGTTTTACAATAATGTTTAATATTGTTTTTTTATGTGAAAATTGTTTCTACCAGAAAGCTTACTCCGATCATCAAGTATAATACCTTTTCTGAAAGGAAATGTTCTCTGGATGGTACTTTAAAAATGTAATTTTTTGAAATGCTCATTAATATTCGATATAATGAGGAAAACCTCGGTCTTCAGGTTAAAAAAGATTGAAAGATTAAAAATAAGGTTGTCATCAGCAAATGTTTTTATTTATTTTTTTTTTTTATCAAATTTTTATTATTTCGATATTTTTAAAACAATCATTGCTATCATGAAAATGCACATTGTTAGAATCATTTTATACCATAATATGACATATATATGTTGTTGAAAAGCAACACTATAAACTTAACTCTGTTCAAAATCGTTTTTTCGTTAGCAATTGTTTATCGTTGTTTACAAATATATATTGGATTCCCGTTTGTATCTTAAATTGAAATTTATACCTGAACGGTACAGTAATAATTCTATGTTTTCGTAATTTTAGTATGTTTTATTGTTGCCCCTAGTTGGGCCGAGACAGTAAATGTGGGTTTTTTTATAATACTCTGTGGGCTACATTTGTCCTCTATATTTAATGATTACATTATAATTTTATTTCCTTAAAATTTTCCTTCTTATACTTCTAACGAATGAAATGCCAGTCGAAAATGCTTCCTAAAGTGATTTTTTACCGTGACTGTACATTATATATACTATTTATGCATATTGTAGAAATAAGTGCATTGCCATCGAATAAAATTGACAGGATGCAACGATAACATTGAGATTGAGTTCACATACAATTAATGTTTACCATCCAAAAAAACTTCGGTTAGTTAAACCATACAAAACAAAAATTATTCGCATTTACATTGCCATTATTAATTTAGTAAATTAAACTAAATGATTATTTTATCTTATCCCGAAAATTTTTGATTTCAATTTAAATGAAATTTGATTAAATATTTTTCTAAATATTAAGTAGGTACCAAGGAAGTTATTTATATAGGGTAGCAAAGCCGTGGGGGCGCGAGAGGTGCCCACGCAGCGGACGCTATGACAACAAGGGCGTCGAATTTTTAAAGTTCTGTAATTTAATAATTTTACAATCAACGTCCAATGGACAGGTTTAACTTTTTTTGTTTCTCATCAACGGACAATTTTCTGGCACAAGGTGCCGATTTCGATAGGCACAACACTGTTAGGTAGATATCCCACTATACTTATTTTTGGGCCGTGAATTCGTTTTCCAAAATAAAAGAGTGCCAAAAGTTAAACAAATATAAAATATGGTTAATACACTTAAACATAACTTCTAAACTATGTTTGAAAAATAAAAGTTTATGTAACCATAAGATATTCTTAAAATGGAGTACAAGTTTTAGAAAATACAGTGTTTATGATGGTAGACATCTTCATAAACGACATCGAATAATTAATTAATGTTTAATCCATTGTGTAATTTAAAAACCAGGTAAGATTAACAAATCACCTGTGTGTCAGACTTGTTCAAAAACAAAAATTATTCACCTACCTACCCATTTATACTGTGCGTAACTTTTTATTATACTGTAACTAGACATTTCAAGCGGCATTATATTTATAAACTTTATTTTTTCTTCCCTTTAATTATCATTATTTTCTACACGTATATTCCTTTCCGTATATTTATATATGCGTGTTTCGTTGATAATAATTTATTTTATATTCGCTGACAGGACGAGATAGCGTGTTTAATTGTATTCAAATTAGTTCAAAGTTATCATCAAATTTAATTATTAGATGGCCAATTGTTTATCTACTCTGGAATTCCACAGTTTGTTTTTAAATTTGTGATAATAAGTTCTATGATGAATCTAATAAACCGTAATACATACACACACGTCGCACGCTAAACGCAAATATACGGGCATTTGTCGTCTCTGGCTGTTTATTTAACTGAGGGATTTTTAATATCTATTTCTCAGACAATCTATTCATACTTCAAACTTAAAACAAATTTGTAATAATTCATTTTTTTTTCTAATAAAATTAAAAAAAAAAATCCTTCTGTGAACACACAATGAATGGTTTCCTCGTTAGTTTGATCTTTGATGCAATGCATTTTGTTTTCACCTAATTAGAGCATGATTATTGATTACTATAGAAAAAATTTAAAACCACATTTTTTTAAATGCTGCCAGTTAGACGAAAAAAACAGACGAAAAATACCGGTGTAATATTTTCTTATAAAACCTTATAATCCTCTTATACATACAGGCAACCTATATTAATAGACATTAACAATTTGTAATCTGTACCTAATTGTTTGTATACAATATTGTAATATAAATGTGAACTGACTACTTACTTTTGATTTTCAAGTGGAAACTTATATTAAAAATTCCATAAATAGACGCAGTATTAGTTTAAATCAATTTTGGTGGTGAAATATTTGATTTTCGTTAACTCGTTAACGAGATATTCCACTTTTAATTATGCGTAGGCGAGGAGAAGCGGAGCATCACTATTCAGATGCCGCGCACTGTGCCACCACCACAAATAATGCTCCACTACTCTCCTGCTGCGAAAACTTGAAAGCGGGATATCTCGTCAACGGGTCGAGGGAAATCAAATATGTCAACACCAAAATGTATTTAAACTGATAATTCGTCTAATTATCGAGTATTTAATATAGATTGAAAATCAAAAGTAGATAGACGGTTCACCCCTAGAAACAAGAGCGACAAAAAATAATGAAAACATGTATAAAATATTATAGGGGATACTTGTTTCTTGAGTTGTCAAAAATAAAAATTCCGGATCTCGCAATGATCATATCTTCGTGGGACACGCTTTATGATATTATTAATATAAAAGCCGTTCGCATAATGAGCCCCTGCAGAAGGGAGTTATAAAAGTATAAAATGCAATGTAATTTAATACAATTTACACGTTGCAACGGCTTTGAGCAGAATATTGATTGTTTTTTCCTCTTGTAGACATGGTAACTGAGAAATCAACAATAATAAAACGTATGTATGTGAGTATTGTCAGTGGGCGAAAAGTCCACATATTTCAAGGTACAATACCGAAAAACAAAAATCTAATAAAGGTTACACTCAAAATGTGACGTTTGAGTTCAAGTTTTCCTAAATCTTTTAACAATTTTACCGTAAAGGACTTGGCAAAATAAATTTCAATATCATAAATTAATTTAATCTTATTAGATAGTATATTTTTTAAGCGATTATTTGTCACTATGCCATCCTATCGCTGACGGCCATTTGGTCATAAAGTTCAATCAACGCGAACAATTAATAACAATTTTTTTTTAATTGTATATTTCACATTTGAAATTGTATTATGTATAATTAAAGTATTATTTTTATCGAACTATGTCGTATAATTATGATTTACGACACACACACACACATAATGGAGAAAAGATAAATATTACGCCTTATCGTCAATAAATTGAGATTTTCATAATAATATTATTTACCTCGCTGGAAATTCAAGACGAATATTGTTGTATAAGGTTATAGTACTTATATAAAGGAAACCCTGTCACCGACAACTGGCACGCTGTCGTCGTGACATTAGCCGTTCTCTCCTAAAATCCATTCGTTGACAGAATAAAAATCTTCTAGCCCCGTAGAATAGGTTCGCGGCACCGCCTGTGTTAGACATATTTATAAAAATTCGATCGCAGTGAGTGCTATACAGCCAGCTCTGTCGGAAAAACGATTTTCATTCAAATGAAAATAATTATGGTAGGTATATAATAGCGGGGCTAAGGAAAATAAACGGAGTGTCTGACAATGAATAATACAATATTTAATTATCAAAACACGCCGAGGCCTTTGATAACGGATCGTATATACCCCTCGGTGTGGATATTAAACACTTTCGAACGTAGTTTTCTTAATAAATGGGAAAAACTTTCCCATTTAGACGATTTTTTTTAAATAATTTTTCGTTGATTTCTGGATTCGCTTGACAACGAGAGAAAAATAAGACTAAAGATTATTTTTCATTTTCAACAGTTTATCGTTACGTGCAGAAATAAATCAAATTACTCTATATATCCTCCCTGCTATAACTTTGTCCTCAAACAGTGGCACACGCCATCAGCAACTTGCACGTAAAAAGCTGTGCGAGTTGCTGATTAAGTTCGTAGTGATTTCATAAACAAAAGGCTGATCTAAATAAAGAGGTGTCGCGTTATTTGGTTGCCAGTAATTTGATCACAATACGAAAATAGCGCGATAACAGAAAATGTCAAAATGTTATTGAAATATTGATCTTACGCGTTTGCCTTTTGGAGGAATTTCATGCGCGATAAATACATTTTATGTCAAGTTAGTAAAGCCCAATGAGCCCAACACGGACAATATGTTATTTTAAAATCGCAATTCGCACATAATGTAGGTAACATACGTTTGCCAAAATAAAATCCCGTAGTTCATAATACACACTCTCGGAGATAACTCAGAGATGTCTTGTGGAGAAAATAATTACCTGTTGGTATACAGTTCCGGCCCGCGGTAAAAACTCGCGCAAATTTCAAATTTCCATTTGTCGCGTTCAAATGGCCGATCGTAAAAGTTGACATTGTATAGTAGGCACTGATATTTCACCCGCGATCGGAGAGGCCATACTCCCGGAAAGGTAGACGTGATCACACCGATGCTAAACATTATCAAAAGCGAACAGTTTTTATTGACGTTATACCGGGAACGATATTATTTCAAAGTTATAATCGGTGTGATTATAGCGGCAGTGGCTGCGCAAAGAGCAATCTAAAAGTACGAGTCGAAACAGATAACGGACCCATACCGTTTCGCGGGACCCCCGTCCGCGCGAACCGTGTTCCGACAAAATCAATTCAGTCGATAAGCGGTCGGCAGAATGAAATGATATTATCTAACAGAAATAACATTAACGTATCATCGAAAATGTTCGACTCCAGCAGTCGGACAGTACGTCCAGACTATTTTCGTATATTTGTACAAATTCGTAATTAATCGCATTACAGCAGCGATTGTGAAAAATAATACCAGCGACGGATGTGACGTTTTACTCGCGATTTTACGCGCGGTTCTAAGCGGAGCGAGGGCCCGCGTCGGTTCAAACCACGATATTGTGTGTTCGCACGATCCCGCGGACGTGATGGGCGTCGCCGGAGTAAATTTTTCGGGGCGGCAAAGAAATAACCGTCTAAAGAATAATGTTCGTTGAGTTTGCTTTTCAAAAGTGAAAAAAAAAGCTCGTTCGTCAGGGCCCGTGACACTTCATATTCGAATACAGCCAATTCCGCGGCATTGCAATGCCGTGCGTGTTTAAACTCGAATTTTCAATCGCAAATTAAAACGGACTGTACTCTCCGTGTAGAATCGCGCGTTCGATAAAACGCCGGTTATAATTACCCCGGGCCCCGCCGATGGCCCGGGAGTTTTACTCGGCCGGCCCGCGGGGAGACCGCGCTCTGATATTCAGAACGGACAATGGTAGTGTCACGCGATCGTATAACGGCAATAGGTAGCGGCACAGCGTAATATCGCCGTGGTGAATTGTCGTAACGCAAATAGAGTCGAACTCGTGTTTTGAAACGGACCCCGGGTTCGGGCCGGCGACCACGTGTCCGGAGAAGTCGTTCGGACGCCCGACCCACGCACGATAATGTTCGGCGGCACAGGAACGGGGAGTGCTCCTCGTAGGACGCGTCTCGGCGGTTCGGGGTCTCGGAAATGTGCGGAACGTCGCGGATTCGCGCGGTCATAATATGTTTGACAGTCGAAAAACTCAAAACGGCAAAGTGCAAAAAGGACGGACACACTACGCACGTGGCGCAGCCACTGTTGTAGGCGGTAGGTTGAGAAGGTGGGAATTCAATGTACACATCGGGAAGCAACGATAAACCGTCGGTAACGAAAAAAAAAAACGATTCCAAACGGAGTTCGTTCGGTAGTGTTGTGCCATATCGTGGTAAAACGATTACGGCTATGTGCGTTTCCGTGACGACAACGGTTATTCGAATAATATTGAGACAACAAAATTTTAACAACAACAATTAATAAATAAAAACGGTTGCCAATCACAACTGTGTATTCAATTGTTCAATCTTTTTTAACCTAAAGACCGAGGTTTTCTCCTCGTTGTCTCGGTTATTAATGAGAATTTCAAAAAATCACCTCTTCAAAGTACCGCCCGGAAAATATTTCCTTTCGGAAAAGGTGCTATACTTGATGGTCGGCGTATGCTATCTGGCCGCGAAAATGTTCACGTAATCAACACCATTGTAAAACACAAAACGTTCCTCGTTCCACTCCTCGGAATCTAAAATATAATGGTATTCATAATATCTGGGTGTCCGCGGAGTGAATCCCGCACGCGGCGCTGTCCTCCGTGGGCCAATTGCACCGACCTTTCTCCCCCTCCCACCACCACCACCGCCGCAACTTCCTAGACACCGCCGGACCGAGGCGGCGGAGGGTGGAGAGCGCATTATCGTTTGCACATCTCCGCTCGGCCGGGCCTGCACTCCTTGGCCGAATCGCCAGCAGCCAGGGTGCGAAGCGGTCCGATCGGGCGGGCAGGTAGGCCCGCCAGCCGACGTTTAACAGTCAGATCCGCGGCCTCGCCGTCTCGTTCGCTACCTTACGCGTCATGACGTGAACGACCCGTCTCCCACGCCGCGCCGCATCAATCGGCACTCGCGACGTCGGGCGGCGTGCGGAAAATAATCGACCTGTGCGTCAAAGACGTATTTCCCGCGAATTATGTTTTTATTTTCGGAAATTCAAATTCCACCGTCTCGATAAAAAGACTCGCCAATCTATTTTCTGATCGAAACATTGTCGTCGGTAACTATTGAGGTGCCTCATCGTCGCTAACGTTTTAATTTTGTTTTCTCTGTCTCGCGCGTAGTATTAATATATAATATCTTGAGATATTCGTATTTTTTATTTAAACTGTTGATTCGTATTGCGTAGAAATACTAGGGTACCTTTAAGAACCTGGAACGTACTTGATTAACATATACGAATCCACGTTTGAGGTTTTCGTACATATCGAAATCTGAACCGTATGCGAATCGCTGACTTGCCGCTGTAGCCGAATACGATTATGTATCCTACCTTTTTTATGATGCTTTTAGGTAAGAAATAAACCAAAGTTTACTATAAAAATAAATATTCTTCTATACTACCCATCTACATATTGAATAAAATATCCGAAAAGCTAAAAACAATTTTTTGTTATTTTATTTATGGTCAAAATTAATAATAATCTAAAAAAGCTAATAAAAAAAAAAAAGTAATAATAAAACCGAAATATAAAGTGAGTACAAATATTAATATGAAATAAAGTGTTCATTGTTCAGGGCCGTTATCGTTAGATATTTTTAGCACTTTGCGCATTATGAGTCTTAATAACGCCTAAAAATGTTATCGATAAAGTGCGTATTTTAAGACCAGGTTCTTTTATACAGTATAATTAAGGTTAAAATTATTAAGATGCGTCGGTAAATGTTGAGCCGCAATAATATGTATTATATTTTAAACTCCGAAAACTGAGTAAAGTATACATGGTGATTCTCTCCCACCCCCTTGTAAAATAATCATTATATGGGAAGGTATTAACATTTTTTTACAAATAAATACGATACCAAAATATTATTACATTTAGGTTTTTCAAAATATTATCGTTCATATACATTACTCCATTACCTACGTAAATTAAGATTATATTTAAATTATTTAACGTGATATTATTTTTCTGTGAACTAAACGAAAATGCATAACTTACAGCTTATAAAGCCGAAGGTATTATAGCGCAGATAAGAACTCGGTTTAAGGAAGTGAATAAGCTGTTAAGTGTTCAGTCTGTGATAAACCCTGATGACGCAAATACCTAACTACGCGTTGATGTTGAAATAGATTATGTTGCGTCAAACATAATGTTATAATATTATACCCACTCGCGTTTGTATACGTTTTTCTTGTACGCAAAATTTAAATTAAAAAAGAGCTTATACCGAGGAAAGGTGCGGCCACTGTTATAAGTGAGAAGTTGAGAAGGTAGGATACATAAGGTTATCTCATTTATATCTGTAAGCAACGATAAACGATTTAAACGATTGCTGACGAAAAATGATTCCGAGCGCGGTTCGGTAATACATAATTTGAAGTGCCGTAATTTTTTTTAACCTAACCTGCCTACGTTTTTTCCCGATTATTATGAAAACTAATTAAGAAATCAAAACAACGAACAGCATCATTAAAAACAAGATTAATAATTTAACAAAAAAAGTCTCTTGTCGTTTTTCAATTGGAGCCATATTTGTGCTAGAAAACGTGATAGGTACTTATTTAAAATAACGAAATCGTAAAAGAATCGTGTATTATTTTCCCCAGTTAACCGTTTTTATTCTAAATACCATTTCACAAATCGAAAAATAACCTATGTACTTACGAAGTAGATAAAATTTACTTTCATTGAAGGTGCTACACTTATACATCGGAACACGTTTTATAGAATAAAAGTGGTCTACAGTACAAAAAAAAAAAAATTAATTACCATTGTAAAAAAATTAAAAAAGGAAAATTGTCGTTTGATAATTTTGAGAATTTTAACACGTCTAGGTAAATCTAATACAAGTATTATTACCAAGTTGTAAGTCTCTACGTGTATTTATAATCGAATTACAACCAAAAAAACTCCCAAAAATTAAAATTCCTTAAAAGCTCAAAAGTTTTGGTGATGATATCGTAAGAAAGTAAATCAAAAAGGTAACGAAAAAAGTGTATTGTAATGTTTCGGTTAAATCGTTTTGTCTAGTAGAAAACGTCGTCCGTGTTTTTATAAAATAATGAAAGTGCTTTTATTTAAAAAATAACGTTGAAAATTAAAAAATGACCGTTTAAAACAAACAATCTAGACAACTTGAGCTTTCAGAAAAGTTGCTACACATAAAAATTGGAACGAGTTTACTAGGAAAAAAACGTATCCACATACTAGAACAAAGAACTAAAATAGACAGACAGATGAAATAAACAGCATTGTAAAAACCAATAACACCCTCGCTACGCTCGGAATCTAAAACACTATTCTCATCGACTAAAAACCCCGTTGAGAATTAAATAATAAATATTAATCCGAAGTATTTAGAAACCAACGTTGTCAACGAATTATATATTTACTGTCAAATATTTGTACATACTTACTACCTGTAATCACAAAATATAATCATTTATTTCATTCAAATTTAGTAGATACAATTTTGAATTTAATCTTTCCACATTTTTAATCGATTGCCATTACATTTATAATAATACATAATTGAGTGATAATAGTTATTAAAGTCGTTTGTTTTTGATTATTTTTCAGGAAAGGTCAAAATGGCATTGTCGTGGATTTATTTGGTCTTCATCAGCGCATGCACATCACTAGGTAATGGACATAATAATACGATTATCGTTTTTGATTACAACCTTCAATTATTGTTCTTTAACCGAGTAGCCGACTATACGGGAATCTTAATTGACAGACAAATTGAATAAATACCAAATCTTCTTTGTCAAGTTCTCGCATCATAAACCCCTCGAGGTTTAATAACGGAATATAATACTAATACAATCTAGCGTGCGTACTCTAGTTTACAAAAGAACAAAAAAAAACATCACTTAACTCCCTATAGTAATACTTAATTCGATTTTAGTTTTCGAGTATTAAAAATAATCCGAATATTATATAACGAAAATGTGATTAACTGTGGAGCGCATTAATTGGTCGTCTCTCAAGATTAAGCAGATATTTCTGTATGCGACTTGAGCCTTAATATTTTGTATCGTAACCAATTTAAGGTCCACGAATGAAATATTTCTTCCCGATATTAAACGGTAGCAAATTTCAAAAGTGGTTCTCAAAAATGTACTCAAAATTAAAATTACTTTTCTGAACAGTCGACAAACTACAATATTAATAATATTATGTTTGCGTTATCATATTTTGTCTATTTTAATGTAAAGAGAATTATTCAATAATAAGTACTAATGATAACAAATAAGATAGTGTTTGAACAAATCTTCTTTTTAAGTTCGCAAGCCATTTAGGCAATTTTAATTGCTACAATTAAGCCTTACCGTCTTTCTCTATTATATGATAAGTTCCAGTCAACCTCTCGCAAGCCGCGACTGTTAGTTCTATCACAGTTCCTCGGAAAAAATCAAATTGTTTAATGTTAACCGTGACTGTTACGATTTATGTTTATCGATGTTTGTACCTATATTTTCTGTTTAGTCTTTTGTAAATTAATTCATTCATTCATATATTTATAATATTACATTGTGTAACTATTTTTGTAAAAAATAAAAATTGTATTTCTGTAACCATTTGCAGAATTTTAATCACCTAATATTTATTTCCGATTATACTCCCTACAAATTACAATAAATAAAACAAATACCCAGCTTCATAAAAATGCTCATGGTGTTCAATTTGAGAACCACTGTTTATTGATTTTTATGAAGCGATTCGTTTAAATATAAATGGGAGGCAATTTAAATTAATTTACTATAAAGACTGGAGGCGATTCATATAACTCAAGAATAGGGACTAAAGTGCGCGCCGGATTAATAAATTGTCGATTTTTAAGGCTAGTCACAGTTGTGTTATATAGCCATTAGCCATATATTTTCGTTTCTCTTATATTAAACAACACACATATTCCACATTAATAATTTTTATTATTACCTATTCATATTCCGTAAATTAAAAATTTATTTTTTTTATTCACTGCAGTAGTAGTTTATTGGGAGAATAATATTAAGGTACAATAAAATATAATATTTTGTAATATTTTAATCATTTGATTTCCGCCGTATAACTTAGAGCAACAAATGCGGATTTAATATAATTCTATATCTACGCAAAGGTTAAGTTAGGAAAATCCCTAGAGAAAAAAAAATAATCCGATTGAACTTTCTCTTTTGTCCTCTTAAAACTCAATATTTTTGATCTATGAACACGACTATGCCCCTAAAATGTAATCCGATTTAATATCAATTGTACAATATTTAATGACAATACGCGTGCGAGTAACATAGTTTTGCGGAGTAAAATGTTATTAAAGTTCAACAAAATACTTACATCATATTATGAATATTGTTTCTATAATTATATAAAGTCAATATTTATATTTATTTTTTTTATAGTAATTACGGGCACCAGCCCAAATTAAACGGATGCATAGTATGAGTACATAACAAAAATTTAAGTGAATTATATTACGTTAATATATCAATATAGAAGAGAAATGACGGATCCGCGTTGGCGATTCTCATCATCCTAGTGAGATGATCGTTTATCAAGTAATGTTGGCTGAGCAGTCTGGAATAACAAAACAAGAATTATCGCAGGTTTTTCGAATTGGCACCTTTATATTTATAAGTGCAAAGAAGAAAGGAGAGTCAAGAGGGTTAAAGAGAAGTTTTTTGGAAAAAATACATATTATGTTGCCATATTGGTAACGATGCTCAGCTAAGATGGAGATTTAGAAAACGGATGACGGGAGTATAGTCATGAGGTTCGCAATTAATATTAAAATTATACCTCATAAAGCTTTTAGAGTCTAGTATATATATTGCTCGTATACCTATTCAAACTATTTTTCACTATTGTTATACGTTTTGCGTCGATTTCTACCGTGAATACTATATTTGAATAATTATTATAAATTAGTGTTATTAGTCGATAGTGGATTGATACCAATTAAAATAATCTGGTGTTTTTGAAGACATTTATAAATATCTAAGCTTTAAGTTGTAAATTGAAGTAAATACAAGTTATACCTCTAATGAAAACATCATAGTGCTTATAAATATTGTAGGTATATACGTACCTATTTTAATTTAAGTACGAATTCTATGGTAAAATTCAAAATCAATATTGTAAATATCACTAATACAATAAAGGGAATTAAATACTCGCAGAAAACCGTTATTCTGAGGTTAATCAAATCGATGCAGCAGTTTTAAATACAAAGAGTTTATTATCGAAACAAAAATTATATTATATTCGAAGAATATCGATTCTCTTAATTAAATTTTACCGCTGTTAACAGTTATCAGCTTATTATTTCAGCTGTATAATAATTGCATTATTTTCCATCTCTATATCTTATAACTAGGTATATATATATAATAAAACGAATAATTGTATTTCTTCTTCCATAGAGTATGTTCATGTTTCCACGGTAACGCTAAATATTTCAGACGGATACCTATGAATTTGAATTCCGCTTTTTAAGGTGATAGAGGATACTAAAATATGCATTTTAGAATGGATTTAAAATGTTGAACACCTTCTATGTACGCATGCACAATAAAAATTACTTTTTTTTGAACAGCAACGCCTATTCTTGACACTAATTTGAATAGTCCTACTTTTTTCAAAACAATTTTAAAAATACAAATTTGTTTTATTTAAAAAATCACCTAAGATACAGCAATCTAGTAGTAGTTAAAAAATATAATTTTTTAAACTAAAAGGTATATTATTGTTTATGTATTACATTGTGATTGAACTAAAATTCAAGATTATCTAGTCGAAATATGTCGTGTTACCTGGAAACACGAATATACTGTATAGATGTGAAATCTGTTGCGAAACTGTAAGAACTCACACAATACAACACAGAAAATAAATATTGTCCCATATAATCGCTTTTGTAAAAATTATTACGTATCGGACGTATCGATACGCTATCGTTTTTAACTAAAAAAAAAAAAAAAATACTTTATATATTAAAATATTATATGTTTAGCAAATGGTTTTTAAAAAAAGTATTCTCCATGGACTTAATAATGAAACGTGTTATCACTCCTTATTCTAAAAATCTTGCGAATATTATTGATCTATGGAAACTGTAATTTCCTAATTAATTATAATTATACATTTACATTGGTTGCAGTAATCGTTTTAGCTATTGAATTTGAAATTTTAACTTATTATTATATTCAATAATATAAAAACGTTAAATTTTTGTTTGATAACAACTCTAATATGTAATTATCATCGATTTTTTTCAATGAGACTTTTTCCTACGAAAAACTAACAAGCGCCTAACACCCAGGTCAAATAAGTATCTGTATGGTATTTAACTACTCAAATGTCCAGGGGAAAAAACGTGACCAAACTAAATAAATAGCCTTACATTTTAAGTCTCAAGAACCAATCCTAAAATGTAAAAATATTTCGAATAAGAAGCAATTAAATCACATAGTAGGTATGATACAAACAATTATTTTCGAAATTCAGTGAATAAATCGAAATATTCGAATTTAGTCGATTAAGATTAAACATTTTTTTATTTTGCATGAATAAAATATATTATATCGTTCTACTTTCCACTCAAATCAAAAATGGAAAGTTAGAGTAACCAAAAACACTTTAAAATCCATTGTTTTGAACTAATTCATCATATGCGGCCACTTTTATCATCACCACAATTTAATAATATTGTTTACAATTTCTTGTAACTTGTACCAACTTTCAGGTAAAATAATAACAAAATAAAGACTAGGTAGGTATGTAAAACAAAACTTCTATGTGAAAACAAAAATATATATACATATATACATATTTTTTTTAAGTCGACAAGGAAGAAAGTATTAGAGGTACGTATTATACTTTTAAATTTGAATACGATGATTTATTTCGAACTATTCGTTAAACGAAACTCTTTGACTAACAAATAAATCAAATTTTTTTATTTTTTTTATTCAAAAGGAAAAAAGGCTTTAACTTTTGGGATTATTGGTCTTGTGTGCATATTATTTTGTGTGTATTACATTAATACTTATGTTTAAAAGTACAAGTTATAACATTTAAAATTTTATAAATTGTGTTTACGTATCGGTTAAAGGTTATTTACAATATTAATTTTTGTAAGAAAACTTAAGATTTTTATGGAGTCGTTTTCATTTAAGGCTTCATCTAATCGGTTTGGCATATATAAAAAGAGTTTAAATCACAGTTTGTGTTACGTATAAGTGAAATATTATTATTATTTTAGAATTTTAAAATTCGGTAAAGATAATATACAACATGGTTATTTATTTATTCATTAAGAAAAATAGAAGCTAAATATTTCAATACAAATTATGGTAACGTTACAGAAAACATACTTACTAATATAATATTAGCATGTTTTTTATTAACTAACAACTTATACCATAACACATAAGTATAAGTAAAATGTTATAGCTTTATAACATGAATAAAAAAACATAAGAACATTTAAAAATGAAATATAGGGGTTCGTATTAGCATGAGATATCAAACGTCTTACGGGCAATTACTCATTTAATTGGTAATACCTAATAGTATGTGGATCGTTGGGAAACTTTAAATTTAAATAAGGGAAATAGGCTTAGAGAGTCAACACGAACTGTAAATATACTTTTTAAACATTTGACCTCAAAATAGCGCCTGCGCTCTGCTAATAAAACTTAACCAAGATGATTGGCAACAGGAGAATAATCGTATGGTGGACAAGCAATACTCAAGAGAGTAGCTGGCGAATGACATAAACCATCGCTGGACCCGTTCAACCTGGCGAACGTTATCAGCAGTATGCGAGTTCCACATAACGGCACCTTATTCGAGTATAGGCCGAACGATAATGCATTAGAGAAACTTAAATGAAATTGTATATCTAAAATCTTTAGATATTAGATGTAATAGAATTTTAAATTTAAACTATTTATAAATATGATAAACATGTTATGGGTAATATTTTGGAAAAAAAATTATCTAGTATCTCAAAAGGAAATATTATAGAAAACAGTATTACATGATATACAAATTAATATGAATGCATTATATAATGTGTTGGCACTGAAAGAGTTTTTTTGTTGTCGTGTTCGTTTTGTTTCGAAACTAATGGAGATAGAACAAACACAAAATATCAGTACATTCGACTGTGAGGCAAATAAGATGATTGAAACATATTTTTACTTTGCAAAAAGAATCCTAATGAAAAATGAAAAATAATCTCATATTACCGCGATAAAACCATCGCTGAGGATATCTTTTTTTATGTTATGTAACCATAACGAGATTTCTCTGAAATCCTATAAACGCTTATACTAATAATAAATTATTTAGATTACACGTAGGTAGACTAATGATATTATATATTATATTTTCTTATACGCAGATAACATTAATCCGTCTGTATATTGTATCACGAACCAGCGATTATCTACAAATATGTTGAGAAACTATAATTTTGGTATTTTCTAAACATTATATAGATTCGTATGATTTACAATGAAAGTTCTAACTGTTAAAAATCAAGCAAGGAGGGTATGCAAGGGTTAAAAGCCTAAATATATGTATTATGACATTTTTTAAACGCTCACTAGTTAAACGAATGGTGTAAATTTGAAATTTAAAATTAATTCATTCATTCTCTATATAATACGAGTATATTATAATATCTAAAAAAAAACTAAATGAAATTTATTCAAAATGTTCGAAAATCTTTGTCTTCTTCTTTGCCTTTATCAAACTATCTGGGGTCACTTCACTTAACCCTATCTCCCACTTCATCTTTCCATACACTCACCATTTTTATATCATTTTTAATTCCGTCAAACCACGCCTAAGACCATTTGGTGCTTTTTATTCGTCACTCCTCATAACATTCCCAAACCATCTCGGTCTATTTCTCCCGTTTTTTCTACAATCGCAACCACACCTAAGCTACGTCTTATTTACTCATTCTTTATCCTATCTTCTCTCATCACTCCACCCATGCATCTAAGCATTCTCATCTTTACTACACTTATTCTTTATTCTATTTTTTAATCTACCGTACAACACCTTGACCCATACAACATAGCCATTCTCACCACACTCATTTAAAACTTACCTTTAAGTCTCATTGGAATTTTCTTGTTGCATAAAACACCTGACGTTTTTTTCCACTTAATCCAACCATACTTAGTTCTATGTTTCGAATCTTCATCAAAGCAAAAGAAATAAGGGTACTTAAAGCTCTAAACCTCTCCTATTACATCACCATTTATTGTCATTAAGTTTCTTGTCCTGTCAATCTCGTATCCTGTTCCTCCGAATGCATACTCTATAAACTCTGTTTTAATTTTACTTATCTTTAGTGCCTTTCCTTCAAGTTTTATTATCCAATCTTCATGCCCATTGTTAACTTCTTCCCGATTTTCTCCTATAAAAACTATATCATCTGCAAATACCACGCACCGTGGACCTTTACCTTATGTTGCCTTCGTAATTTCATACAGAAAATAGATAAGATCTCAAAGCTGACCCCTTATGCACACCTATAACTCTAACTCTAAAATTCAACACACTTTTCTCACACTCGTATTTAAACCTTCATACATATCCTTTATCAAACTAATATTATTTTCTTATTAACGTCTACATCACAACCTCTCTCAGCACTCTGTCGTATGCCTTCTCTAAATCTATAAAAGCCATATATAAATTTCTTCTCCCTGTACTTTTCTACAATCTGTCTCAAACAAAACATTGGTTCAATCGTCGATTTCTCTAATATAAAAATAAAACCAAACTAGTTCTTTGATATAAATGTCTCACTTCTGATTTTTTTTTCTATAATTTGTTCCCATATCTTTATACTATGACTCATCAATTTTATTACTCTATCATTTTCAACCTATATTAAATCTCCTTTCCCTTTAAAAGTAAATATTACAAAAATTTATCTCCACTCGTCTGCCATTTTTTCTTCTAATTCAAAATCTTCGTATAAATAAAATTATAATCAAGAGTTTTTGATGATAAAATAATCATCACGTATAATATTATAGTATTTCTGATGACATAATAATATTATAATGTTGTATACGGTTTGAATTTAATATATCACCTCGTTAAATATTTATAAATCATAATGGGCTCGTTTTAATTCACTTCGCGAACGTCAAAGTAAACCAAATCGGAAACCGCCACATACCTCTTCCCCGACACCGTAACAATCAGCCACGAGTTTGATAATTAGTTTAAACACATTGGTATATAGGTACCTGCTTATTTAATATGTGTGCACGTCTCATCGACTACCTTTTGTTACGAGACCGCGAGACAACCACAAATATATTATTATTATAAGGTATTCTCTTACAAATAATACTTCGGAAAACCAAAATTATCCGTTAAGTTTCGAATTTATGTATAAAGGCGGGGTTATTATACGGTATATATATATATTAGTGGCTCAATGCAAAAGAAACCAATAGAAATAAAACAAATTTTAAATAATAAATTGAAAATTAAGAGAAATGTATCATAAAGTTCATATTTAATGTAATATGTCATTTTTCTGAGATTGTACTTCCTTACACCAAGTTACAAATATATTATAATAAACCATATAGTATATAGAAATAGTAGAAAGGTATTGGCGAAATATGATGACTTTTTCCCGATCACTTACGGCCCGATTGTAATTAGTTGTTCTTAGAGAAGGGAGTGGAATGAATGTTGAGAATGAATGATTTTTCTCTTGGTTTATCATAGCGTATCGTCACTAGATGATACGGATATAACACATTTTGTGAAATTTTCTGATCAGATAGAGGCCAGGAACCTTTTAAATGTATTCATAAGGTTGTTAAATTTATGTATTTATATAATTTATTATTGTACCTTGCCAAATAATACGTACTCTACGTGTTTCTGAGATTAAAGTTTGAATATGTGAGAAAATATATTCGATACGGTTTTTAGGGGAAGTGAAGGAGGAGCAGATATTTTTTTCCACGAAATATTCTTATGGGCTTTCACAGATATATTAATAATTAATTTAATTTAAAATTCAAATTAATTTGTTAGTATTATTATTAGGTTACATAGCGATTCTTTATCTTTGACACGAAGATGAATTTATTTTTGGTCAACATATTAACGATGCTGATGGAGTATTATACGTTTTTCCTCATTCAATCGTTTTTATAGGTAGATTATATTATAATACATACTGCATATATATATAATATACACACAGAGTGTCCTGCAGTGTTACATGAATGTTAATAATTGTTTTATTTCTTTTTTTTTCAATCTGGTTTTGAGGCAGTGAGACTCATATGTAGAGAAGAATAACTCATTTTGTTCATTCCTTAATCACTGAAAAAAAAAATAACTCTTCAAAATTTTAAAATTAGCCATTGTGTAAAAAATATTAATGCACCATAAATTCATATGGGATCAATAGTTTCTGAGTAATAGCCGTTTTAATTTCCAGACCATTTCTTATGATTTTTTATCGCATAACGTGTTATTCTATTGAAAATTAATTATTTTCACACCAATTGTCTATATTATTTTTTATTATATGTAATATTTTGTAAAACTATAAAAGGAACTATATATACATTGATAAATATATTATCATTGTACGATATAAAGTACAATCAAATAACAACAATAACTTTTTTTTATTAGTATTTTTTGTAGTAGACTGCATTGATGCGTGTTGTAGGCAATATAATAGGTAATCATGATTGTATTATACGATGCAGTCCTTTTTTGAAATAGCACAATTTGATTTTTTTTTCGAAATTATTATTTAGTTGTGTTACAAATAAAATACGAAAAATCTATATTATGTTTGTATCCCAATAATTGATTTGGTCATTCCAGTTACGGTGCAATGGATTCCCAACGTAACAACGTCTTATTAGGAAATGTATTTTAACATTTATTATTTTATAATAAAAATAAATAAAATAATGATTTTTTCTTACCAATAAAATGTCGATGTTTTAAAATAAATGTAGGTGCTTTCGTACAACATAGAATTTATAAAAAAATACTGCATTATAATTTCTATAACGGAATAACAGAAAATTATTTATATTTTTCTTTTTAGGGCAACCTATATAAATAATTAGTAATTATTGGTTTGTAAAATTCTGTCACCCAAAGTTTTGCACTTTTTTCTAGCTATACTATATTTAGCTATCAATTCACGTCTCTTATCTGTAACCAATTTAGCCTCTTTTTTGCAACCAACATTTTTATAAAAATAAAATTTATAGCTATAACTCGGTAAAATTCAATGTCCACATAACATTGTTGCACTCGATATCCCTAAAATATACCACGTATAAACATTAAAATGAAAAATGTATGCGTAGTACATACCTTTGTTTAAAAAGGTAAATAAGTCACAAAATAAAATATATGCATAAATATCTGTATTAAAAACATAATTATGTAATTATTAAATTTAAATTCAATAGTGAAATCGCGTAAAACATATTATAGTTTTAGATATCTAAACAATAGTAATTTTAATTTTAACCGCGAAACATAGATTACCAAAACCAATTGAAAAAGTGATTTTCCATTACCCGCCAATCACTGAAACTATAGGTTTTATAAATCGTTTTCTATCACGGACAAGTAATATTATGGAGTGTGATCGATGGGCAAGCAACGTTGGTATATTGCGTATATTATTATATTACTAAAATGGAATACCGGGAAATCGGTTGCCCACAATGGACATCGGCTCTTCCGTCAATTCCGCCTCGGGCCAAAGAAGTTATCCCGCCACCATTACCGTCCGAGACACGTACGTGTGCGACTTGCGGCAGGTCAGAAGTTCGAGTCTTAAAAAATAATAATAATGACGAGCCGGCCGCCAGTAACCCGTGATGTAAAAAATAATACTGACTTGTCAAGACGCTCGCAACAAAGGGAAATCGAAATGCCATATACGAATAAATGGGGCATATTTTATAAATTATCAAGATCAAAAAGTTTTCTTGATCATCAGATTATTTAAACATTTCAAATGTATTTAACAAATAATCTATTTACAGATTGGGTAGTTTATGTTTTAAAAAACAGAACATATTTATATAGCACCACAGGTAGGCCCTTATTTTAATAAGTTGTATGTTTCGAAGGTGTACTAGATTTACAGTGATTTAGTCGACTTATACAAAAACAATGGTAAATCATTGCCATCAAAAATCGATTCTAAATGGAGCTCGGTAAAAGGGTAATATTATTACACATTTTTTGGTTTCAATTATTTAAAAATCAATCAAGAAATACCCATATCAAAAACAATTTATCCCTATGAAGCGATTCCCTTATAAGACCTGTAAAACCCAAAATACTAACAGACTTATTCTTCATCAATTTTATCCTCAAAACGTTTGAGGAAAAAAAGATTAAAATAAATATATTAAAATGCTCAAACATAAATAGGTACCAGTATACTATACTCAGCTTTTATTAAAAATAATCACGTTATACAATTCACCCTTTTTTAAAATTTGATTTCGTTTGTATCTTATGCTTGTGGAAATCTAGACTTATCATTTTTTCGATTGGAGCATGATTTCTGATAGCAAAATAGTTCACAGGACACATAAAAAATAATAATAACAAGCCCACATTATAGGAAAATCTAAATTGCATTCCTCGCCAGAGCTCATGATCTAAACGTCCTTACAAATGATGAAAGAACACTTTGACATTTGTTTGGTAGATATACAAGAAGACAGCCATCGATATAACGGACGATGTATACGCGAATTTTAGATGCCTTTTATTTTATTTTGCTTCTCTCTCATTTATAAATTTCTTCATACTACGTAGCTGATACATGATACGTAATGATGCGTAATATACACGATAAAATCATATCCGATTTCCCGTATAATATTTTATGTATAGTTTTGAAACGGCTTTAATTCGAACGGAAGACAATCTATAACCTTACCTACACGTGTATGATAATAATATTTATTTATTATAATTACAATATATAGTGATCGGTGACCGAATAAATTATCACTGTGACCCAGTCACTGTGGACTCACGCGCCCCATTGAAACTGCGGCGGCAGCGTTTACATCCCACTCGAGCACTTCATTAACGTTTCATAAAAAAATAGTAATAATAATAACAATAATAAATTCAACTCGTATGACAAATATATTACAATATTATATGCTGTGACCGCGGTATAGCGTATAAGTATAATATTGTTATAAAATATTATTTAAAATTTATGCGGGCGACCACGAATATAACTGAAGACGGTTTATACATTATCTTTACATTATAATAATGCTGTGGGGTTTTTTTTACACTCGTGAAATATCACAGAAGACCGACTCTTCTTTCGTCTTCATCACTCGATAATAATATTAATATATTCTATACAAAAAAAAAAGCATACATTCGGATTTGTAAAATTGTACTTGTAAATTTAAATTTAAACGTCTCATCGTGTAGATATACATATTAAAAAAAAAACCTTTATACGCGTTTTCCAATTTATATGTCGTTTTACAATATCAATAAATGAATACGGTCCTATACTCCTACCGTGCAAAATATTATTCCCGAGATATAGGAAAAACATTCCAAATAAATATAGAAACGTTCCCGTGAAACACAAGTTATACTTATTACTTATAGGGTACCTAGAAATTTCAAAAACATTCTCCAGTAACGGTTTCCGATACAGTTACCCGTCTTATTTTGAAAATAATTATTAAAGAACGTCAATATCGCAAAGCTAAATATTAATATTGGTAGTAAAATATATTTCGTGATTTAAATACATACATTTATGTACGCATTTCCATTGTAATATTAAAAGGGAATCTAAATTGATTTAATCTTCCGATCTGTACAACAATTATTGTATACACACATATATATACAGGGTGATTCATTAAAATCCTAATTTTTTTTTTTGTTATTAAAAGTTTGCATATCTTTAAATTCTGATTTTTGGAATTTTTAAGTGCAGTTAAAGCCAATATTTTTGAATACTTATATTTTTCACAACATTTAAACTCCTTAAATCCTGCGGTGATACAAACTTTGGTTTTTCTAATGAGGACCTATACTAAAAATTCCATAAATAGATATAATATTACTTAAAATACATTTTGGTGTTAATATTTTTGAATTCCTTTAAGAGGACGCTATACTTGCATGTGTTGTCTCACTCCAACTAACAGACGGTATAGCAAAATCTACCTTGTAGAGTCTGCGTAGAACTTGTTTAACTTTGGTTTTAGAGAAAAACCACCTATTATAAAATTAAAATAGGACAATATTTTGGAGGACAAGACGATGCATTTTCTTTCTTAAAATTAATTTTTTATTATGATACAGTCATTTAAAAACGATAAATTAGGTTTCATTTTTTAACGGTGTATTGAATGTTATAACCAGAATAATAATGAGAATAATAGGAAAAGCGCATCATCTACCTTTCGGAATATTGTCGTCTTTTAATTTTATAATACGTGGTTTTCTCTAAAACCAAAATAAAGCGAGTTCTACGCAAACTGCGTAAGATGGATTTTGCTATATCTCCCGTTAATTGGAGTAAAACAGCACATACAGGTAAAGCGACCTCTTAAAACATTAACGAGATACTTCCACTTTTAAGCTTAGGTAAGAGGAGAGTTTAGTTATGCATCATTTCTATGGCAGCACGGCGCACAGTGTTTTATTAGTGCTGCACTACCCTGCTGATAGAAATCTATCTTCAAAAATATCGGCTTGAACTATACTTAAAAATTTCAAAAATCAGAATTTAAGTGTATGCAAAATTTAACCAAAAAAATGGGGTGAGCATGCTTAGTGAACACCCTGTGTGTATCGCAGTTATACACTTCGCAATTTATGATATTATATAAATATTGCTCATTAATGTGTAGTTTGTTCGCCTTGCTCGAAAAATTAAACCGAACGCTTTCGCGTATTATCAGTCGGGCACTGCGAATGTCACGTCGTTCTATATTCTAATGGACATAAATATATAATAATTCAATTTAAACGTCAATATTTGTGCCGAGATTTAACCAGATTTCACCACGTAAAATGCCTTTTAAATCGCAAAATACACCAATGTAAACTATAAGCGGTATAATAATCTTATATTGAAAGTCCTTAGAAAGTCGAATTTTATAAAATGTTAACTTTTAATTTTTGTTCAAAATATCTACATTTTTTTAAAAAATGTTTGCAATGTTTAATATTTTTAGAAACTGTTTTAACAAATTTATTTAAATCGTCGTTATGAGACCATAATCAACATTTACTTGAAAAACAATAACTATACAAAAAGTTCTTATGTTTAATGTTTTGTTATCCTTTTTTTTTTCACTGTTCCAATACAACATGACGATTTTACGATAATTACAACACTAAAACAAAGCATGTCTGCTAAATTTTTTTTTCTTCCGTAACATTATTTTATATTCGAAAACCTAGCTTTTTTAATACGCAAAATCGTGTATATAATATTCCTTAGCCACTAAACGCGAGATCGTCATTCTTTTTCTTAACTTTTAGTTCATTTTGGAATAACAACATTTTAGCCAGCGGTAAAAACGTTCAACAAGTTTCATTACGTTAATTTTGAAACGAACTCGGAATAATGGTTTGTACTAATATTGACTAGTTGTTTAATTATTAAATGCTATTCGTTAAATAAATCGTTTTTCAAAATTATCAGTATGTATATACTATGTTATGTGAGTTTTATGTACAAACATTTTTTTTCAACATTTTTCCGCAACGAAATTCAACAATTCCGAGCTCTGTTCGGAATCACGTTCGGGATTTACTTCAACGAATTGTAAAAACCGTATTATTGAATGCCGCGGTATTAGTATAATAGTACGCATACCTTTTTAATCGCCATTTTATGTCCACATCACAGACGTCGTATTTAAATCGATCAAAAAATGTTAAACAGTGTAGCTCTAGCACACGACTGCTGCTGCAGTCCGAAGATTGTATTATAGTTCGGTAAATTTTTAACGAAACAGTCCGTATATTTGTGTCCGGTATAAATCTATAATAATATACGAGCGTTATATTATTCTATTCATGCCTACCAGATGCGGCGAACGGACAAAAGACAGTGGGAAGGTGTAATCGTTTCGAGCGGCTTGGTTGCAATAATATTCGTATCGGAATTTCGTAACGAAATGAAAACCGCCCGTTCGTTTTCACAGTGTTACACCCGTTTCCCGTATTTTCGAATTTATACATAATATATACACAATAGTCGGCACGGGTGGCTTCGAGCCGCGAACAGGGCGAATCGAACAAAAAGACGCCACTTTTGTTGTTTGTCGTTTTTAATTATTGAAATATATATATGTATATATATATTTATATGTATACACGTGTATACGAGCCGCGGAAAAGGGAAGACGGAAGGAGGGGGGGGGGGTGGAAACAAAAGACCTCTCGGAAAACCCATGCGGACCGAATTCACTGTACACTATATATGGCGAGGTAGTATTTTTTTTTTTCTTTCACGATTATTATTTTTTTTTTTATTTTTTTATTTTTTTATTTTTTTTTTGTCCTCATGAAAGGCGAATAGACCAAACGACGATGACATCCGCATCGGCCAGACAGCTCGGGATTATTTTGTCTTTTCTCATTACGAGCGGGGGAGGAGGTGGGGGGGGGAACCGAGGGACGGGCACGGGACGGGCGCAGGGTGAAAAGAATAATAATACCGACGGCGACGACAACGGGGCGCGGCGGACAGGGCGGGCGGCGGGGCCGACGGGGTCGCGCCGAACGGGGACGAGATTATTATTCTTCTCGTTTTTCGAACCCTATTAACGGCGTGCGGCAGTGACACGCAAGAGCGCGGGCCGGCTAACAATGTTGGCAAAGGAAATTCCGAATGCATAGCGATTCGCCGCCAACTAGCGCGCGCCCCCCGTCCGGGCAGGGGTCCGCCGCCGGTATCAATCACCGCGCCGGTGTATATATACCCCCCACCCCTCGCCGCCGCCGCCGCCCCCCCTCCCCCGCCGGTTTAGATATACTCGCGTTATTGCGCACCTACGCGCGGGGCGGCGGCCGTCGTCGTCGTCGTTCCGCGTGAATACTGATGAGATCGTCGCGCTTAAACCGTCGCCCGGCGCCGCCACCGCCGCAGCCGGTCGCCCGCCCGGCCCCGAAAAGGATAAGGCCGAAATTAACGCGGGCAGCGATCAAACGGATATCGCGTTGTGCGCGCGTGTGTATGTGCGATACACGGGACGCCTACGACACGGGCGCGCGATATTATCGCGCGCTCGCTGCGACGGTCGCGACGGTTTGATTCCGGAAGTGCGTCGGCGTCGTCGCGTTCGAAACGTCGACGGCGCGCTTGGTCGGCCTAGGAGTAGTGTATCAGCGTTATTTGACCGCCCCCCACCCCCTCTCACCGTTTCGTTCGAGGGGATAATATTTGAGCGATTTCGGAGGGATTCGGTGACGGTAGCGTGTCGCGAACGAGTTGAAAAAAAAAAAAACTGTTGCGTTTACATACAAATGTACCAGACCCTCCCCCCCTCCGGCTTGTCCGAACATAAATGTAGAACATAAAATAATAGTTTTTACAGAAATTTATATTTTATAATTTACACATTTTTTTCATAGATAATTTCTAGATAATTACTGTCCGTAAAAAACCTAACAGTTTTTCATAAAAAAAATACACACATTTTAATTTGAAAAATGCATCCTTAAGTATTAATCTATTTTTTCAGGATATATACAAGGTGATCTACATAACGTAAGACACTCGCGTTATCTCGGAAAGTACTATTCCGGAATTTATTTTGTAGTTTTTGAAAATCTAAGAAACAACAAGTAACTCCAACACGTTACATTAAACCACAATTTTTTTCGGTCACCCTGATTTTCCCGGGACGAAAATCAGTTTTGATTCTCAAATAACAATCCATATAAAAAATTCTATACATAGATAGCATTTTAGTGTCAATTTTCAATTTTCATTTATTTGTTAACGAGATATTCTACTTTTGAGTTTGTCGTTTCATGGGAAGGGAGAGAGTAGAGGAATATTATTTACTGTTAAAATGTCAATAACAGATTTAAAATACGAAAATTAAATTTTACATCACTAGGGTGCGAATTATAATGCAATTTAACTTTTTTCTAAATGCCCTTTCAAAACACAAAATTATTTTCCCACATTATCAAAGAATTAAAATATGAAATTTTTAATTTGCATTTTTAGGTTTTTAAGGCATTTTTTATTGTTTTTTTATAACATTTAAATCCGTACCTATGCATTACAGTATTATTGTATTAAATTCAAAAACTATAAATGTATAAATATATTAGCACCTATATCTTGTATATTATATTATCGTACGTAGCACGATCTATTTGGTACTTATAATAGTGATATCCATATGTGAATAATTATTTTCATTTAGTTTGTTACTTTTGTTACAGAACTGTAATTTAAAAATCGTAAAAAAATTAATAACGCATAAGTGCAATAAGACGATTTGTCTAACTATATATAGTTGAGTTATACTTTCACTGATGATTGTCATTACGCAATATGAATCCGTTCGTCGATAATATATTCCAACACTTTTTAGCATATATTAGGAAATGAGATATTCAACATTTGTATGCAAATTTATAATCGCGCAGTATCAGCTGGACAAATGCGTTTTAAAGTTTTTATACAAGGAATCAAGAAGAGAAGAGAAATGAGAACAGTTTTCAATCTAGCCGTTATAATTACAAACATTTGTTTGAATATTTTTGCATACTTTACTTGTTGTTGCATATTATACAGAGTGATCAACATAACGTGAGACACTCATTATCTTAGAAAGTATTACATTTTTTCGAAATTAATTTTTTAGATCATTTAAGAAATAAGTAACTCTAAAATGTTATATTACTCTTCTTTGTTATGCTTAATTTAGATGATGAAACACTAACTACTTTTAATTTTTGAATTGCAACCTATTTTAAAAGTTCCACAAATAGATGGAATATTAGTTTAAATCAATTTTGAAGTTGAAATTTTTATTTCTGTTAACCTACTAACGAAATATTCCATTTCTAAGTTTCAATGGGGGTAGTGTGCGGAAATTCAATAGTGCCCCATCACTTCCCCTACCTAAACTTAAAAGCTGCATACATCGTAAATGGGCAGACAGAAAACAAAGTCCGAAAAAAGTTAATTCTTTCCGAGATAATAAGTGTCTCACATTATGTTAATCACTCTGTATATTATAATTACGTTGATTTGTTTTTATTTATGTACCATAAATAATACATAGTTTAGTTGACAAAAAAAAAATCTATACGGCTGTGTTACCCGTTTGAGTATTATCTTAAAACGAAGTAAAACCCAAATAATGATCAACGTATATTCATTTCCTGGCGGTGGAATAAAAATTTGTCCAATTAATTTATAAAAAAAATAATATGAAACACACCAGTTTTCAGCAAATTTGATTTTACTTCAAAAATTATTACATATTTAAGCTTTTTACGTTTTTTTATTTGCATATGTATGCACACATATTCCATTGTATTTAGTGCATGAAGTTCCGAACACTGCTTATTATTAATTAATAACTAATATTACATTCATTTAATTTTTCATAGACCTACTTTAAATTTGTAATCACATTAAGTGTTTGCGCACTATACACGCTGCAGGAACTTTTGTGCTGCTTTGAAGTTTTGTGTAATATATTAACGCTTTGACATTTTTTTTTTATTTTTTTATCCAAAATCAATCATATTACATCGTACATGTTCATCGTCTCTTCCCATTCAATACATATACAGAACGCGAATATTTGTTCTATACATTTTTACAAGAACTCTTGCAAAACATTTGAGAAACGATCCATAAACATACTTGTTTAGTAAACCAAGCCCTCGGTTTTTCACCACAGAAATGTGTGAAGCGAGACGAGTGCCCTTATATGTATATTGTACATCGCCAGTAAACTCAATATCCTATCCGTGATGTTGTTTCGTTTTGCAGTGTTTCTAAAGTTCCTACGCGGAAACAGCATATTAAAAAGATATAGAAATCGAAAACTTTATTAATATACTTTCGTGTAAAACTTTGTTTTTTTCCTTCTAACAACGTGTTTTATTATCAAAAACATAGAACTTTTAGTCATAATATACTGCCCGTATACGAAAATAATACTATATCAATATAATAATTTAAACACATTGATGCTATGAATTAATATTAAATATCCCGTTAATAAATCACTAGCTGTCTCGTATGGCTTTTTTCGTATCGGTGTTGAACGAAAAAATAACTAAAAAACTAAAACGTATTTCAACGTTTTGTCGCTTTAGTAACATATCTTTAAATATATATGTTTCAATCTAATTATACTAACAATCTAACAAGGAACCAGTTTCTTTGGTAACTATACAGTTTGTTTTGCGTATCCTCGTAACAACCATTGCGATTCTCCCACGGATTATTATCTTGTTATTTATTTTTTTTGTTTTGTTTATTTTAGCTTTTTCATTTTATTTCTTCTGTATCACCAACATAAATCAACAAAAGTAATTCTATTTTCGTACTAAAAATATCAACAACTGTGTGTTATTGGTAACCCCCTCCATTGGCTCCATTTAGAAATTAGGGTTTGCATACGGGAATAATGTAGCCTATATGATATTCCTGGTCTAGAACTATATATGCAAAGTTTCATCTCAATCCGTCAGTAGTTTGGGCGAGAAGTCATAACAAACATACCATACATCCAAACCAACTTTCACATTTCTAGTAAGAAAACTAAGAGTAATATATAAGACGAAGCCGGACATCTTGACATGGCCGTTTTGTGAGCTATTCGACGTGGAATAAAATTAAGTTCATTAGTTTTAACTTTTTTACGCATTATTTCAACCTGGTAAATAAATTATAGAAAAAATAAAAGTGTTTTATTGAATAGCAAAATGTATCCTAGTTATTGCATTTTATAAACAAGCCGTTTTGGCGATTTCGGTTATTACTTTAGTTACAGCTTTTGGTTGTAAGTTATCATAATCAAACAAAAAGACCGGTATAATGTTTGGTTATTGAAAAGTAATGATTATAGATAGGTATGTCTGATAACGAATATAACCAGGTTATTGGCCAAAACACAGCTAGTAAATAATATATATGCAAATTGTCGACTCAATCTAAAAAATATTTCTGTTTACTATCTTATCGCAATCTAATTTTTAAACTGAAGGGCTATGTGCTTCATTTCTTGTCGAAATTCGTTTTAAACGTTATCTGATAAAGAAAAAAAATACTCGTATATACGATACGATTCCAATACTCGTATATACGATACGACTCCAATAATCTGTATAAGAAATACAACGTATTTGTTGCTGTCTGTTATTCTGCTCGACGAAATAACTTCACACCAAAATATAGCTTACGCCGAAATTTCATAGACCGATAATAAGTATTAAGTACCTTTTTTTTTCCCTTCCAAATGGGATTGGATATACTTTTTGCATCTAACGCGTCACATTCCTTTCCCTAACCAACCCTCATATCAATAAATTACAGACAATAATATTATACAGAAGTAAGCTGTTATTATAGGTACCTACCAAATGTGTTAAATTTTACAAGCGTAACAAGAAAATACACATAACTATTGTTTATTACATTTTATTCGCACAAGTTATAAGTCATCTTTCTAATTAGACTGAATCAAATCATATAATAAGCCATAAAAAGTAGTAAAATAAATCTTTAGAAACCAACAAATAACTCTGAATGTACTTCTGTTTCCAGGACAACCATTTAAGTCATTTCCCTCTTTGTAACTAAAGGATATCCCCCCCCCCATAAAACAAACCAAAATTTAAGCGTGATCTGCAGTGAGAACTAATACAAAACTTGTATTTTAAAAATATGAGTTTTAGATGTGAACAGACCCTAAAGCAGTCCAATAATTTTCAATATTTCTCCCAAATATATACCATTAATAGACTAAAAATGCTAACAAAAATCACCCTTGAGGTTTCTCTTATTAGTGCAGATCATTTGCAAGACGTTGTTTCAGTTTTAATTAAGTTAAAATGATAACATTTAAAAAAATAAATAATTTCTTTAGCATAACTGTATACCCTTTTTTTGAAAGAAATGTAAAAACTAAAGATGACGTTTTTTAAGAGCATTCAGAAGTAATGGGACTGAATTTCCTTTCACAAATTTCAACAAACGTTTATGGATTGTTTTCAGACGTATCGGCAATATGGCAAATGAGTCCTATGGAACCGCCTAGTTTCATAGAAGAACCACCGAGCCTTATATATTTCTCTAACACTACGGGTATCCTGATAAACTGCCAGGGACAAGGGAACCCACAACCTAATGTCACTTGGCTGCACTACAACAACCGAATTGTGACTGACATACCGAGGCTCAGGTACTGTACATAATTATTTATTTTTATTTAGATTTTAAATATAAACTAAAAACTGACCACAATCACAAAAGTGATAGTATAAAATAATGTATTTTTTTTTATCATTTCAAATTCAAATAATAATGCCATGAAAATCTTAAATCACGACATTTCAGAACATGTTTAACCGAATCATTTTTTTGTTATCAATAATTTATTTTTGCATAAAAATACAAATTGAATTATTATAATAATCTACTTTTCCAACTTTCTATCTAAAACAGCGGCACATTCGTCAGTAGTATCTTTTGTTTTAACACGAATATGTTTTTGAGCTGAGGGTCAGTCGAAAATTTGGGGAACAATTTTACTGTAATATAAAAAAACTGACGCTGATTTCCATAGTAATAACAACAATAATATAATTAAACATGATACCATAATATCGATATCCAAGATTCTATAGTGTTCCGTGTAACAAAGAAAATAAGCAAATTGTTTTAATGTATTTTTTTTTTTTTTTTGACTTATTGCCTATTATATTAAATAAATGTTTTACTTGTCAGATTTGTTTTTAAAGATTGTATTAAATATATTTGTATAAAAATAATTTTGGTTACAGTGGTTTTATTATACGTAAAATAATTCATACAAGAATCGAAAATAGCTGAGTTTGTCCGTTTAGTAAATCCGAATTTACAATGAAATGTCGGATTTCGGCTTTCGATAATCCGGATTGAAGCTCGACAATCCGGATTTTTCCCATCATATTTTAATACTCTAAAACGTATATCGTTAACTTGCTAAGTTATTTTTTAAATATTATTTATAAATGTATAATCTATGATAGGTAGTTTGAAATCGTGAAAAAGATTGCGAATCACTGGTTTATATAATCGGAGAGCCGTCGCGAATAGAGGAAATGAAATGGATGTCTACCTTTAGATTAAAATATCGTGCTCGACGCTCGATAATAATAATATTACCTATTGGCTGTTAACAATGATAAACATATCTACAAGCGTTTTGTAGGTATTTTTTAAAATCTGATTCGGTATATGCTCGTACAATATGAATACAAATTCCAATAAATCAAGAATAGCGAGTGGATACGCCTACAAAGCACGTAAATAACGCGATATATTATATCATTAATTTACCGACACCCGAATAGGCAGCAAATCCTGTAACAATCGTTGAAAAATACGCGAACGCAATTTAATTTCAATGCATTTGAATGTCCGATTCAACAACGGATCGAACTCACACATAAAACGAATTTATATTGCAGTAAACAAACAGTAGGTAGCTGTTCTTACGACCAATACAAATTCTCTCAGTGATTGTTTATGTATTTTAATGTAAAGTCCGGAACTTTCATTGAAATTAAAATTTTCACGGACGATTTTCTTGCACGAATAGTCGTTATTAGATAATAATTGCGAGTCAAAAATACGTGTATACTTATAGTACTTACACACATATCGATTGTACAGTTTCTGTTTTTTCCACTGTACATATTACTATATTGATTATAAATAATAGAAGGTATTTGAAATGTTTTTATATTAATAAATAATACAATTTATTACCAATATGAATAAATACAATTTGATAAAAAGGATTAACCGTGCAATACGCGAGGATGTGATACCCGAGTGTTATTGTCTCCGTCTTACAAACGTACGACATAGCTAATTTACGTTTGGTGAAGATAAAATAACAGCTATCATAAAACTTAAAGATAAGAAAAATGTCTGTGCAACGGTTATATTTACGATGTTTTATTTCCAAGCAACATTATTAAATTGTGATATTGCATGTATTGATATTTTCTTTAAAATTAAAATATTAAATAACAGCAATGCCCAGATAATGTTCTTACATTTAAGTTTCGTAATAGATCAATTCATTCTAATATGTAAACTAACAGCACTACGTTGTCCCTGCTGAACGCAAATGTCCTATGCCATACGTTTGAAAGACGGAGATAACACATGCAGCTAACACGCCCTCTTAATTAAGTTTAAAACCAAATGTCGACTTTACTCGGTTAAAAATTTAACAGACCTACATCTGCATACAAATTAAAACTAAATATGTGCCGTTTGTTTTATTATGGTTAACGTAAAAAAATTAACTATAGTTGTTGAGTTAAAAAGTTTTAACATTACTTATAATGTTTTAACTGTCAACCGCGTTGATTATGAATACATCTTGTAATCAAATATCATAGACATTATAGTTTATTTTTACATCCGGATTTTGACTCGCATGCGGCCAGAATAAAATATTTCTTACATAAAAATAGAATTATCATTTAATAAATAATCTATATTCAGAAATGTAAAAAAAATAAAAAAAAAATTCCTTGCTCTTTATACTATTGGAACGTATATATAATTATACATACACATTTCGATACTTCTACTCCGGTGGGTTTGTCGTCGCCGTTGTCGAAATGTTAAGTGTACCAGAAAATAAGCGTGCCTACCTATCAGTTCCGATTATGTATATTCTAAAGGACGTTTCGGGCGGGCTTTTGACTGTTTTACGCAGTTAATATAACGCGAAAGTTTCCCCGTTTAAAGTCTATTTATGATTTTCTCTGTATTTATATATATATATATATAGGTAGCGCATTTTCTTTTATGTAAAAATCAAAATAGAAAAAAATAAAAATCGTTCCACTTTGAACACGATTTACGCGTGTGCTGCAGTATTTTTATACACTGTGTTTAGCATGTAGACCCGCCGCATTATCTTTTTTTCGTATTTAATACAATTTCCGGCGTCCCGTCCTGTAAACCCCCACACATCACGTCCAATATTTGCACACCGGATCAATCTGTTTGAACAATATCATATACACACTCCGAGCCGATTATATTATAATATGTGCCCGGCGAAACTATATTATATAGGTATCTACCTCTTGACACACTCGACGTTACAAACCCGAAACGGACCCTCGTGCCGTTATTTTATAATCCCGAAATTATTGTGATCAGTTTCACTATTATAAGGCTATGGGGTGTAAGCGTATTCCTCCCTCTTCGGTGATTCACGATTCCACATATACCTTTCATTCACACAATTTATATATGTGATGATGCGATGTGTTAAGAGAGTTGTGTTATTTCGATCACAAAAATCAAATTATTTATTTGATGAAAAAAAAAATAAACCAAAAAACGGATTCGAGCATTAGAGTTTATTAACTTTAGGATATAAGTAACTAACGGACTAAGTACTAACGGACGCAAGTAATGAGGTCAGTAGTTTAGCTGATCAGAGTAATCTAAACATTTGGAGAAAGGTATGTCGTATTTTTGGAAATATAGAATAACCCACAATTTTTAAACAATTTTAGGTGGAGGTCAATGGAGCTTATTTGACTTTGGAAGTTTGTACTCATTAGTGACCTGTACGTATACTACAAATGCATATGTGTTCAAATTAATGTGTTAAACAAATTTTTAAAATTGTATTATATGTGAGTGATAGTTAAATGGAAAATTCGGAAATTTGTATTATTATATCAGAGAAAAATAAAGAACCAGCTGTGCTTAATGTGTATAAATATCGGTGTTCGTAAATACAATCATTTTTAAAAGTGATACTGTTTTTCCAAAAATAATTGCTCGGCGTTTATTTTTCATTTATGGTAATGACGCATCAATATTTATACAGAATCGAGTTATTTTAAGGTAAAAAAAATTAATTTGTGCAACGAAAATGTGAGGAGTCGTGTAAGTAAAAAGAAAAGGTATTGTGTGGAATCGTGTGTTATCCTTCCTTGCAAAAACAAACCAATGCAATAAAAAGTGAAAACACGAAAATCGGAGGTGGCGTAGAGATATTATTATAATTAAATTCATTGATATCGTTCTCTGATAACGAAAAAAAAAATCATATCGGTTCAATCATAGATATATTAACTAAATAGACTGCACCTAGGGAAAAAATTACTCAGCCAACATCTGAAAAACAAACACGGGTGTTATCAAAAATAAAAAATGTATTTCTAGTGTTTTCATGAAAAGCATTAATCATACGTAATATCATAGATTACGGCCTTAGAAGATAAGTTCGAGACACTGAGCAATCAAACGTGGTAGCTTAAGGAGACAATTTATTAGTATCTGTTTTATTCACGCGATATTAATATCGCGACGAACGTAACTTTGTGTATTTTATAGAAGATTGAAAAATCATAATTATAATTAGTTCAAATAAATAATAATAGTTATATTGTTATTTTATTTCTGACTGTAAGCGTATTTACATAAAACATAATATAAGTTTAAAACTTATAAATATATTAGCTAGGTACTTGTATACTATGTATACTATTAGGTTGTGCACTATACCTACATACATATAGATACTCAGAAACTGCAGGATAACATACTATCATATAATCTACAAGTCCAAATTAAATAATATAATAATATTAATATTAAATTTAGTAACACGAAATTGCTTTTAGAAGATAATGACGGACTCGAATGATTTTATTAAGGCAAAATCTGGCAAAAATTTTAGTTGTCCTGCCACAAATGGTTGAGATAAAGAGAAAAAAGAGTATTGTTGCTTTGTTTAATAGGAAAAATCATTAAATTAAATTCATACATTATCTATAATATTATTTATGATAAACCACAATATACGTGTGATTACCACGAATTCTATTTCATTTATAAAAAAACCCCATGAGAATTGTTTTTTCTTCCCGGATACCTCTTTTTGATTGTCAGATTGTTTGATTTTCAAGAAAATATGAAACATATACAAGGCGCGGTGCATTAGCTAATACGTCTATGGGTTCAATACACGATGATGAAAAGATATGGATCTCCGTCAACACGGAGAGACAATAGTTTTAAAAAAATAATAATAATAAACGGTAACACGCTATTGACCTCTCTTTTCGAGGTCACAAATAAGGGTGACTATGGGTAATAATTCGTAATTAAATAAATATCAAATTATATACGCGATTTGCTTGTATTATTGTTATTATTATACTGTTGTTTGCCGTGGAAAACATTAAACACACGGAAATGCACAACACATGTGACGCCGATAATTATAGGGAGCGACTCATTTTTTTAATTACCCGTGTGCCGTATATTTGAAATATACGATGCGAAAAGGACGGACGGTATGAAAATGCCGTTCATTTGGAAAATGCAAAAAAAAAAACCCCGAGAAAAAAATCACTCGCGCGTAATATTAATTTATTTTTTGTCTGTGGCTCTAGCCCGAGCAGCCCCTCTTGTTTAATAATTATATATGAATAACGTTTACAATAGGCGGTACACATATACAGCATGATTATTTTAGGATATCAAAATATGAATATTTTAAGTAAACTTGATATCAATTTGGGTTGTCAGTCGTTTCAATCTTTCACTGATAAACAGATAAATCGAAAGCTACACCTACGCTGACTATTTTTCATAATTCATTTAAAACTGTTTACAATCCTATTTTGATAGATTCTGCAAAAATTAAAAAAAATAATTACGGCTAAAACTTACCAAGTTGTAAACAATATTTTATAGTTCATTCACGTTTTCCGAAATGTTCGCTCTAAGTCGTGTGCATAATGACTACAGTGATTGACAATTATTGATGATAATGTAAAACAGTTAACATTAAATAGACATTGTAATAAAATGATTTATTGTATTATGACAACAATAATGAATAAATAGGAGAAAAGACGTTCTTGGATAATGAAGACGGGTGTAACCACTGTTATAGGTAATTTAATTTATATCTGTAAGCAACGATAAACCATTGCTTACGAAAGAACGATTCTGAGCGGAGTTTAGTTGACAGTAATGCTTTGTCAACAATATATAAGTAATTTTATGATAAAATAATTAAATAGGCATTATAATTATATTATCTTTAATAATATTTGTTTCATGTACCGATTTTCCTGTTTTTCCTACGTTTTTCCCGGTTTTCCCATGTTTTTTCCTAATTTTTCAAATTTATTGGGGAAATTTTTGAGAAAATCGAAAAATAACCTCCTAAAAGTACCTCCCCAGTAAAATTTTCTTTTAGAAACATTGCTATCATTATAAATTTGAGTGAAATTTCTGGTAGAAAAGTTGTCTACAGAAAAAAAAATAAATAAACAACTTTGTAAAACCATAAGCTTTTTCGCTCAACTCAAAATCTAGAATGTATAGATATGATTACCATTTTAGAAGACTCTGAATAACGCCAAATATTAAAACGGCCACAACTTAAAAAATATTAATGGTAAAAGTTCACTTTTTCTTCGATTGAATAAAGAATTTACAATTTACAATTACTATAGATATTAAACTGATTATAAAAGTTTCCATGACTTGGCGATAATAATTTAAATTGTTAATAACGTGTATACAGTATACAAGTCTAGAGCAATGAAAGGGTTGATCGTTTATTAATGTTCTTATTTGCGATATTTTCGAAATTACCTTTATTCGGTATTACACATTTCTACATATACCGTAAACACGAAATATTTTCTATTCGATTCTGAATATTATGGATTGCTTGTTGAAAATCTTAAGTCGAAAAGGGTAAAATATTGAAAATATTGTACGGTAAATAAGACCGTTAAACGATTCTAATTATGATGATTAACAAAAATCAAATTTACTAAAAATCTTCGTAGATAATTATCGGTTCATGATAAAATGTATAAAATAATAGTTCTATGACCTGTATATATAGTTATATCAGAGGTGTTCCAATAAAAACGCTGCAATTTAAATTGCCCTGTATTTTTTTATTTTTAGATTGTCAACACTAGTTTTTAAAATTTATTTTTTTTTATCATTAATGTTCAATTTTTATGTTTAAATAATGTTTATGTATTAATGTTTTTTTTTTTATCTTATCGCAATTAATGGAGGGAGCACAATACAAGCCGAATACTAATTTTGTTCGTGAAATCTTATTATAAAAATAATGAGTCTGCGACGGAAACTGTTTAGGAAATTCCGAACGATTCTTGGATATAGTGCCAACTGTGACAGTAGTATAAAAAGACAGGATCAGACTAAAGCAAGAAATTAAACGTATCATAGGGAAAGTCGTCAGACAATTCTTTAAAAAGTTATAACAAATACTATGGATTATAAATCAACAGCCCGATTACTCAGCTGAGTAAACCTTTTACTTAGCCTCATGTAGCACCTTGACTATATGCCAGATATCATGTTCCATACCTAAACGTAAAATGAAACAAAAATTTAATTTTAATGTTATGTAATTTTTGATTACAGATCTAATAAAATAAAATAAATTTATAACACCGATAAAAACTGGCGTTCTTATTGAGACACCACAAATAAATATACAATATATTATCTAGTTTGAAAAATTTTAAATTTTTACCTTCGGCCGCTTAAAAGTGTGTTTGCCATAATATATTATTACCGTATAAAACCGCAAAGGACACGGCGGCGGCAGTGTAGGTGATATGAAAAGGTAATATTAAATACATACATACAAAGCAAGATGTGCATTTATAAGTTTAAATGAGCGCGGAAAAAATAACACAAAAAAATTGTAAAACAACACTCGTACTTCAACGGTAGTATAGGTGTATTTTCCACAAGTTTTTGCGGGCGTGTGAGTTCGAAAGAGAAGAGAAATACGTAAATTATTTTTTTACGCTCGGTCCGTGAAATAATTTCCTTTATATTTTTTCTCCCCTTAGCTCGTTATATAATTATTATTACACGGTTATTTTTTTTTTTTCCCAGGGAAACGCAACCGAACGGCAACCTGTACTTCCCTCCGTTTCCTGCGCAATCGTACACACCGGAAATACACGCAGCCACCTACAAGTGTGCTCTGGAAAACCCAGTGGGCAGAATCATCTCGCGGGAGGCCAGGATAAAAGCCGGTAAGTAATACGCGAATATCCGTATTTATGTTTAATTTCTTCGAAAAATTGGTAAATTTATTAATATTTTTATTTAGTGTAGTTTAAATCAAAATAATTTAAATTATTGTAGACTTAAAACAATTGTATATACAATTAAGGACTCATCATTAGTAAATATTTATAACGCCAAAATTGTGTTTTAAAATAAATGTATAAAATGAACATATTGGATTTTGTAAAAAATCATAACTACCTCCACTGTTTGTAAAGAATGCATTCATTTTTCAACGAATTCGTTCATAAGTATAGAGTATACATTCAATTTATACCCTATGAGTCATGCTTAAAAATACATTAATTTTCTTAACAAATGTGGTTGCAAATTGAATGTAATACATTCTTTCTTAACACTGGTTGATGGATGAAATAATCACTGGTTATTAGTAAATATTTTACATATTATATAATAGAGCAGATTCATCTGTCTGACTATCCATAATTATTTTTCTCGTTTACTTAGAACATAAATTGTGGTGTAATTGAAGTTCAAATTCAAATATCAATACCTATGTATATTGTATAGATAATTTTCATATAAAAAATTTACAACTATGATAGTTTAGAATGAGTTAGAGTTAATTGAGTTATCATTCAACCCTAAGATAAGAACATTATTTGTGCAATGTAGGCTTTATATTTGAGCTATTTTTTTTTCAAAGTGAGATATTAGCATTATTAAATTGTGATGTTTCACAAATTCTTAAAAATTAAATAGCAAACAAATAACGTGAACGTTCTACAGATAATATTCTCATCTTTAAGTTTGATAATAGGTTAATTTACCCTAATAAATACAATATCAAAACTAACAGTACAATGTTGTCCCTGATGAACGAAAATTTCCTGTGTCATTCGTTTGAATAACAAAGAAAACACAAACGGGTATCACGTCCTTTTAATAAACAAGTGTGTCTATGTACAATTTATATACGAATCTAACTTACGCAAAGATCTGAATATACAAAATAAAAAATGCAGAATACATACAGATTACAGAATCGGATAAACGAGTCCGAGACCATCCGTATTTCTGAAATTTAAACACTAAATTGTGGTTGACATGGGTTTTTTTTTTGTATTTTTGGAATGAACATTGAATTATTTGTGTTGATTTATGGGTCACTTTGATAACACTGATGGAAAAAAAAACAGTTATTGTTAGTTAGTTTGGCTGTCCCGAGCAAGAAAGAACCATTACAAATAAACAAAATATCAGGCAACAACGATTAACTAGGTATGTGAAGTACGAGGTTGGAAACGAGGGGGGTTACGTTTTTATTGTGCACGGGCAAATCCGGGCGGGACAGTTTTATAAAATGTAATTTATAGTAGTACATTCACTATATAAAATGTATTTACTTTCAATTTGTGTTAATTGATACAACTCAGATAGTATACATTATACATAAAAACTGGTTAGCCACATAGGCATATATGATATTATAATACTTATAATTACATTTCAATTTAGTCCTTTTTTTATTAATGCGGTTATAAGTGCATTCATTATTTGTACCGAATGTGAATGCATTCACTTTTTAAATTAATGTCCCAAACTCTGACTCTCTCGCATCACTTCGCCGCATTTATATTATCTAAACGATTATATAACTGTCATTTAGTTATAGGTTTATTACTATATTTTAATGTGTGCAAAATGAATTTTCAAAAACAGATTTTTGCTTTGAAATATGAAATCGAAACCACGCGTTTGACTAGGTGAAATCTGTCGAAAAAAAACCCCGTTCAAATGTTAACCTTTTTAAATATCTACTTAAAGATGAAAAAACCAACATTTTTTTTAAAAACAGAAATATCACGTTAAACGGCAAATTTTAGAAAGATACATAGGCATTTTGTTTTATATTGATAAGCTACTTATATGTTATTAAATAAAATAAACCAATAATGCTTCAAAATTGTCTCGGGAAAGTTGTTATTTTTTAAATTATTTATCTTTAAAACAACAAAATCATATCGATCAAAATCGATCCTGAGCGGAGTTCGGCTAATAGTGTAGCTTTTATAATATCATAACATGGTAAAAAAAATTGCATATCATGCAATCATGCATTTTAATTTTTAACAATAAATTAATAAAAATACCTATTTTTCCGTTTTTCTACGTTTTTTTCCGGTTTTCTCATGTTTTTCCGGCTTTTCTCATTTAGTGGGAAAACTCTTGGAAATATCAAAATATTACCTACTTAAAGTACCACCAAAGTCAGATTTCCTTTCGGAAAAAGTGCTACAGTTTTAAATCGGAACAAAATTGCTGGTAGAAAAGTTATCCACAGAAAAAAAAATAAATATTGTAATTCCAATATATTCCCCGTTCCACTCAGAATCTAAAAGTGTATGGCACACCTGAGTTACCAACTGTCAACCGATTTGAATTAATGTACAAGACAAAAAATTGGTATGAAAAGTCCTTATTTAAAAAATCTTCTGAAAATACAACTTTTAAAATATATATACGTCATTTTATAATTATTGTATACAACCGTCGCTGATCAATGAATGATAATATTAATTTGATTGTATATTTCATAGAGTTTTCATAGTAGTTGATAAAAACCATTCATATTTCACTCTATAATACAACATAAGTTTTGTGGATGAACGTTAGTCGAACGTGATCAATTGAAGTTTCATGTTTTTATAAACAACATAAACAAGCCCCACGGGAGTCTATCGAAATTATTTTTATTTCAACGGCAAACATTATATTTTCCGTCGGAGTTTGAATAACAAACAAATACGTATCTAGTGGTGCCGTTAGTTGAATCCACTAGTTTTCAATCAGAAAAGATTTCGACTGAATAAATTTTTTTAAAAACCCCAAAAATATGATTTATAGTGTATGGTTGAAATATCACATAATTTGTTTTACAACGGACAAATTACAATGACTAAATACAAAAACTATTGAGTATACCTACCCAGCTACTCAAATCACCAAGATCACCGGCAAAACAGTGAAACGTCAACATTTATTTTTCTGCAAAGACCAACTAAAAATAATACAATATTCGAATAATATTCATTACCTAAAACTTAATTATTGTCTTGCGTACACTCTAAATTTAATTTAACTTTGAGTCAAGTACAATAATTAAAATACTGGGATGTATAACTGATTAGTGATTAATTAATGGAGCTCTGAATTTATGTTTTTATAGCGCTTATTTAATATATTAGTTTGAATAATATGGTATCGCATTAAAATATTATAAATACGAAACTTTGTTCAGATGTTTGTTAACCCTTCACGCCAAAACTGTTGAACGGGCTTCGATTAAATTTGACAGACAAGTAGAATATGTTCTAGATTAACACACAGGATACTTTTTATCCCAAAATTCAGCTCTTAAAGAGTGGCTGGCAAAAGGCTTTTGATAGTATTGGAAAGAAAACCTTATTATTTTTGTTAACTTACGGATTACTTTGGTGTTACGGATTAAAAAGAAAATGGTTATTATTATTACCTAGTTGATTCGGTTGAAATGGAGAAAGAAGTGCACCCTTTCCAAAAAAAAAATATATTACCAGGTGACAACGATTAACTTTGATAAGTATGGAGGGGAAACCAGTTTTTTTATTTTAGATTCTGAGTGGAGCGAAGAAACTTATAGTTTTACAAAGGTATTTATTATTTATTTTTTTTATCTGTGCGCAACTTTTCTAAAAGGAAATCTGACTGGAAAGATAGTTTAGTAAGGTTAGTTTTTTTTATTTTCTCTGTATTTTTCTAAACAAATGAAAAAAACCCGGGGTAAACGGGAAAATGTACGAAATGTAGGTAGTAGTTGAAAAATATGTCGGCCTTTTTTTCCTGTGAACAATTTTTCTACAAGTAATTTTTCTCCGATCTACAACTATAACTCTTTTTCTGAATGGAAATCTTAATGGGAAGGTACTTTAGGGAGGTCATTTTTTTGATTTTCTCAAGAGTTTTCTCAGAAAATGTGAAAAACCAGGGAAAAATGGAAAACCAAGAAAAACATAAGAAAAACGGGAAAGTCAGTACATTAAACAAATATTATTAAAGAAAATAAATAATGCCTATTTAATTATTTTACCATAAAATGGCTTATATATTGTTGACAAAGCATCACTATCAACTGAACTCCGCTCAGAATCGTTTTTTTGTAAGCAATGATTTATCGTTGCTTACAGATATACATTAAGTTAACTATAACAGCGGCTACACCTGTTATCCTAGAACAGCTTTTTATATTCGTTCAATATTATGCACCTCACCGAGTCAAGAACCCGAAATTTCACACATATGTCTCATAGTGAACCACCATAAGCAACCACCAAGAAAGGATTTATTCAAAATTCAATTCCTAATAAAAAATAATACATTTTTAAAAATATACGGAAAACAACGGTTAACTGCAGCAATTATAGGCACGAGAATGAAAACAGGGAGTCACAAGTAAACACGTTTTAATTTGTTTACATTATTTGTTTTCGTTCAATAATATAATATTATGTCTTGTTAATTAATTGGTCTGATTTATATACTTAATAGTTATACGACTTCAATTAATTTAATTTGTTAAACTCTCTAACGAATTGACAAATTTAATAACAATAAGTATAATTTGTATAGTGATGGCAAAATCATACGAATTATCCGTCCAAAACGCGTTGGCACTCCAAGGAAACGTGGCCGCATTTAAATGTCAATCACCCGAGTTGACTAGTGAACATTTGCTAAAAACGTGGTTCAAAATGGAAGATTCCAGGATGGAAGTCGGCCAATCCATGCCCATAAATCCCGGAGGACGTTACGTGATCGCGTTGGACGGTACTCTACTCGTTCACGATGTAGTGCCCGAGGACACGTTCGATAGATATTTCTGTCAAGTGGTCAACAAGTACACCGGTGATCAAATAGTCAGTCAACCGGCTAAGATAGTAATCAAACAACCGACCGAGGACTCAGCACCGGTCATTACACACCATACGGAAAATGTACATGTCAAAGTCAACCAAGCGGCCGATTTACTGTGCTTGGCCGAAGGATTTCCTCCGCCCACATACAAGTACATATAGAATAATATATATTATACCTATTATTTATACTAATTGTATCACGGTACAGTGTATATATATATATATATACATTTAACACAATTGGGCATTGATGATTCGGCTTCTGTTGTTCCTGACAGGTGGTTCCGGAAAAATCAGGAGAGCGTACAAGAAATATCTATAGAGTCGCTGACCGTGCATCCCTATCAATCGTTACTACACATTATCCGAGTCCCGATGAGCGAATACGCCGTTACGTACGAATGTGTCGTTTCCAACAAGCTCGGTCAAGACAAACGTCAAATTTTACTATCGGCCACATTACCGTTCGCCGTTAGTGCGTACCCGTTGAAACAAGTTAGTGTCCTGGCCGGTTAAATATTTTATCGGCGTACTGTTCTTTTGGTTTGTTCATTTCGCGTAACAAATCACCCGTTCGTCATTTGCACAGGTGGCCGATTCTGGTTCAACTGCCATTTTCAACTGTACCACCCAGGGTACGACGATTCAGCCGCTTTTTTCGTGGCTCAAAGACGGCACGCCGATCCGAAGTTTCGGCAGATACGAACTATCGCATAAAGGCAACCACTTGACAATACACAACGTGATGAAAGGAGATAAAGGCATTTATCAGTGTCTTGCCAGAGATCCGGAGACGGACGAAACCGCTCAAGCCAGTGTTCTTCTGTCACTCGGTGGTATTTAAAACATTACCATTATTAACTACATGTATATTAAACAAATGCCACTCGTCGAAACGACACCCATTCACATAATAGTTTATTTCAGCTGTATCGCCGGAGTTGACGGATATCTTTCACGACCAGGTTATCCGAACGAACGGTTTTCTATCTCTGAAGTGTACGGCTTCCGGTAATCCTCCACCAAGGATTTTTTGGTATCTCGACGGAGGACTCATAATGCCCCAAGGCGATTATGTGTTCGGCAGCTATATGCACGTTGATGGTAATAATTTCCATATATTTCCATTTAAATGTCCTTCCAATGTAACGCGACGTTTAATTTTTGCATTGTTAATATATAGGAAATGTTGTTAGCTACTTAAACGTATCGATCGCCGAAGTACTGCACGGAGGTTATTACACCTGTTTGGCACGGAATATATTAGGATTGAAATCTCATTCGGCGATGGTTAAGATTTACGGTACACACAACGATTGAACACTGCAGATTTAGACGGGTGACGATAGTGTTATAATAATTGTATCGAATATTATTTCAGGCAATCCTATTGCAAGACCACCGTCAAATCTTACCGTACGTTCCGAAGACGACGCATATCTCCAATGTCCCGTCGCCGGTTACCCAATCACCCGGACGGTTTGGCAAAAGAACATGGTGTCGATTCCCAATGATTCAAGGCACACATTATTTGAAAACGGAACTTTTTTCATACGTTCCACACAAGACACTGTGGATTCTGGATTATACGTGTGCACGAAAATCAACGAAGTCGGGCAATCCGCCACGGGAAATCTTTATTTAAGAATAATGAGTAAATATACACCTATTTCAAATTGTTAATTACGGGTTTTATAATGTTTTATACAAACGCCAAACTTTATTCACAGAACCACCGATCGTGACACCATTTCAATTTACAAAAGATCTTCAAGAAAGTGAACGCGCCCAAGTGTCGTGTACGATCAAATCAGGAGATCTTCCGATGGAATTCGTGTGGCGCAAAGACAACAGGGTAGTATCGACCGATAACGAAATAGAACTGCAAAATTTCAGATTTTCTAGTACTTTAATGTTCAGTAATTTAAAACCGCAACATGCGGGTATTTACACTTGTATTGTAAGTAATTCGGTAGCCAGCAGTAACTATTCGGCTTTACTAAACATCAAAGGTAAAGTGTATTCGATTACACACTATTCTCTATAGTTTATTGATTAATATTTTATAATATATTTATATTTTCATGCAGTCCCTCCAAAATGGATTGTTGAACCGGAAGACACGGCTGTCTTAGACCACCAGCCGACAATAATAAATTGCCAAGCTGAAGGATATCCCGAGCCAAAAATTACATGGACCAGAGTATCAGGTTTAATATTTTAATATAATACGTTTAATGCACTTAAACTTATATACATTTGTTTACTATTTATATTTTCTTACACAGACAACAGACAATTACAATCAGTCAATCATTTCTCAACGATAACAATAAAAAATAATGGTTCATTATCTATTCATCTCACGACCAGTTCACATGAAGACAACTATACATGCACCGCAGATAATGGAATAGGACATCAATTATCGAAAACAGTATCCCTAAAAGTCCACAGTAAGTCTGTAAAGAGTTTTTTTTTTTTAAGTAAAATAAAATGAAAGACTTTCAATTTCCCCCTAATTGAAGTTTACATGTGTACGATTTTTTTTTTTTGTATATCTGCGAACAACTTTCTAAGAAACATTTACAGAAATAACGATTTTATAATTTCCATTTTTTGGTGTAATTTGGTTAAAAATAATCGTAGAACCCTGAAATATTGAATAATTATTTCGACGACATTAAAATAAGAATCTATATAATAATTTATTTCTAAAGTAAAAAAAAAAAAACAATAACAAATACTATATAGTATGCTTATATTACAATATTGTCTATAGTGGTTCAAAACTAACCCCTCCCTCCCCTTCAAAAAAAAAACTAAATTTATTTAATTATGCATATAAATAATAAAATTTAATTTAATTCGCATACATTTTAATAATATGTGAACTTCATAGTAAACGCACCTATTTTTTCGCAGTTCCAGCTCGTTTCAAAGAAAAATCCATAAATAAAAGTGGGGTGGTCGGGAGCAGAGTGGTGTTGACGTGTCAGGCAGAAGGTTCAAAGCCTTTGAACATTGAATGGAACCCGTCCGGGGAAAACATCCACACCAGAAATACACACAAAGGATTAATATCGGAACTCTATTTGAATTCTTTACACAGTAGTCAGACGGGAACGTACACTTGCATGGCATCCAATTCTTACGGCTATGATCACATGACGATTAATCTCGTGGTTCGAGGTGAGGCACTGAAACGTTATTGTTATACCTATATTTTTTTTCGTCAATACGTGACATAAATTAATATATCGATTTCAGAACCGCCGGAAACTCCGAGGCAACTGAAAATGGTGGCCACTGGTACCAGGTGGCTAGAATTTCGTTGGGATCCGGTGAAAGTGCACGTGACACATTACATACTACAAATGTGCATAAACTTATGTACGGATTGGTCGAACTACACCATCGGCGGGAGTCTGTCGTACAGCAAAATATCATATTTAAAACCTGCGACAATATACACGACCAGAGTCGTGGCGATAAACGATTTTGGTTCGAGTAACCCGAGCCCCAACACTACCGTCACAACTCTGGAAGAAGGTAATGAACCATAAACTATTAATTATTATTAAAATATGACGTATTATATATTTATCAATAATACCCGTTACAGAACCTAGCGCTCCTCCGAATAACGTAGAAGGAGTGGATATCGAAACGAATCAAATGAAGATTCGATGGAAAGTAAGTTACTGAATGTTTTGGGCTATATAATGGGAATACAAAATAATATTAATCTTTAAAAAAAAATAATAAAAAAAAACCGATACTGTTGATCAAGCAAACCGTTGCCACTATTGTAGACGGGAAGTTGGGAAAGTAAGATTCATGGAGTTGTTTAAATTACATCTGTACGCAAAACACAACGCTAAATCACGATTTTGAGCAAAGTTTGATTAAACATGTTTTTAAATCCCTGATTTTACGATTTTGGTTAAAATAAAATTTTATAAAAAAAAACCATCTACTATATGCTCACCTTTTTTTTCCCCATTATATACAACATATGATAAACCTTTTGTAATAGTTTTTAAATATTTCTAATCAGCCAAAACAGTTTTTTTTCCGAGCAGTTATACATTTTAATATACGTACTATAATACTTGCAATATAATTTAAGATGAAAATGAGGATTAGAACTTGTATAAAGTTTGAATAGTACCTACTACCTCGTATTTGTGTTCCCATAAATAATTTGTCAATGATAGTTATTATGATTTACTATTATTTTGGTTAATAAGATAATTAATTTATAATTTATCAAATAGCTAAAGTAATAAATTATTATGTCCAAAGTTGAAACTATGCACCTACCTATAATAGGTCCAAATATTTTAATTTTCGTTTTTCACAATTTTAGATAATATATTTCTGTTAATCTTAAATTTTTTATTTTTACCAGAATATTAATAATATTTACAATCATAATATAATGTGTTATTAAGATTATAATATTATAAACTGCATATATTACTATAAAATGATAAATCAAAATAAAATCAAGACAAAATTGCATTATTTTTGAAATGTAGAGTTTTGAAATATTTATAGTAAAATAAACAATTTATTGAAAAAAAAATATTCAGAAAATTATTTGTTGAGTTTGAAAATAAATAAAAATAGGTACCATCGATTAGTTGGAAAATTAAATATTTACAATATATTCTAAACCATGAAGATTTTTTTATGGAAATTTCAAAAATATTACAACGATTTTCTTGCTTTTTCCATTAGCCTCCGGATGAGGAAACGTGGAACGGGCAAATACTCGGTTATAAAGTATCCTATGTGGATGTTAATGAAATCGCAGAAATATATACAAAGACGATACTCGGGTTTGAACGCTGTGAGGTCCAGATAACCAACCTTAAGCCGTTTGCGACTTACAGGATTGCGGTACGAGCTTTCAACAGCATAGGGTCCGGGCCAGATTCGGATTTTGTACTGGTGACGACCAGCGAAGGAGGTAAATAAATTAATTGTTCACGTATAATCATTAGCAATGCGTTCAATAAAACCTGATTTAGACTAATAGTGTCCAGAAGTGACTAGTTTAATTTTGAGAGATCTCGTATTTTCGGCCGTTAATACGTATTTCTTGTCGATTAATGTCCTATTAATTAACATTTAAATAACATTGAGAGTAATAAATTGAAATTAAAAATAATAATGATTAATATTATAGCTCTTTACGAGACCTCTTTTGTGCTAAATTTCTCCAGCCCCTAAATCTGTAAATTAAGCTGTCGTATTTAGTACCTATCATCATGATTCATGCATGACGTATTACTCTTTTCAGTGCCCGACGAACCTCCGGAAAACGTCCAGTGTTCGCCGTTGACCGCGGAATCGTTGCGCATGACCTGGAATCAACCGCCAGCACATAGCCACCACGGCATTATATTGGGATACAAAATACACTATAAAAAAGTAAACCCAGTATCAGGTAAGTCATCAAGTAAGGACTTGACAAGGAACTCCCATAAAGGAGGATACCCCTCTAGAATAGTTATAGTACAGACATTTTGTTAACAAATTTTACGTATAATGGATCCGAAATTAGCAAAATTATTTGAAGTCAACGCCAAATTTTATGAGCAAAAATAAACTTATAATTGTATACTAACTATGTATAATAAATATACACCTCCCCTTTTCCAATTGGTGGTTTGGTCCTATATTTCGTCCTTGGGAATTAAATCAGTTCGTCAGTGGTCCAAACTATCTGTTAACATAACCGCCTTCGTTTTAGGATCGTTCGTTTTGAACGAAATGAAGAAAACGACTGCTTTAGAAACAAATCTACACGGACTAGAAAAATACACCAATTACAGCGTGCGGATTTTGGCGTTCACAAAAATCGGCGAAGGCGTGCAATCCAGTCCCGTCTACTGTTTGACCGAGCAGGACAGTAAGTGATTTATACTTATCTAAAAACGAATAAGCTGTTTGGACGAAAAACACTCGCAATAAACGAAAAACCCACGAATAAAACACACCATCATCTTTAGTGAAAATAAGGACTGTTATTTTGTTTTTTGATAACTAATTATTTGCTTGTTCAAAAACTATTTATTAGTGGAATAAACCCTCGTTCAAACGGTATAGTGTAACCTTCCATCCAAACAAACTAAATTTCAAATCAATTTCAGCCTTCCTCCACCGAATTACTTATTTATAATCGTATTTCTCGTTCCAGTTCCCGGGCCTCCGGACAACATAAAAGCGCTGACCGTTACATCCAGCAGTATTCTCGTATCTTGGACTCCGCCAAAACAACCTAACGGTGTCGTCATCAAATACACCGTGTATGTGAAACATAATAAGGTACGATGAGTGATTGAGTGCCTATAAACTATACGAGTTAAATAATTTTATACGCTGTCAGTCGTTGGTAGAAATCTAACAATCATTGAGTTGTATTACGGTTTCAGGTCGTGGACAAAGAAATTGTATTTGGCGACAAGAGTTCGAAAATTGAAGTGAGACGTCTCAAAGAATTTCAGCGGTATGAGTTCTGGGTGACTGCCACAACCATGAAGGGCGAAGGGCAGCCCAGTTTCCGGGTGAACCAGAGTCCGAATTCTAGAGGTAAGAATCAGATCTCTACGGCACGAAAAATAATGCAGTGTAATATGGTTTAAATAAGAGGATGTCAGTATACTATTTTTACTGTCTCTTCCCTTTGCCCCGCTCACAAATAGAAAATTTGCGTTCAACAGAATCAAACTTTTGTTTTCAGCTTGAGAATCGGAATTATGCAAGTTATAAAAATGTAAAATATTACAGTTTAAAAATGCTCATATGTAGTTTTAAAATTGAAATGATGTAAAATATAAGGGCAGACATACTTCACACGGCCACTGTTGTAGGTGAGAAGTTGGGAAGGTAAAGGGGAAATGTAATGCATATTTATACGAAACGATTAACCGTTAACCTAACGAAAAACGATTCTGAAAAGAGTTCAGTTAACAGTGTTGATAATATATATATATAATATATACGTATATCATATTATGGTAAAATAAATAGTAATTACATGTGCATTATATATTTTCTTTAGTATTATTTGTTTAATATTGTATCTATTTTCCCACTTTTCCTACGGTTTTTCCCAGTTGTTTTTATAATAAATACAAATAAGAATTTCTTATAGTACCACGCCAGTCAGATTTTCTTTCAGAAAAAGTACTATAATTGAAAATTGAAGCAAAATTGATGGTAGAAAAGTTGTTCACAGATAAAAAAATAAATAAACATCATTATAATAATGACAATAATTATCAAAACCAATACATTCCTCGCTCCACTCAGAATCTAAAACCAACGCACAACCATGTATAATGTTCTGAACTTTAGGTTTGATTGATTCACTCTAATACTTAAGCTAATTAGATGAGTTTAATTCTATGGAACGCAAATTTGCTATGTTGCGCGTGGGTCAGAGAAAGAAAAAAAAGTAGTGTGCTGACATCCTCTTAACGAAATATCATATATTGTGCTGTAGCGCCCGCCAGGGTGGCGTCTTTCGGCGAACACGTGAACGTCGTGGTTGGATCGAAGTGCGTGATCGAGTGCCACAGGGTGGGCATGCCCACGCCGTCTGTCGAATGGAACGAGCCGAAAGGCACCAAGACCAAGTGAGTCAGATCGATCGATTCGGTCGCAGTCGAAAATTGACTATGTGGTTTTTTTTTTTTTTTCATCGCGTTCTTATTAGGGTCCTCTCGGACGGCAGCCTGTCTGTTGGTCCCGTAGACGACAGCTCGTACAAAGGCAACTACACATGTCACGTGGAGAACATATTCGGCAAGGATTACATATCGTATACGATCAACGTGCTGTACCCGCCAGCCGCCCCGGACTTCCAAGTGGACGTGATTTCGACCAGCGCCCTGTTGGTTCAGTGGAAACCGGTCAAACAACCGGACGCCGTGACTACGTCCTATGTAATCTTCTATCGAACCGACGACGAACAGCCACAGCGGGTAGACGTCGATTCGGACCGGTTCACGTACACTGTTGACCGGCTTAAGTGCGGGTCCAAGTACACCGTGACCATGCGCACAATGAACACGGTTGGCGTCAGTGGTGACAGTCCCGTCACAGAGGTTTTCACCAAAGGCGGAGGTAAGCATACATAAGCCAAACCCTGTTCGACAGAAACCAATATATTATCTATTTCACTAATAATACAGTTTAACGGGCATCTGAAACTATAAAAACGCTCGAATAATGAATTTATTACTTATAACGTGATTACCGTCATCGGAGAGGAGGAGGGGAGAGAAACCATTAAAATATATTAATAAAAGGAATGGAATTGCACGTGTGTGAAACCCATAAAAACGGACAGTCTCTACGTGACGATAATAATAATACGATGTCGGTCAATTTCGAATACCTTTGCGCGGCAGGATCTAGCGAAATGAGATCGTCGGGAGCGGGAGGGATGACGTCGTTAGGACTTCGTTCCGGAAATCGATGTTTAACGTTCCACGCTAAACCCAATCATTAGACTACTCTATATAATATAGGTACTCACCTAAAATGCCGGTTGCCCAAACCGTTTTCCGAATGGATGGGAAGAGTCTATTTCCAGGAGTTATCCGTTTCCACCAAAAACGCTGATATTCATTTCCGCCAAATCACAAAATTGGTCGATTTTCTTTTCTACTAAAACCGTACCTTTCCCTTTTTCGCAAAATAACAACAATTTAATCTAATATTTGAATATTAATGTATGATTATATCATCCATTTTTATTATTGTGTTATAAAATAAATTTCAAAATGTTCACAAAAAATTGTTCTACATGGGTGATAAAATTAAATTAAAACTATAAATTCTTATTTACAATAATTATAAGATATTTTTTTTACGAAGTTGTATGTGAAAATTTAAAAGAATAAAAGTATATACAAATATTTATATTAAATTAAATTAAATTTTAATGTATATAATTGGCCATATTTAAATATTACACTAAATTTTTTCATTTGGCGGAAAAGGGAATCGACCAATTTTATAATTAGGCGGAAACGAGAATGGTACGTTTTTGGCGGAAACTGATTATGCTCGTACACGAATTGAGTGTCCGTTACTATACCTATATTTCCGTCAAATTTTTATTTTAAAACACGTTTATATATATACAAAAAAAAAAAAACTATTCAAACTTTAGATTTTTTATTATTAAGTAAAACTTATAATGAACCTCGTATTAAATTTGCCAGATGGTCAAACAATTGTATGCGCGTAATATCTACAAAATAAAAAAAATTTTTAAAAAAAACCGTTGAATGTCTAAAAATAGTGTTGCGGGCGTATTTTTAAACTCAGAGTCAAGTTCAAATCAAATGAGTAGACGCGAAACCTAACAATTAACGTTTAAAACTAACTTGCGTTTTTAATTCAACTTAATTCAAGGTATTACATCTTAGGGCGTTCACCTCCTATTTAACGGAATCGTTAAATTTAATAATTAAAAAACGTCCGAAAACTCAACAATTCTCAGGTTGACTAACATTACCTAACCTATAACTAAAATTTGGTGTCGTGTTGGCAGTGCCCAAAGAACCTGACAAGGATGCGGTGCTGTCAGTGAACTCGACCAGCGCCACGTTCACGTTCAGCTCATGGCCGACGCAAATGTGCCCAATACTTTCGTTCACGTGCCAGTACATGGCTCGTGGCAACCACGGAGCTGGTGTGTGGGTGAAATTTCCCAGGCAAAACGTGGCTGGCGACACGTTCACGATAAGTCGTCTAAAACCGGCCTCCGTCTACACCGCTCGCGTGTCCGTTCACACCGAAGCCGGCGATACGTCGTGGGAACGCACGTTCGCCACCCGCACCGAATCCGGCGGTGAGTATTTACCTACTGATTAGTCTACAACGATCATCGGTTATGAAGTATATAGGTTCATATGCGTAACTTAGAACGTTATCGGGGGTTTTTATATCAGTACCCCCCCACCCACTAGTTTAAAAAAAAAGTCCCTTTACTCGATTAACCGAAAAGAATACTCTATATTCCGAGGTCCCGTAGTATCCGCCATTTTGGATTCTGTATTCTAATTTGAGTTTTTTCTATTCGATCAAACAAATGATTGACGTCAAGAATTTCAGTTTCCGCCTTAGTCGTATTTTATAATCGAAAACGCGTTTTGAAATCTGTGTGTTGTAGAATAAGTCGGAAAAAAAAGCGTTGTTTATAAAAAATTTTATGATAATAAACACCCATTCTTCCCGAGTGTTTTGGGTCTATAGGATTGGTCCACAAGGGAAGCTCATCTACAAATGTATGTTGTGGCACTTCTAAGCAACCCCGCATATGTGAACTGATGAAATGAGACGACCGTTTCGAGAGTATTAATAATTTTTTTTTTCTTCCAGGTGTAGTACCGTTTGAAACTGATTACATCGACGGCGATGGCGCGGGTGAAGACGACCACATCGGTGGCCTGAGCTTACCGAGTTTTGCTCAGTTGCATAAATACGTGCCAGCTGTATCTGCGATCGTTTGCATCGTATCGTTTTGCGTCTGCATATGCGTCGTGATTCAAAGGAGGTAAAAACCATTTTTTTTTTCTTTTAATTAAAATTTTTCGAATTACGATTATACAAAAGTAGATACATCGCATTTCATGTTATGCGATTTTTCTTTCAAGATCAAAAACGAAACCCATAACTTATGTACGAAATCTCGAAGAAGAATAAGGCGTATTTATCAAGAATCTGGTTTTTATTTGAAAAAAAAAAAAATGTTTACTTAAATGTAAACAAACCTAGTTTTGAATGGTAGACGATTTAAAAATAATATATCAAGGAAGTGACGGCCGGCTTGCTTCTATTCTCAAGGTCTCTCTGTAATGTTCCCATTTTTGTTTTGTTGCTAAAAACTGCTCGAGGACTTTGTTTATACCCTCATTGTTAAAACGCTATTCTATACATAAACCATCGGATTTGTTCAGAGTCTACAAAACAAAATTCACATCGCTACGCTCAACTATGATAATACAATCATAATGCAATAAACAACAGACCCAAAGACATAATAAAAGTACTAATTGAAAACTGTTATCACTAATTTATAATATTTTAAAACCTTCATCTGAGTTTAAAGAAAAAACGATTGTTCGTATCATCATTGTTCAATATTGTGAAACATACCTAGGTATTAGTTTTACATAAATAATTTATGTTTACAAGTGCCACTCGACTTTGCTTGGTGACGATATTACGATAATATTATGCACAAGGCAAATTATGTAACTACCTACTCGTATACGGTTTAACGTAATCACGCGAGTTTTCGTCACACGAGTGTCCCGAGTACATACTTACACGCGAGCATTGTGACGGTGTAGATAGATAGGTACCTACTTATATCCGGGTTTCGAGTCTACTGCTTCCCAAAAGAGGATAATTAATTCGAGGGTCTTTGTTTAAGTGGACAAAATAAAGCCGAGTCGTTTTTTTTTTTTTACCTCGACGACAAAACACGTGACAAAATGACAAAATATCTAAGATTAAGTGTGCGTGTGTGATTATATAGGTTTTAGGTATATAGCCGATTAAATAAAATACCGACATTGCAAAACGCGGTATACTGCAGTCAATTGGAAAAAATCTTAGATTTTCGATTTGAATTTCGGAACTGTTTCGATATTACAGATGTCCACTACCGCGATTATTGATAGGTACTATGGTTGCCCGCCGGTCTATGATAAAGTGTCACCGAATTAAATCCAGTAGTCACGAAAAACTTGCGCGCTCCACGCGGATTTTTACTATATTGTCACTGTAGCGCGGCGTAAAATTTGCGGAATTTCTCCACTCGACATTTTTTCGCACCGTCCCACAAACGCCAGCAGTTTGAAAACCAGCCTATTCGTGTTAATTTTATTCGATTTTCATTTTATGACAATCTGATCGCAGGCCGACCGGCAACAATATATCATAGTATATACAATCGTGTCCACTGTCCGGAACCAATAAAAATTTAATTCTGTGCTCGGTCTTGACAGGAATAAAGACGACGGCCCGCGGCGCCCGTCCAGGAGTGACGGCGGTGACGGTGGCGTTGGTGGCCCGATGGCCGAGATGAGAAAGTCCAGCTACGAAGCGGACAGGCAGATCGAGTACGCGACGTCCACGTTGAGGAAGAACAGGAACGGGCCGGCCGCCGACAAAGGATGCACGGGCGGCAAATCCGTTGACTACGACGTGTGCCCGTACGCCACGTTCAGCGTGATGCAGACGGCGGCGCCGGCGCCGCCGCCGCCGCCGTCGTTGCCGGGCATCTGCCACGGCAGCCGGACGCCCACGCATCACAGGGCGCTCAGCCAGACCGACTGTTACGAGACGCCCGACCACCACGTCCGCGGCCTGATCGACAAGTCGTACGGTGAGCGGTCCCCGTCCGTCTCCGTCACACATAACCTAACCTAACCATACAGTTAAACGCTCGTCTCCCGGAAACACGTAGTCAACACGTGCTGTCAGAACGGTCGCTCGTTATTAGCCACCCGATACGTAACCGTGCGTTTTAAATAGGTACCCGTGCTTATCGCCGCCATCAACGCGTCGATGGCGTTTCAGTGAATTAACACGGAAACGGTTTGCTCTGCGACACTATTGTTCGGACCCCGACTGTCGAGGCGCGCATTTTCCCACGCGACGCATAGCGACGTGGTTCGGCGCGGTACATCAGCGTTTGTTTTCGATAAATATATTATCGAGTTTTTTTTTTTTTTTTTTTTTTCCGATTATAATTCCGATATGAGCGAGTGTATGACGGGGGGAGGAGGGGGGGGGGGGGGGGGGGGGGGGGCGAACGGCCAAATACGAATCGATAACGCACTTATTTGTCGATACGTGCATATCGGGTGGATCATAACGAACCGCGAGTCCGAAACCGGGTGCGCCGTTTGTTGATATGCGTCCCAGAAACGTCCGTTTAACGAGTTCCGTTAGTTGCATAATCGGGAAGAACACGATTGCCGTATGTTTTTCGATAAATTAAAGAATACTTAAACGAAAAATAAAATCAACACGGTTGCGTACGAATTTCGTTTTTGGCGGAAAAGGGTTATACTGATATTAGCGAACCGGTTTTTTGACAGATAAGGACTATTCTCACTAGAGCCCTGCGCAGACCAGACCAGCCTAACTCAACCCGATCTGAAGTCAGATTGAGATGGTTCGGACCTACCCATTTTTCGGACCGGATCAGTTCGGACTCGTAAAATAATTCATAAATAGTAGGGAACGGATTTGTATACACTTAAAATTCATAAAAAAAAGGGCTTAAAAACGTGATAAAAACCCTCAAAAAAATCACTTAAAAATATTGAAGAGTGCAATAAAGGTGGAGGGTTTAAAAGTTGCCAGATCTTCGTATCACATTGGATTGGGTCGGACTGACTTAAAATTTCTGCCGAGTCGAATCGGATTCACTTTAGACGGTCCGTGCTGGGCTCTAATGTCCACAGACACAATACAGTTTCTATTCTAGAAGAAAATTCAACAAAACGGTCGATTTCCGAACATATTATAATTTCAAACATTGAACCAAATGTCATACATTTCGGGTAATACCCCTAACCCCTTCCTAGTTTTAACGTCTGCCGTCTAATAAAACTACATTTTTACTGCAATCATCATAAACGGCGGTGCTTCATCTTGTACTCCTTAACGTAAGCTCGTTCATAACAAACAGAATAAATCGGAACTCAACGCTGGTACTTAATGAACGCCAATTACCACTGTAAATTCTTCCGTTTCTACATGTCATACTCTTTTGCTCTCCTTTTTACACTAGTTCACGCTTCTTCATATTATATAATGACATTAAATATAATTTACAATAATTATATTATTGTTCGGTTTAGAAATATCGTATATATCCAATCAACAGACCCTTCCGATGACGTCCGGAAAATCATCCCGAAAAGCCGTGGCACCACCCGTGCACTTTATAACGGCAGCGGACATTGACGATGGCGAACAGCGTCGAAACATGTCATCGAACACAGTGCGGAAACAGAGTTCAGGTGATTTAGACAATTTAACTATTGTTATAGGTAATTTAATGTATACCTGTAAGCAACGATAAACCATTGCTTACGAAAAAACGATTCTGAGCTGAATTCAGTTGATAGTGATGCTTTGTTAACAATATATCTATATAATTTTATGGTAAAATAATTAAATACGCTTTATATATTTTCTTTAATAATATTTGTTTAATGTTTTACCGATTTTCCCAGTTTTCCTACGTTTTTCCCGATTTTCCCAGGTTTTATCTGTTTTTCACATTTTCTCGGAAAACTCTTTGGAAAATCAAAAAATTACTTCTCTAAAGTACCTCTCTAGTAAAATTTCCTTTTATAAAACATTTCTATCGTTAGAAGTTGGAGCAAAATAACTTGAAGAAAAATTATTCACAGGAAAAAAAAAAGGTCGTAATACATTTTAACTAATATCTAAATTTTTTAAATTTTCTGGTTTTTTCTCAGTTTTTTTTTTTTTTTGTTTGTTCAAATTTGATGAGAAAACTCTAAAAAAAATCGAAAAATTACCTTCCAATGCCGATTTCCTTTCAGAAAAGGTGATACACTTAAAAATCTGAGCAAAATGAAAAAAAAATTAAACATCTTTGTAAAACCATAGGCTTCTTTGCTCCATTCAGAATCTAAAATGTATACATATAACTTTAGAGAAATGCAGTTGGACTGTCAATCATTCGTGTTAAATGCAATGTCATTATAATAACTGATACGATTACCTGTCAATAATAATAAACCTTAATTATTAATATCTTATTAGGAATACTTTCATTTTGTATTCAGAATTAATTTTTATAAAAATAATTGTAATATCATTGTGCTCATGGGCATATTGTATTTCAATGAAAGATAAAAATTTAATAAGTATAATTATATTTATAATTTATAATGTAGCAGTATAGAATAAACAATTTAAAATTACAAATTAAAAACATTTTTTGAGTTCAATGAAGAAATATTTATAATTGTAATAGAAAATATTTAGAATAAATGTTCGAATATTTTCTTTTGATAAGACTTAAAATAGTATTCGAATACAAAACAATTAAAATTAGAACACTTTTTGCTACATTAATATATTCTATACAAATACTTACAAAATTACAACACTAAAAACCAATTACTTTCATTATATCAAAAAATTTGGATATACTGCCTACATAACAAATTTGCAAATACAAATATTAATATTATATATTTCACAAAAATAAATACCTACATTTTTGGTAAATGATTTGATTATTTTCTCTTTTTTAGGTAATGGTGGTTATATGATCTTCAACTATGATTATTATACCTAGTGATGGCTATTTAATAAAATAGGTACCTATTTATTTTCTAAATACAGTTTTAACTTTTTGTTGAATCTAAATATTTTTAAATATATACATGCATAATAGTATATTATATATAGTAGTTTACAAGTAAACAATTTTCAAAATATATATCCAAATGTACAGATGAATATTTTTATCTCCTCAGCCTAACTATGTACTTTGTAAAATATTTGTCTTAATATGATTTGTGATGGTTAAAAGCATAAAAAAAATCCGAAAAAAACGTTTAATATATACAATAATCGAAAAACACATTGTATATGAATACATAAATTATGTATATTAAGATAACAAATAATTTAAAAAGTAAAGTTACATCATTGCCCCATCTTAACAATTTTCCTGAAGATTAAAACTATAATGCCAAAATAAATATTTTTCTAATTTATAAAATAATTGTTTGTATTTATATTATAATATATATAGCTTGAACATAATTGTACAGGCACTTCTTAAAATCTTAATTACACGTTAAACATATTTAATGAAAATTATTAACAATACCAAAAAGCATAATGTACATAATTCATTAAGAAGGAATCAAACAAACCAATCATTAAATTTAAAACAAATATAAGATTATTTTTTAAATCATTAATTTTTGTAAATTTTCCTGTTGCGAAAAACCGAAAAAAGGTTTTTCGCATTTGATAAGAAAACTCCTGAAAAATCGAAAAATGACCTCTCTAATGTACTACACGTAGTACGACAATTTTTTTTTTTTTGTGTACGTGTCTTAAATAGTATATACCTATCTTTAATCGTGCTATACCTGGATGCATTAATATTAGGGTTACCAGATTTCAAAATTCAAAATACGGGACTAAAAAAATGTCTATTTCAAATACAGTGAAATCTCCCTTAACGGACACCTCCATATAAAATANAAATCTTTTTTTAAAACATTAACAGCATAGGGTAAAAATACATTAGTGATGATTTTTTTTTTAGTTCTACCAGAAGTAAATTTTTTCTCATATAATTTACGAACTAACTGAGAAGTACAATCCATAGAATTGAGACTTTGACTGTGTTTACAAGTATGATAAGCAAAAATCCCTTCATCTGCAGCTGATTTTTGTTCTTTATCAGCAAATTGTGTTTTTGGGGAAAAAAAATTTGAATAATTTTTGTGATTTAGACGCTCTAGCAGCTATATTATGTCGTTCCGATTTTAAATGTTATGTAATATCCGACTTACCACCATGTTCAATGCTGAATGCTGCTCCACACACAATACATTCAATTTTATATTCTTGTCCTGGTTTTTGACATTTTTTTTAAGAATGTGTATTCACTTTGTAACTTTTCATTAAATGTGCACTTTCTTTTGGGCATTTTAAAAATTAAAACTTAACTATCATATTATTATGTTAAAAAAACGATTATAGACTAATGTATATTACTGTGGTCCGACCAGACTGTGAATTATGATAGAACAGATAAGAATAATAATAATTTTCTTATCGACTAATCTATTTTATAATAATATGCGAAATGGTAAACATAATATNAAATTATAACAATCTATTAATAGAAACGAAATCGGTATCGGTCATAGACCTATAAAGACCTTCATAGGTCTATGGTATCGGTCGGTATGGTCATATGGTTACATTATAATCTTCTATTATCTATGTGGCCGACGGGTAGTGATAATGAATAACAAGTAGGTAATTGTTATCTCAAAACGAAAAAAGAATACAATATATAATATGGGTACATATTTTAGCAAACGGGACATTTCAGTGTCCCGACAAGAGTTGCCGGGACAACGGGACACTTAGTCAAAAAATGAGACATTCCCGTATTATACGGGACGTCTGGCAACCCTAATTAATTTACCAAACACGCTGAGCATTACGTGGTTGTGCTTTGTGGTAAAAAGCAATTTTGATTGTTATATAAGTAATTTTTTTTGTAGGCATTTTAGGATAAAAATATTTTAACAAAAATCGTAAAAATTGTGGCATTTTGAAACCTAACCGAAATCGCTAAAAATAATGTTCAGTAAAATTATATTATGTAATTAAATTACAAACAAATTATATATTAATGTAATAATTAGGTAAAAAATATACTTATAGCACCTGGTTGATAGATACGAATCTAAAACGAAGATCTGGGGAGGGGGCATCATTTTTTCACAACAAATACAATTAAAGTATAATATAATACATTATATATGTTATTTTCTCATAGGTACAATTCTCATACAAAAATCGGAGAAATAATATGTCTGAGGGGGCCTGGGGCCCTAGTCCCCTCCCCCTGGATTCGTCCCTGCTGGTTGTTATGGCTGGGTCCGGACTTTGAGGCTACAGCCTCGGCTGCCCCCCTCTCGCCGTACATGTCAAAATTGTGTATCAATACTTTATTTTTGGCATTTATTAGTTATTAGGTGCCTGCCTATATTAGATATACTAATTGAGAACTGAGCATTATAAATTATAATACCTACTCGGCTACTCATAAGTCATATTAGTTATACAAATATTACATTAATAGTATGCTTATATCAGTTATACCTAGGTACCTACCGTAACTAATTTTCAATGCCCAACCTAATCTACTTACTTTATTTTAGATAAGCATTTATTATAGTCTAGTTAGGATTTTTTTTATAAAATACTAGAAGAATTGGTTAGGGTTGGGCACTGGCCAAGCAACTGATTACGTTAGGAATAAATTTGGAAAATAATATTTTAGAAATGTAATGATGTTTGTGGGAAAATTATGTACCTACATACACGTTGTTAAATAGTATTTTCGGCCATGGTCAAGTGTGTAGGTTAGGTGGATAAAAAATTAGTAATTAGTTAATAAAATAATTAATGGATATTAATCCATCTTGGTGAATAGTATCATTACAAGTATTAAGTGGGAGGAAAGGTAGGTATAAAGGAGTGAGGCCTTTCATGAAGCGCAAGGCCCTGAACAAATGTCCAATCTGCTCTATCTTTTTGCCGGCTATGAATAGAAGGGAAAATGCCAGACGAGTAAAAAGTGTTTTATTAGATAGGTACCTAAATATATTTAAGACAAAAAAGATAGGTATATAAGAGTGTGGAAATTGTAAAGGAATAATAAAAAATTAAAATTAATAAGACATAGTATTTCAAGATTATAAAAAGAGAATTATAAGTAAGGCTTCAATAAAATTTAAGAACCAATTTGGTGTTTGCCAGGCAATTCAACAATAGGTCAAGTTTTTTGTACAAGACAGACTGTAGATAAGTATAAAAAAAAGAAAAATCAATGTATGGCTTTTATAGATCTAGAGAAGTCATATAATATGATAATGCTGAGAAAGGTTCTGATTAGGGCATTAATGAGAAAGGAGTTCAAAAATTGAATGTCAAAAGTATATGTAGATTATCAGAAGCTTTTGAGATTAGAGTAAGTGTGCATCATGTTTTGGCTTTGAACCCTTACCAGTTTTCTATTGTAGGTACCTAATTAAGTTATGAAATAAATACAATACAAGGTACCACAGTGCATGATGTTAGCAGATTAATAGTTTTGATAGGAGAAAATCTGAAAGAAGTTGACAAACGTGTAAGTACAAAGTATAAGCGTTTAAAAGCGTGTCAAAAAATCTTTTTATATCTTACTGTCTAAGACTCAACGTGAAACAGCCTAGTATGATGGAAGTTAAAGAATATACTTAGTCTGGGAAATTCCATATCCATTTTTTTAAAAAAAAATTATGGTTTTGTTAATTAAAAAAACAAGGCCACTTTATAATTTTAAATAAATTAGAGTAGATAAATTTTGATTTTATAATAATGTCATTAAAAAAGCTATTAAATTGCTGTTTCTAAAAAATTAAGTTTAGCTGCCACAACCATCACATAATGGTAGATTTGTTGAAATAAGTAATATCTAAACATGTCCAAACTTAAAATATTAATTTTTGTTTTCAGAATCAAGAGGAGTGCGCCGACTGTACAATTAATTCCACAGATCAGTGATGAGAAGAAACTGGAAAGAAAAAAAACAAAAATATATAACTTGGCCGTTGGACCATCGTAGATTTTTTTTATTGTTTAACATATTTTATATATAATATATAATATAATATTATGTTTTATCATAATAATATAATTATTATAAACAATGTTACATTTTAAATTTATTTATAAAAATAAGTTACATAAGAAATAAATTATTAATAAAATAGAATGGCATTAGGAGATTACCTATTTGTGTTCTTGATTGAGAAAAAAAATATATTTTCATTTCCCTATTATTTGGATAACAGAAAAATTGTATAACAAAACAGTAAACATTCAGTAAATCGCTAATATCAAATTAAATGAATTCTTTAAATAATAAATTATTCTAAATGACATTAAACAATATGCAAGGTAAATAAATACTATATACACTTAGTTATTTTAAAAATTATTGCTTCGCTATTAACAAAATATTTATAATAATACATCAGTAGTTATTCAAACTGCCAAATATTACTAAATTTCCTATACAATCTTAATAATTATGTTACAATATAATTAAATGATATTGTGCTCAACACTAAGCTACCTTGGTTTACAATTCCCAAATGGAAAAATAAGTGGTGTGAAATTAATATTAATTTATTATTGGTTTATTGACTTAAACAAAGGTAACGGCAAAACATAATAGCTTATTTAAAAAGGTCTTATAATCACTCAGTCCAATTCCAGGTCTCAATATGAATCACCGACAATATATTGTTTTTTCGCCCAGGCCGAAAAAACGTACTGGGTTTTGATTAGGTACACCGATAGTATACTAAACAGGCGATTGTTGTTGTGATTTTTCACACTCTTGTTTCAACATCATCCTGTCTAATTTGTCAACAGTTGCGTTCAGTTCACTTTCCCAGCCTTTACGATCTTCCACACCTTCTACCTCTTCAGTTCTTTTGCTTTCCATCATTAAGGGTTTGGTAGCGAGATCTCGTACTTTTTGACGCAGTTGTTCCAGTTCCTTAAAATTAAAAGATAAAACAAACAATATTATTACTAAACAAGATAAATATTGTTCTTTATATTTTTTATTTAGTATATAATGACAGTTTATCCTCAGATCAAAATAAAATAATTTAATTTTAATGGATATCAATTTTTCGCACAGGTATTTTTTGAATTTTTGTTGTTAATCGGGTAAAAATAATTGTAGAGGTTAAGTTTTTGAGCTATTTATAATATTTATATGAATTCAAAATTTTCGAATTAATTAAGTTTTTTAAAAAATGATGAAAATAACGTAGTAGGTAGTTTTTTTTTAAAGCATTTTAAAATTAAATGTTTCCCTATTTATAAACATGAATTTCGAACTTTACAAAGAATCTATGTTCATTATAATTGGTTTGTTGAATAGACACAAATTAAATAATTTTATGTATCATATCTTCCAGTTTACAACAATTACACACCCATAAACAGTATTAGCTATTTTTAAAGTCTTAACCATATAAACAACTGATATATTTTTTAAAACCTATGTTTAAATTTTTATATTACCTTTGTATTCACTCTGTTATATGTTATTAAGTATTCCAAAAGGTTAGGAAATTTAGATTCCTAAATAAATGCCTCTTTTTTATTTAAGTAATCTTGAATTCAATCTTTTGATATTCCTATTAATTTTTTGAAACTTTCTGAATTGAAGATGATAATAACATAACTATTTAGTAATATTTCCTACAAAAAACGGTGGGATAGAAAAATCCTAAGATATAATAATTATTTAAAGAACCATTTAAAAAAAATTTAATAATTTTTTTATAAAAAGTAATATAAACTTCAACAAATATTTAATTTTGATGAAAGAGGTTGTTTGTTAATTCACAGTTCATTGCATTGATGTTTATAAGGTATTTACTGAATAATAAAATATTTAAGATTTTTAAAAAAAAACATGTGTTTTCTCTATAATTTAATAGTTTTTAGCAAATAAAATAAAACATTTTTATATAAATGGGTAGTATATCTATAAATGTAACTATTAGATAAACATGACGTGTGATTTAATAATACTATAAATTATAGATAAAATACACACATTTTTATATATTTAATGGTATTTATTTCAGTATGATAATAGTATCAAATTTAAGGTAAATATCTTAATACCATGGTCACTTGGCTATCTTCGTCGAAATCCAAGTCGTCTGCATCACTCAAAATGGAACTGGTATCGATAGACAGACTGCCTAGACTTCTTGAATCGCACTTATCCAAATTCCAATCTAAATTTATATCTTCCATGCCATTAGCATCCTTTTTATGGTCTAGATCTTGCCAACTGTTGACCATGGAAGAAACTTCAGCACCAACACCAGGTTCGCGTTGGCCCTGTAACGAACATTCCTATCAAGGAACATTAACTTATAAACACTGATAATTATTTTTATATTGGAAAAATTAAATTAAATTTCACTAATAAAATCCAAGTTTTACCGTAGGTTTACTATTTTGTCGTTGTACATGAATTTCTTCAGAAATTTGTTCGAGCCTGTGTAAACATTCTGAATATTCTTGTTTAGCACGTTGCACGGCATATCGGATATGAATAATTGTATCTTTTTGTGCTGCTAGTTGACCTTCACATAAATATTTTTCTTCAAAGTATGGACCTGATTTAATAATGTTACGTTTAAACTTTTGCTCCAACATCTGAACCTATAGTAACATTGTTAACATTTTTTTATTGAAATAATGTTTACTATTTGTAATTAATTAAATAAATTCAAAATGTACCTTTTGTTCGGCGGCTTGGTAGAGGGCAGCTTTCCTTTGATGCTCACGCCCACTTTCAGTCTTTTGATTTTCCGCTTCAGTTACCTATACAAATTGTATTGATAATTGATGTTATTTAAATTTTATTTATGCATATTTTAAAATAAACAATGTTTAAAACTTAATATATTACACAAGTGCAAAATATATACAATTTGATTTAAATGTAAAAATATTACAGTATAGTTCTATTAGTATATTAGTACCCTATGTTTGACAAAAGTAATCAAAAATTGACAAATTATAATAAAAATAAAATACCATAAAAACTCTGAATACCTACATAATAAGATACCTAAACTGTATTTTTGGCACCAAAAGCCAATATCTGGACCATGCTCAATGTTAGCTAGGCATAATACTGCTTCTATTTACTATATTATGTTTACACTACAATTCTCAAATTGTAAAATAATACCTTTAGTATAGCGTTGTTTAACATTTCTTGCCACGCACTATCAAATTTCCATACATGTTGTTGACTAAGGAACCGTTCTTCAGCTAATGCTACAGTTTCTTTAGCAGCTTGATGAATTTCTGAAATCAAATCCATCCAATAATCTTAAAACTACTCTATTCAATGAATAAAATTTAAATATTAAAAACTTGAATCTTTCTGATTAAGTATAAATGGTATAAATAAATACACATTTGTACCATATAATAATATAGTTAAAATGTTAAAAAACGTTTACATAAAAAATTTAAAATTAGTATTAAATATTTAATATTGCATTGTGGCGTATTTTTAGCATATCTGTACTTTTTTTTTTTTTTGTAAAAATTATACATATTATTTGTTTTTAATATAATATATTATGCTTTTTACAAAATATTTCTTCAGAAATCTTAGATACAGCTGGTTGGATATTAATTGTAATACATAACGTTTATGCCCTTTCTTACATGAATTACTGTATTATATTATAAATAATTGATTAGTCTATTCTAATAAAATATAAATACAAAAAAAACCGAACAAAGAAACAATATTTATAATATAGTATAAACAGTTCTCCAATCTATCCAAAGAAGGTTTACGAATTAGATAAAAAAAAAATATTTAAAAATAATTTGAATATATGATAAGATTATACAGGTACTTGAAAAGTTTTATGTTTGAAATAATGTAATAATTTCTTTTCAAATTGTACAGTACACAAATCAATCTTATAAGTACCATTGCTCAGAAAACAAAACACACTACGGAATAAAGCTAAAGCGGACAAGTTTTTTTTGGTATGTATATAATTAAATAATTTAAATTTGAACATGGATATTAAGTAACTATAAAGTATTTAATTGTATGTACCTACATTATGTTTACTGACAGATAATAATCAGAAATGTATTACATCAAACACATGGCCCTAAAATTATTTTATACAATCCATTATTATATATTAAACAAATAACTTTAAAATTTTATATTTTAGTTTTTAAATACACAAAAAATGTATTTTGTTTTATTGTTAAATTGTACTTTTATAACACTTTAATATATTATATTTAAATTAAAAGTACGATATTAAAATTATTTTTTGTCAGATGGTCTAATTTATATATTATAAAAAAATAATTCATAAAAAAAATATATTCTGATTCATTAAAATAATTTATTTAATTTAAATTTAGTTAATACTAGTTTAGTTAACACTCATAAGGCATGTTGCTTTTAATCTGCAATATTTTTAAGCAACAAAAGTACTTCAAACAAGTAAACAAAGGAAATTAGTTAATTATTTATGTAATAACAATGCAATTATCTTCCTACTGACCTTATACTGTGACTTATTTTTTTATTCAGTAGGTATATACATTTGTTTTCAATAAAACACTTTTAATAATAAATATTCTACAGGTTATATTAAGCAAAGAAAAACAATTTTTAAATAATTTTCAATCTATTGGACATTACCATTTGCTTGTTGGTATTTAACAGCTGCAATCTGACATTGCTGTTGAGTTTGTTTACACAAACTAAGGGCTTCATAAAATGGTCGGGCTTTTTCAATACATGAACCTAGTTTACGGGCTCGTACCTTTAATCGCCTAGATGCTTCAGCCATCAACATTCTAAATGTTGTGTTTGCTTCCTATATCAAATAACAAATTATAAATTAATACCATAAAAGTTTGTAAAAAAAAAAAAATATTACTCTAAATTTAAGTGCCTATCTAAATATCAAATAAGTCAAGTAAATTTTGTGTTCCTTATCAAAACTACATTTTACATATTTTACTTTAATAGCTTATAATACAATAAAAACAATTAAGTAATAAAATAGACACAAAGAATTAAATATAACAAATTGAATAATAAGTATATATATTATATTATGTAATTTATTTGAATAACTTCGTCCTTTTGTTTAGAACTTTGAAAAAATATAGTTCATTAATTTAATAATAAGCTTGATATTATGTAACATAAATTACAAAATAATAAGTTTTCAACTTTAGGCTAGGGACTAATACAATTTAAAACCGTTTTTATTTTACTTACGTCTAATTCGATTTCAAGTTTGTTTATATTGTCTGTGGCTGAATTAAGCTTTTCGAGTTCCAACTAAGATAAACAGAAAAGCAATAACAATCATAGTACGATCATAAAAAATGTCGAAATCAGTTTTTATACTTGAATTCTAGGATCTAAACTGTCTTCATCATTGTATTTGGACGTATCGTTTTCCTGATTACACTGTCCACTGGACGAGGCCATAATTTAAACAATAAAGATTTGTGACCTAATTAATGCATTGCAATTTGAAAAAAAAAATACAAATTAAATGAATTAAAAAGCAAACAATAAAATAATAAAATTGAAAGAAAATAAAAATAATCTTGTCAGTGTTTATTGTGTAGCTATTGGAATATTATAAGCAGGTTCTATATGTGATAATGCGGTACGAATGATAACGAATAAACATCGTAGATAAAACACATTAAACGGATAACCGCCATTGCGGTATAAACCGCGTTTTTTCCGACCTCGACCTACAACTACCGGGACCGTATTCTTTTCCGTTTGTGCATTAATGTCGTTGTCGTCGTCCTCGTTTTTCATTTTTCGAATGTAATAAAATAATAATAATAATAATAATAATAATAAATATTGATGTTTGTGTGTGCGCGCTCGTGTAGTTACAATAGGTACAATAATAATAACGCGCACACACGAATCATTGCCCACCCGCCGCAAAAACACGACGGCATAAAATCGTTATTTTTATTCCGTACAAATAATAGCAATACGACATATTGTACGCCTCTCTTACCTGTGCCGCCCATCTGTAATAACACGGATGCTACGTGTTTGTGATGCGAAAAAAAAACCAACGAAAATTCGGTATGTACGTTTTTGGGATCGTGTACACTGCGAATAATTATCGCATAGGTAACGATTTATTTTTGAACGACCGGGCTATTTCGGTAATTCAGACATTGTTGGTTTATCGGCCATTTCTGACGCGGTTTGCGTTCACATTAGCGCAGACGCTCACCGAATATTTTTTTTTTTCTGTTTTCAGACTGCAACCGCCGCGACGCCCGTCAGTTCAGCATTATGGATAGACCTTTGCACGGTACGTCACGTCACGTAACTATTAATATTTATAACACATTGTTGTCAAGTACGTCCGCGCCTACGTCGCGATATGAATTATATGTTAGAAAACGATCTCGTGTTTTTCGCCGCACATTGGCGCGTATCGGCGCGGCCCACGAATTGTTATTCCGTCGCCGGTCGTGCGATGTCCACTGTGCCCGCTGTTCTTGGGGTGGTTAAGAGAATGCCAATTATCCGGGTAATCTCGGGTTTCGAAACGACGCGTGAAAATCGTTTTCACGCGTTAAAAAACAAAAACTAAGAAAATCCAACTGGATTCGGTGACGGGCGAGAATCGCTCGGTAGGAACCGCGAAACCGTGAAAATTTCGTAGCGAACCCGCGAGCCCTAATATTACGGTCGTACAGGCGAGTAGTCGCGTGGCGGGCCCGGTGTATTCGCCTGTTATCTATTATTGTGCGTTTTTGGATTTGGAATTTTTTTTTTTTTTTACATTCAATTATCTATTTATTGCTCTCTAATGCCTGTTCAACATGTCGTAAACAATAACCGAACGCCGGCGGCGCGTCCGACTGATCGAGTGCCCGACCGCCTGTGCCGTGTCTGTTGTACGGCGTCGTAATCTCTGCACGGCCGATACCGAAAACAATTGATGTGCCGCGAGTAGTACCCGCGTGTTGGCATTTACGGTTTGGCGTCGTTTTTCGCACGATATTGCGCCTGCGGTTTCCGTACGAACGGCCATTGTTATCTGTGTCGGTGGAACGTATTGGGTACCTTGTCTGCCACGTGATTTCTGATCATCGAGGTTTTGTTTTTTTTATGTTTTATCGTGCACTTGAGATGGTGAAATGTCGCGGGTATCATCGCCGTTCGAAGGCGTCGTCCAGAATTACAGGCGCCCGACACGTGTTCTTATCAGCTGCCTCCGCTTGTCGCACGTGCAACCCGGTATTCGGTATTAAAACGCGTGTAATACCGTGTCACAGAACTGGTGGACCGGGCAGGCTCCTTGATAGGCTCAACGCAATGACTTGTTTACGGACCATGTAATGTTTTATTTTTCGAGCATTATGCACGAAATGACATGTGCTGCGGAATAAAATTATTATCCATTATGTCGCCATCGTTCTAGAACAATAGAAAATACCGGTGCAAATAAAGGCCAGGGCCCCGGCAAGAATTTTATTTTACTTTATTTTTAACTTAGAAAATTTAGTAACTTTGATAGTTTACAGACGCATTTTGTTTACAGTCTAACGTGACCGGACCCGAGGCCGTGTATCCGGGGGCTTCTAAACCGTACCGAAATTTGTTCGTAGCAGAATATTTTGAGCAAAGCGCTAAAAAGAAAGAAAAAAAGTCACTAGGTGACACATTTATTTAAAACCATTTTTGACTTCCCAAATGTCTCCCCGTAGTGTTGTGACCAACGTTTTTTTTTTTTTTTACCAGAATCGTGCAGTACGATTGCTACCGTTTTACCTTTTTACCATCAAAACAATGCAACCACTCGATTGCGCTCCAAAAAGAGTAGGTGTTATCCTTTTTATCCATCACGTTCTGGGTATAGTATATGGAAACACATATTTATTTGAAAAATATGACGAATTTTGTTTAGGTAATTCAATTAGTACGTAGTATTTGGACTGTATTGAGTTGACTATTTTGATCAAGTATTAATATTTTTAAGCAAGCAATATATTTTTCTGTACTAATGTACTATATTGTTCTAATATATGTATAAAAATTTCAATTTAATATGTACTTATATAAGACATTATGTTGCGTTTTTCGATGGTAAAAATATCAAACGGGCGCAATTGTGTTACACTCATATTTTTTAGTACAGTGGTCCGAATATATTATTCGACCCGAATGAATACTCCTGAGTTGTTTCTGCAGTAATATAGTTTGAAATTTTCCAGAATTTTTGTCGTGAAACAGTGGCGTATTTAAGAACTTTACATGGAAGGGTCAGGCTAATTTTCCAAATACGTTTAGATGAGAGGCTTCACCTTCCAAACACCCCAACTTTAAACCGTAATAGGAATTCAATTTGTTAAAATGTATTTAAAAAAAACCGTTTTGATGTTAATAATTATTTATTCTTTTATTACATAAAACTACGTTTACAATACAAAATCTAATTTTCAGACTTAATCCCAGTTCATTAATGATTTTATACACAATGTATAAAATGTTTAAATGTATGTCTCGATGAATGTATATGATTTTAAGTCCATTTAGCCTTGTCTACATATTAATAAAAATAAAAAGGACAGACATACTTCGCACGTGGGTGCAGCCACTGTTGTAGGTGGGAAGTTGGAAAGGTAAGCTACAGACGGGAATATAATGTATACCTGTAAGCAACGATAAATCATTGTTAACGAAAAAATGATTCTGAGCCGAGTTCAGTTGATAATGTTGCTTTGTCAACAATACAATGTATGGTATTATGTCATATTATGGTGAAATTATTAAAACAATGTGCGTTTCCATTTACATTCTCTACAGTCTAGTGTAGAGGTGTCGAACCCGCGGCCCACTGCCCGCATTCGGCTCACGTTAGATTTTAATATGGCCCTCTCTTCAATTTCAAATCATCAATTAATTATTAATTATATATGTTATAGTTAAAATCCGAAATCCGTCAAAACTAGTTTTAACTACAGATTTAAATAAGTTAGTCATAACTAGTTTTTACTGGAATGCATGTATTCCAATCTGTACTATCTGAAACACACACAATCACAGGCGATCTCTAAACATTGCACTATAAATTTGACTGGTCGGCTATCAAATCAATTAGGATAACTTTAACTAGTCGTCTAACAAATCACTTTCAGATACAATAACTTCGACCGATTATACCTAATAGATAATAATTCGGCGCAGTAGCTTTTGTTCCCGTGTTTTCAGTTTTGTCAGTTCGTTATCTTCGTTGTAGTCGTTACACCTACGTGTTTGTATCGACAGTTAAGACTTTGCAATATGCACGTGTAAGAAATCTTGCGGAACAAATCGTTGTTTGTGTAAGAAAAATAGAATATTATGGAATTCAAAACGTTATGATAGTTTGTCCTGTAAAAATAAATTACACAATAAATGCCTATAATAATTATCCTATTATTTCTATTTTTTCCTAGTTAAAACTATTAAAATAAAAATTATAAAAATTACGGATTTTCACTAGATAATTCTAGTTTTCACCAATTTATTTCAGATTTTCAGATACAACTAGTTCCAACTAAACAAAAATAAATTAAACCTAGTTTTACCGGTGAAGGTCTTAGTTAAAATTAGTTTTGAAAGGATTTCGGGTTTTAGTTTTAACATGTATATATTTTGAGAAAAAATTTTTCTAAGAATATAAAACTACAAAATATAAAATAATTTAAATATTACTTAAAAGTATATAATATAATATGCAAGTTTTATCTTTATTGGAATCTTATAGTAATAATAAAACTAATGTAACTAGAATAATAATTATAAATACAATTATTTTCTTTTAATCATAAATAAATATATTTTTTCTTGTACTTTTAAATAAAATGTAATAGCTCGTAAAAATATTTCTATTCATTATTCACTGTGGTAAACATTATAAATATAATGTATGTGGTTCACAACAACTTCTGTTTACATGATATGGTCCAGTCTTCACAAAAGGTTGGACACCCCTGATCTAGTTCAACCATGCATAATAATTATTACGAGGTTCGGCTATTAAATAACGAGACTGCGCGCGCAGAGAATGTCCCAAAAAGGTTAGAGGAAAACCGAATACAGCGCTGGTTAGCTGGAAGTGTCTATTATGCCAGTACAAAATCGGGTTTTTGTTGGTGCATCAGTATTTTTTCTGTAGCGTTTAGATACGAACATGTTTTTTTCTCTTGCCGAAAACGATGTGTGACGAAAAACATGAGCAACGGATAAACGTAAAATTTTCTCGTTAAACTAAAAAAAACTCCAACTGAGTGCTATAAGTTGTTAAAAGAAGCCTATAGTGAGGATTTCCTATTTCGGGCGCGTGTTTTTGAGTGGCATAAATTATTTTCTGAAGGTCGAGAGTGCACCGGAATCCAATTCAATCGTAATCCAAATTCAAAACCATGCTGATTGTTTTCTTCGANTATTTGACAGTTTTGGCAACATTGCACGAATGAGTTCGTAAGAAACGGTCGATATTGTGGAAAAACAAATCGTGGATCTTGCACCAGGATAACGCACCTGCCCATAACGCGCTATCTGTGAAGCGTTATTTGGCCGTTTAAGGCACTCCAGTACTCGAACACGCGTCTTACTCACCCGACTTGGCACCCTGCGACTTTTACTTGTTTCTGAATATAAAGTCTGCCTTAAAAGGAATCCGGTTTGAGTCGATGGAAGAGGTGAAACAAAAATCGGCGGAACTCCTGAATGGTCTTACGAAAACAGACTTCCAGCACTGCCTCGAGCAATGGAAGAAATTAATGAAACAATGTGTGAAGAGGGGAGGAGAGTATATTGAAGGGGAACATTTGGTTGTGGAATAATTTTTAAAATAAAACCATTTTTCAAAAGCAGTCTCGTTATTTAATAGCCAGACCTCGTATGATAACAATAGTCTTTTTCGTGAATATTTAAAAAAATAACCATATGGTTATAATCAATTATAGTAATATATATTTTATATTTGGTTATCAGTAGTGCTAATGGGGGAAAGGGGGGGAGGAGTATACGTCACTGTCGTGAAACCGTATTTAAAATTGTTTTAGTAGGTACGGGTTATGAGTATTTTCCTTTTAATAATTTTTATTTAGGTCTAATATTTTCTAAGATTTTTTATACGGTAATCATATTTTTTCTTCTTTGTTTTCTTAAATGATGCATCCGTAATACAAAATACTATACAACAGTTATAATTAGTGCACAAACGATTATCCATTATACTATTGTTACAATGAAGATTACATTGTATAAGTCATACAAAATGCACAGTAAGATTATTATTTTATCATTATGTAAAGTATACATTTCTGACGCACTGCTTGAAAGAACTTCACAAAATACCGTAAAAGATAATTTGTTTTTACTTATATATAATAATAATTATTATCATTCGCCAAACGTGCGTATTTAATCGTATTATTCTGGCTTTGATATACGCAACACTATACTGTCGTTATGGCTTAAAGAAGTGTACTATAATTAATATGCTACCTAATGAAACTTGACAGATAAGAATTTGCCTCTCGGATTCACATTTTTTTGTAATAATTTACACAAGAATATTCAATTAACTACGTACTATTTTTCTCACACATTTTGAATTCTGTATGTGTAATGTAATTATAATTTGTATAAATAATTTTTTTTTTCCATTATTAAATTTATAATATTTCAGACATTTCAACTTTTATATTTTATTAGTTTAAAAAAGAAAACTTAAACACTGCATAAAATAGGTTCATTGCATAGGATCAAGATAATTAAGATCTTAATTACAACTTTTCCAAATTTTGGTCCAATCATCATTATGGATGATTTCTGGTACAAAATGTTGTCCTCTTGATGGATTGGACAGATTCTTTTTTGATATTAACATCGAAAAACAGGCGTGGATATTTGCGGTTTTTGTTATTCTTGAGTTACATTTTTTTTTTGTAATTCAGTTAAAAATAATCGCAGATACCTGAAGTTTTCATCGAATACTTATATTAGTGGTAAAATTAATTTGACTATTTTTAAAGTTTTTACAGCTATTTGAAATTTTTGATTTTTTTTTTTAATTTCATTTAATTTTAGGTGAATAAAATGATTTAACTTATTAGAAATGTTCAAAAATTTGTTACAAAAATAATTTTCATAAGTTGTTGTTCATATGGCACTGTATACAAACATCAACAATCTGTAGTCACGATTTCTCTTATAAACGTTATTTGAAGTTCAAATTTCGAAGAAAACCGTACAAATTACAGCAATTCGCGAACGATTTCCCGATTTATGTGGATAAAGTTTTTTTGGTTCTACAAATATGTTCAAAAATTCAAGACCAATACACGGATATAATTGTAATTTATTTTTTAGTTAAAAATTAACACCATTTTTAATTAAGTTTATCAACACATGATTATAACATTATATCAACTTCGTTCAGAATCGCTCGTCATCAACAATATAAATCACTGCATAGAAATATAAATTAAATAACTCTATGTATCCTATCTTCCCTAATCTACAACAGTGGTCTTCCAATGATCACTATCCTGTACGAGGAGCGTAGGTATACGATATAAAAATAACTCGCAATGTACTGACTTTTTTCATGAACTTAATAATTTCTCCTACACAAAAATCACAAAATTCAAAGAACGGATGTTCGGATGCCCTAATATATTTTTACGTGTCGTTCTTGTTGTCACTTAGTCCTACCGGATCAATACTGCACTTATATATAACTTGACCCGCATTTTAACCTATTTATTATTTGTATTATTTGCATGTAAGTTCTCTCTGAAAACTGCAGACTGATACCATATAAGTATCAATTTCTTGTAATTCTGTTTTTTAATTTTCTTAACTGTCACTCATATTCTCCCTCCATTCTATGTAATTAAAAGTGTTTATTTTACTAATCATGTTGATGTTCACTGGTAGATGATTTTGAAGAAATTGTTTTATATATTTTCTTTTGTTAGGCAATTATATGAGAAAATACGAATAATACAATTATATCATTTATCTATAAGAAACACACAGATAGCAATTGTTAAAAATGTCAAATAGTGATTTAAAAGATTATATAATCTTATACTTCACTGTGACCCTGAAAACATTCAATTGTTAGATATAACTGTTTATATACAAATGCATGTAGCCAAAAATATCTTAAATATGTTTATAGTGGGTATTAGATAAAATAGTATAGACTATAGGCTAAAGTATACATAATATTATTTCGATAGCAAAACCAAATTAGCTAACATTTTGAATTGTATACCAATGTAATATAATTATTTGATATTATTTATTTTATTTACAATGTGAGTCTTACAGCTTTTTACAATTTGTTAATTAAGTACTAATAGTTGTGATAAGAGAGAAAAATTATATTATCATTTAAACATGTATAGGTTTTAATCAAAATGAAAAATATTGTGTTTATATGTATACATATTTAAAGGGAACACTTTATTTGGCAGTTTTTGTTCAGGAGTGATAATAATATTTATATATGTATATATGTATCGTTTGGAAAGTTATTAGCATAAAATTACGAAAACTGATGGAAAAAAAAATCTAGTAAAAAAATTTAAAGAAGCGTAAAATTGTCTTTTTAATAAAAACCTACCCAACATAACCATGAACAAACTAATTGTCTATAAGTTGCTGAGAGAAATTTTCCACTATTTCAACATTTTGTTTCTGGAAAAAAAGTGTATTTTTTCGATGTATGTATTATACACCTTTGTAAAACAGTTGTAAATACCGTTATAAAACATTTTTTCGCTCTACTCTGAATTAAAATGCATACATTTGTACTAAAAATGTACTTTTGTGGTGTTCAAATATTGGGATAGATGTAGTTTTAGATTCTGTGCATAACGAGGAATTTATTGGTTTTACAATGATGTTTATTATTTTTTTATTTATTTTGTTTTTTGTCTGTGAACAACTTTTCTATCAAAAATCTTGCTCCAATTTTCAAGTGTAGTATCTTTTCTGAAAGGAAATTATATCTGGGTGGTACATTTTGAGGCCATTTTTTGATTACATTGGAAAAAAATGTTTAGGAAAAACGGTAAAATGTATGTACATTTAAATTCACTCCGAATCGTTTTTCGCTGCATAATTAAATTTCTCTCTATAAAGGCGCAAACATTTTCGAATACTAAGGGGGGCGTAAAATATTAGTTACCAAAATACCCACCCACCCTTGGAAAATAAATTAGCTTACTTCGCTCTTATGTGTTCATTAACTAAGAGTTTTCTTAAAACTCATAAACGACAAATACCTATAAAAATGTATGACGACGATGATGACTTAATTTACAACATTTAAATATAAATATAGGTATAACTATAATCAAATATTTTTTTAGAAATATGTACAAAAAATAAACTTACCACACTTTAGTGTTTAGTAATATTTAATAGTTTATAATATTAAGAGTTATGACCACGAGTGGGGGGATCACATCCAGAGCTTGAAACCTTTATAATTTTTTCGGTTTCGGTTCCGATTCCAGTTCAGTTCTTCAAAAAAAAACTTCGGTGCCAGTTCTTAAAATTACAGAATAAAGATTTCGATTCTGGTGCCGGTAAATACCGGTGAAAATTATTGATTATAACCCATTACGTCTATTTTATTTTTGCAAGAAATTGTTCAGAAATTATTAATATAATTTATTATTAGGTCTAAAAATTATCATCCAACAAAATGACCTATATACCCCCTTACCAAATTAATGGGGGACAATTTTTCATTATGTTTCCCAATATTTGCGTCTGTGCCCCTCTATATCCTACCTTCCCAACTTTTCGTGCAAAATATGTCCGTCTTTTTAATTTTCACAACAATTTATATTATGCAAATCATATTAGATAATGCCACTTTGGTGACATGGATGTAATATCAGAAGTTTTATTTTTTTCTAATCTATGATTTGACGAAATGTGACCGTAGTATACAGAGTGATCAATTTTCCACAAATCACTTATCGCAATGTTGGAAAGTATTTTTTTTTTGCTTAAAAACTTGTAGGCTAGCTGTATGTAATTCCAAACTATTCTCAAGTTTTTTTAATAGATAAGCTGCTATCATTTTTTCATTTGATAATGGCAACTTATATAAAAATAATCCCAATAAACTGATAAAGGCATGTAAAATGTTATAACCGAGCGTATACCTATCTTAAATTGTCCAAAAATAAAGTGCTTACGAAAAAATGAATACTTAGATTCCAAGATAATGAGTATTGCGGATAACCGATCACTCTGTATGTTTTATCAATTTTAACTATTACTACTACCTTGGAAATTACTGTTTTTAAAAATAATTTTTTATTTTCCTCGTCTCATTGGAATACCCAAGTTATGCCAGTGAACATACCTACGTAAAATAATATAATGTATCAAAAGAATGCATAGGTACCGGAGTGAATGTACCTAATAAATATTTTTTGATTAACTAAAAATGTTTCCAAATAATGAAAATTAAAATATAATTATGATATATGATTAATATTATTATATCAGACTTTAATACCGGATCACACTACACTCATGAAATTAAATACTGTTTAAAGTGAAACGTGTGCATTTAATTCTACAAAACTGTATACTGCACGTGGAATTATTCATTAGAGTGCTTCTTATTTGGACGATTGTTGGAATTTTTGTATTTGCCCCATTACTTTATTCTAAAAAAAAAAATATTATTAGTTATAGAGGTAGTGATGTCTTTATTACTGTACATAAAGATTTTTCTTCAAAGGTTATTCCCATATCTAATCTAAGTATTGAACAATTGTTCATAAGTCTCAGTTATAACAATGATAAGTTTATAGTTTGTGGTGTCTATATACCACCTAGTTCTCTTGTTCAATCCTATGATATGTATGTTAGCACAGTTAAGCATCTATTTAATGGTTGTGAAACTCATTTTACTTAACTAGACTTTAGGGTAGGTACATGTACCTTGCTACCTACCTAACTGCTTAAATTAGGATATTTATTTCAAAAATTATATACATAATATGTATCTGTATGTATATATATAGTATATACCTATATAAAATATTTACCTACCTTATTCAACATTTAGAATGAAAATTTAGACAATCTTCTTCGAAAAAATAGCATTTCGTGTTTTCCTACGTCGTTTTCGAAGGACATAATTGATACAGTATTCCAAAAGAGAAAGGCCCATATCGATTTTTTAGGCAACACGTTCTTCGCTTGATTATCGTACATTTTCTCAGTTACGTGCAAAATATAAGTTTTTGTCAAAACAATGTTATAGAAGTTCTATCGAACATACTGAACCTAACCTTTGTTTTGATCCAAAATAGTTTTGGAAATTTGTTAGGATCAATAAGTCTCACCAGTCTGTTCCGAAAATAGTATATCTGAATGGAGTTTTCAATACCAATGATCAAGAAGTGACTAATCACTTAACTAAGCATTTTAGTTCAGTTTCTTTTTTATTATTTGCACTATTTATTAATGATATTTTATTATTCATCTTTTTTATTTTTAGTAACATAACAAGCCGAGGCCCAATACATATTAATAGTTCTATTGTTAACTGTCGCTTCCTTCTTTTAGCGGACAACTTAAAGTTATTTTTTAAAATCAATTCAACAATTGGTTGCTTGCTTCTCCAAGACGATCTCAATTCTTTGGTGAGATGGGCCAATGCTCGTGGGTTGAAACTCAATATATCTAAATGTTATTCGATGTCTTTCTATCGTATTCGTGAACGTGTTGATTATCTTATGTGATTAATAATAATTTATTGTTATTTGCGGGTTTTAAGATTGCTGATTTATAGGTATCTTATTTGATCGTGAGTTAAATTACCTTGCTCATTTGGATGAAATATCTTGTAGAGCTTTGAAAACTTTCGGTTTTATAAAAATAATTTGTAATGAATTTTAAGTCCTCCTAATAAGCCTTTATATTGTGTCTTCGTTAGATCAACTTTGGAGTATGGAGCCATTGTGTGATATGAATCAAATTGAGCGTGTCCAACGTAAATTTCTTAACTTTATAGCGTATAAATTAAAAATTAATCATCCACCACATGAATATTCTGTATTGTTTTACACCAGCTTGGCCTGAATAATTTAGCTGATAAAAAACTTGAGGTTAATTTATCTTTTCTGCAGCGATGCCTTAGTATTGGTGTTATTGATTCTCCCGAACTATTGAAACAAATCAACTTTAAAGTTCCAACCTTTTATGTCCGTCACATGTATTTGTTTTCTATACCTATATACAACACCAATTATTCGAAAAATCAACCATTAAAAAGAATGATGAGTATAACAAATAAGGATCCATCAACTCTATTGGGCGTGTACGGAAATGTATTGGAATATTCTTGTACGTGTTTTGTTTTGTTTGTATTAAAACTTGTAATCGGTTAAATCCCGTATTGAAATAATTAAATAACATCACAATTTAAAGAAAAGAATATTTTCGACGGTTGTAAGTAGCTTTTTTCTAAAATGAATTGTCATAGAAAAAAATTACAGTCATGTTAATTTTTATATTTTTTAAATACCATTTATTCGATACATTTTGATATTTGTGACTAAACTCCGATTTCATTATCTACACGCCGCAATTTATGTTCTAAAGCAGTGATTTCTAAACTGTGGTCAACGGCCTTTTGGGAGTCCTCGATATTCATGTCGAGTGTCCGCAGTGACTCTATCGGTAAATATTGGTTATAGTGAAATTAAATATTTTGTAAAAAAAATATATTGGTAAGGGGTACGCGATTTATAATAGTCTTTCGTCAGGGGTCCATGCGCATCGAAAGTTTGAGAATCGCTGTTACAAAGTAACGAAATTCTGCTATATCGTGCGTTAGTTAGACGAAGATTATATATGTGGGTCATCCTCTTAATAAAAAATTATAGATGTAAATTGTAAAATCACTTCAACTTTTATTAGATTAGTGTGATTGGTGTACAATAAATAATTATTGTCTTTTAATTAATTCATATTATCATATAAATGATAAACTAAAATATATTCAGTTTATCTATAAGTCAGTAAAACTTAATAATGATTATTTCTATGTTAACAACGAAAAAATCTTTGGTTTCATTAAAAATTGAATGTTAAAAAGCACTATCCGTTTTAAACATTTCAATGGCATAATTTCATTATCAAAAAAAAATAAATCCATTAATATATAAAAACATCATATATAATATTGTTATTAATTATTATTATTATTGACAAAAATATTGGATACATGTCCAATAACTTTTTAAACACATTCCCTATCCCCTCAATTTTATTATTATAGGCGTCTTGTGTATAATAAAATAATGGTTTATATTATACCGACTTCTATAAATAATTTATACAATCAATGATGAACTCTTACTACCTTCTATTGTATCAGGGAATTATTAAAAATTAATGTTAATTTTAAGTAAATTAATTAAGAAAACCGATCAGGACAAGCAAATTTCGAGACCCGGTATGTTGTAGTAAGCTGATATGCATATAAGAAGTCCGCGCCTGATTGCAATTTATCTCATACGAGTATGATGAGCTATGATATATATTCTTACAGTTGACTTATAAAAATACAAACTGAATAATAAACATCTATAATTCTTTCGCTCAAATTATATCTTAAATAAGTGTTATTTAGATAAACCTACTTAATCTGAATGCACATAATGGTGATAATTTTGTTAGGTACGTTAAGTACGTCAACATACATGTCTTTTACAAGATCTGAAAAAAAATTCTAACATTCTAGTTTTAGTTCGACCACATTACAATAGATTCATGTCTTTTTATACCTATATAATATTTCATTTGCTAAATGCTTAATTAAATATTTTTTTAAATTAACATACGCGTGGGTATACGGTAATATTTTTACCGGCGCATAGCTCCACGGCAACGCTTGGAATTCAATGTTTAGGCTTATCAAAATTTACAATTTATCATTCTGATAAAAAAACATATATACTCGTACATTCGAGTTTTTGAATCATAGAGGGGGCGTAATTCAATAGGTATTAAATATAATTGTAGTCATACTTTTGTAAATATTTTCTTGTCTGCGTTCTAGAAACAAATATCTATTCCGATGTTTTTATACAATTAAATGATAAAGTTGTGTACATTCAAACTACACTCAGTTTAAGACATTTCAATACTTATGCTATTATTTGGTTAGTCACATAATTTAACCGTAAGTATTCATAATTTGTTTTACTATATTACTTGCCTACGTTTAAGTTTTAAGCTTGATAAAATATCTTTATAAAAAGATCATCAATTTTATATTACCTATTATGATTAATTTTTATATGAGTAGATATATACTTGATTTCAATTTAACTTTAAATTGTGTTGATAAAATAAATGTATTTAATTTATTATAATTTTAATTTTATTATTATATTTGAAAGTGAATAAAATCTAACCTAATTACATTTTATTTGAAATTGATAAATTGGATTATAATATTATTATATTAAAATATTTCAATTTTAATGAATTTTTATTTATCGCTTTGCACAACATGTGTTTTATTTATATTAATGAATGAAGATGCCTTTGGAATTGAAGAATTTCATCGAAAAAAAATATTTTGTTTTATAAACATCTATGGAATGCTATTCGCTTTGTCAACTTTTTACTTATAATTTAATCAAAACAGTTAATGATATTTTTAATTGAAAATATAATAGGTACATATTTCTAATATAAAAAAGACGGACATACTTCGCACGATGGATGTGCCCCTGTTATAGGTGGAAAGTTGTGAAAGTAGGATAAAAAAAAGTTATTTATTTATATCTATAACCAACGATAAATCATTGGTAATGAAAACAAATTCTGAGACATACAAGTTTTGAAAGGCCATAATTTTTACGATTTTTGTCAAACTTTAATATTAAGAGTCTTATAAAAAAATACTACTTAACTATTATTTTTTGACTACTAAGTACAACTTATAATGAACCTCTTTTTAAATTTTCAAACATTTCTGTTTGGTCCAACAATTTTATCCACAGATTACCTACCGAATAAAAGTTACGTAAAGAATTCGCAACATAAAATGTCTATAATAATAGCTCAAAAATGACTCAAAGGTAATAAACATTTTACAATGTCTAAAAAAAGCAAATATAAGTTTTCTGTTTACATTTCAAGTCCCTACTAATATTTTTAACTAAATTGCAACAAAAAACAAAATTGGAATTAATAAAAGTATTATTTCTATAAATTGTCCAGTCCTTTGTAAGTTTTTTTCGGTTTTGCTCATTTATTAAAAAAGAATAGCGAAAAACCAATAACCAACTGTCTTATACTCACCAACTAAAATTAAAAATTCAACAACAATGATATCTTGTCATCTGTTTTTTGGAGAAATATTTCTGGTAGAAAACATTAATCGTACAAATTTAAAATATTGAAATCGTAACGCCATAAATTTATCAGTTTTTGTTTTTTTTATTATTATTATTATTCCTAATTATTATGAAAATTATTTAGAAAATCAAAAAAACAACTTTCTTTGAGTATCGAGTTAATAAAATTTCTTTTCAGAAAAGATGCTACACTTAAAAGGGCATGGTCGGTTTCTGCAAAAAACGTACCTTTCCCTTTCCACCAAATCATACAATTTGGTCGATTACTTTTTCCGCTAAATGAAAAAAATTAGTCTAATATTTGAATATTAATGGACAATTATATATATTACAATTATTAATTAGATAAAACAATAAATTAAAAATTGTTTTCTATTTATGTATTATATAAATTGTGGCAAAAGGAGTTGCTAATACTTATAACGATTGTCTTTTCATATTTTTTACACAAAAAATATCAAAAATATAATATCACTTTTTTTATTACTGTATAAGTTTAAATTTATCTTTTATATATTTACATAATTTCACTTAAAAACGAAAATGTCAAAGATACGTACACATAAAATATATGTTCCACGTGGACATTTTTCAAAAATACTATTACTTATATTTGTCGTTTTGAATAGTAAGCAATCTTGTTATAATGGACATTTTCTTACATAATTATTGAAAGAAGTTGTTCAATTTGAAAATGGTCTACAAATATGAAAGCATTTACTTTGATACCTATAATTTATACAGCTGATAAAACTTTTCAGTATTTAATAAAATGTCTTCTGTTATTCAATTATGTTTTTGTTTCAAGGATAGTTATATATATTTAGAACGGTTTTGTGTAATGGAAATATTATCTGTGCATTTATAGGTTTAAAACGAAAACGTGTAATGTGATAATATCGTAAATATTCTGATTGCAACGTTAAAATTCCATGATTGAATTGTATTTTTTTTTATACATTAAAACAATATTACTGTTACCGAATAGTTACCGAATATAAAATACGGTATCGAGTTTGTTAATTAAAAAATTAATGATATATAGATAATATTTATTTATTATAATTTTGGGAACATGAAATTCAATTTTTTTTTAACTTAATGAATACTAAAAAAATAAATAATAAAATTCTATCTGTTTGTAAATTTTACATGTCATATGAGTTAGTAATAAACATCAAACAATTAGTTATAGAATCGATATTTATCTATTTTTATATAGTACCTTCTATTATAATTAGATATTATTATGAATGATATAAGTATTTGACAAATTAATAAAGTTTAAGAATATCAATGTTATTTAATGCGTGTTTCTATTACGAAGTAAATCGCTAGATAAATTGAAATTATTAATATTATTTTTGAAAAACGATAAACACGCCTGATTGTCAAACCGACTGTTATGATAATATTTTCATTTGCCAATAATTTCAAAATGCACCTAATTTCGCAAAATTGTAATTATTTTTGTCTGAAAACTTAAGCCTATAGACTACTATACATAAAATTTATATTCTAAGACCCCCACCCCCTGCTACTTATACCGAAGAGTTAAGATATAGGTACTAAATTGGTGTTGATAGCTTAATAATATAATACTATCACTAATGTTATTCTCGATTTGTTTTTATACGACGTTCAAATATATTATACGTGATATTTTACTCAGATTGAATTAAATTTGATAAAAGTAAAGTAAATATTTTTATATTATCCCATATTCCTTTGGATTTTTTTATACAAAGCGATTGTTTCTCGTACAACTTTCCTTTTTTACTATAATATGTTAAATTATAATAATATTAATATTTATTAGTATAAGGAAATTTATCAATAAATAAATAAATACAAATTATTTCCTTAATGCATATTATAATGATAATACGCTACGTGACTAATATTACGGTTAATAGGTGTGTATATTGACATGCGTTTTACTTGTGACTTAATGTTACTCATTGGCATATTCAATATTGTTATCACTATTTACTGGATTCGGATTGGAAATTGTCTGTAAATTAAATTGATTCCAAAATCAAATAATAAATAAATAAATGATAAAATGGCTGTCAAATTTATTGTTTTCATGATGTGTTGATTCTAATTTAATCTATTCTATGGTGAAAATATGATGTTACCGTCTTAGGCATAAAAAAAAAACAAATCACATTTGCCTATTATTTATTATTATAAATAGTAGCATTGCACGGAGTGATCTATTTATCATGAACCAATGATTTTCCGTTTGTTTTTTGCTAATCATTTATTTTAACATTATTTTCAATTTTTTTTTATCCTTACTCCGAATACCTTAAATTAATATACTCTTTTGATTTCCAAATAGGAGCGTCTCCGCCCCCTAGTAAATACAGATTAGCATAGATAATATTATTATAATAATTTTGATACACATATCATTAATATCCTAATTACCATTTATGGATTATAACATTTTAGACCACAGGAATAGGAATAAGTGTGACAAACTTCATAAAAGTTTTTAAATTATAACTTATTGTTATTGATATAATTATACTTATACTTGTCTTTTCTTAAAATTTCATTGGTTTATCGCCTATATTCCGCCTATTATAATTCTTTGGATAAAATACATTTCTGAATATTAGAATCATTGAATATATACTCGTTAGTTTTCCTTTCTTATTGCCTTATTTATGGTGTATACTTTTCTAAGCAATTTTATTTTTAAGGTTAGTGATTTTGCATCATCGTTTCAGTTTTTTCATTAATGTTTTGAAATTATAATTGTGTACAAAGAAACTATTTTAGATTGGTTCATAAATGTATTTAATTTATATATGCTGTGCATGTGCAACACTATTATATTTAAATTAAAAAAATAGAAAACCCTGTTTTGTATGATATATTCGGATGGGTCGAATTTGTTCAAGCCATTCAAATGTATCGACTTACCCTCTAAACCTAAAATTTACTAAATGAGAGGCATTTTTGTTACTTTTAATATATGAGTAAATATTATGTACTAATTTATAAATAGATTTATACATTTAAATAAATTTAAAAAGTAAAAAGTTTGTTATTTAAGTATAAATTGAAATAATCCTCATTCAGTAGTGTAATTTGGACCGCGCTAGGTATACATTTACGTATTTAAAATCCAATATTAAAGTCATTTGGCCAGTATTATAAATTGTTTGGACTGAATAATGGATTACGCATTACTGGTTTCCTTATTTTGTTTTTCTTTTGAATTACAAACAAAATTTTAATTAGGAAATTATGTTGATATTATTAATGATTATCGAATTTTTATAATTGTGATGATTCGTGGAAGATACTATATAAGTTAATTATATTTAACGTTTTATTAAATAGTTTAATCGATTTGTTTGAAAATTATAAGTAAATTATAATCATAAATTTGTTGGAGACTATTTTTTTTTTGTTGTGTTGACAATTCTTGACAGGGTTTGTAACCTGAATAATCGCGTGCGTAACCAAAAAAAAAAGAAAAACAATTCAATAAGGCCACCACTGCCCTCATTGAGTCAATTTCGGATTTGGAACACAAAGTGATAACATAAAAATGACTTAGAAAAAAAAAATTACAATCTGAATTTCACAGGTATTCAAAATATTCAAAATAGGGGTTCACAATTTTAAATTTACATAATATAGATTATTTATAAATAAAAGAATCCGCAACTCTATGCGCAAAATACATGAGTTATAAAATATTACGAGTTAATATGAATTAATAACCCAACAAGTTTAGTTTCACATAGTCGTTTCCGTATATACACAACATTATGTTTCGTTTAATTTAACAAAAAAAAAAAAAAAATCTATTATAATATTATGAATTTACGACTGTATGTTGATAGTTGGCACTTCTGTATACCCACTTAAAAATATTATATTTTATCGACTGTATATATTAAGTACCTATTGGTAATAATTAAACTATGGTAATAACAAACGAATAATAGAAATATTTTTGAACGCTATATACACAATTCTCAATTAACTATAGTAAAATAATTGAAATTATCTCAAAATAAATTGATTTATTTTTAGTGCACACAATAGGTATGGTACTACACCACTAAAGTCAAATACCTAGTGATAAAATATAATTTCTAATTTATGTAGTCTATCTACAGTGAATTTATTAAAAGATAAAATAAAATACGTAACAATTTCTTGAATGTACCTAGTTTGAACAAATAGCGCACGGAAGTTATGTATACCTAATATAATTATATTATTTAAAATGTGTATTTGTATTATTTTTAAACAAGTAATTTATTACTTCAAAATATATTCTAAGTTCAATTTTTTATTACCATACACATATTATGACACATTTCGTAATAATAATTACATTATATGGGTTAAATCCGATATACGAATATTTGTTAGTCAATTAAAATAAAATGTATTACTTAGATTAGAGTACGTTTTTAATATTTTTAAAATTTCAAATTGTATAAATTCAATAATACAATGATGGATAATTTTATTATAGGTGTGTTTAACATCCTCCCCTTCGCCCTCATTCCAACTATTAAAGGAGTCGCCCGTGGGCGTGTTAAATATCGATTACCTATATTATTTTTGTAAATTAATGTTCATACCATTTTTGTCGATTTTGTCTATTAAAGCTCGTTATAATACTATCAATGTTAATCGAATTTTTCAACTCCAAAATACATTTTATACTCTATATGATAAAATGTTGGTTTGTTTTTATATTGTTATTGATTATTTGCATTACTAAAATTACAGTTTTTTTTTTTTTTTTTTTTTTACTTATC